>JBBDGP010001015.1:2500-420252 GCA_037952835.1 Lithobates septentrionalis | reverse complement strand
TCTTGTTACAGTATATAAAGCTACCTGAAGAAAATTACTGGTGTTCTTTTGATCCTATTAGTACCACGGTCAGGCAGCTAGACTATTTACATTTAGTGCAGTGCGTCCTGCTCACAGTGTTCAGCTAGATCCGTTCCTGTTATCTTCCTACTGACAGGCAGGCTTGTCTTGTTACAGTATTTACAGCTACCTAAAGAAAATTACTGGTGTTCTTTTGATCCTATTAGTACCACGGTCAGGCAGCTAGAATATTTACATTTAGTGCAGTGCGTCCTGCTCACAGTGTTCAGCTAGATCCGTTCCTGTTATCTTCCTACTGACAGGCAGGCTTGTCTTGTTACAGTATATAAAGCTACCTGAAGAAAATTACTGGTGTTCTTTTGATCCTATTAGTACCACGGTCAGGCAGCTAGACTATTTACATTTAGTGCAGTGTGTCCTGCTCACAGTGTTCAGCTAGATCCGTTCCTGTTATCTTCCTACTGACAGGCAGGCTTGTCTTGTTACAGTATTTACAGCTACCTAAAGAAAATTACTGGTGTTCTTTTGATCCTATTAGTACCATGGTCAGGCAGCTAGACTATTTACATTTAGTGCAGTGCGTCCTGCTCACAGTGTTCAGCTAGATCCGTTCCTGTTATCTTCCTACTGACAGGCAGGCTTGTCTTGTTACAGTATATAAAGCTACCTGAAGAAAATTACTGATGTTCTTTTGATCCTATTAGTACCACGGTCAGGCAGCTAGACTATTTACATTTAGTGCAGTGCGTCCTGCTCACAGTGTTCAGCTAGATCCGTTCCTGTTATCTTCCTACTGACAGGCAGGCTTGTCTTGTTACAGTATTTACAGCTACCTAAAGAAAATTACTGGTGTTCTTTTGATCCTATTAGTACCATGGTCAGGCAGCTAGACTATTTACATTTAGTGCAGTGTGTCCTGCTCACAGTGTTCAGCTAGATCCGTTCCTGTTATCTTCCTACTGACAGGCAGGCTTGTCTTGTTACAGTATTTACAGCTACCTAAAGAAAATTACTGGTGTTCTTTTGATCCTATTAGTACCATGGTCAGGCAGCTAGACTATTTACATTTAGTGCAGTGCGTACTGCTCACAGTGTTCAGCTAGATCCGTTCCTGTTATCTTCCTACTGACAGGCAGGCTTGTCTTGTTACAGTATTTACAGCTACCTAAAGAAAATTACTGGTGTTCTTTTGATCCTATTAGTACCACGGTCAGGCAGCTAGACTATTTACATTTAGTGCAGTGCGTCCTGCTCACAGTGTTCAGCTAGATCCGTTCCTGTTATCTTCCTACTGACAGGCAGGCTTGTCTTGTTACAGTATATAAAGCTACCTGAAGAAAATTACTGGTGTTCTTTTGATCCTATTAGTACCATGGTCAGGCAGCTAGACTATTTACATTTAGTGCAGTGCATCCTGCTCACAGTGTTCAGCTAGATCCGTTCCTGTTATCTTCCTACTGACAGGCAGGCTTGTCTTGTTACAGTATATAAAGCTACCTGAAGAAAATTACTGATGTTCTTTTGATCCTATTAGTACCACGGTCAGGCAGCTAGACTATTTACATTTAGTGCAGTGCGTCCTGCTCACAGTGTTCAGCTAGATCCGTTCCTGTTATCTTCCTACTGACAGGCAGGCTTGTCTTGTTCCAGTATTTACAGCTACCTAAAGAAAATTACTGGTGTTCTTTTGATCCTATTAGTACCATGGTCAGGCAGCTAGACTATTTACATTTAGTGCAGTGCGTCCTGCTCACAGTGTTCAGCTAGATCCGTTCCTGTTATCTTCCTACTGACAGGCAGGCTTGTCTTGTTACAGTATATAAAGCTACCTGAAGAAAATTACTGATGTTCTTTTGATCCTATTAGTACCACGGTCAGGCAGCTAGACTATTTACATTTAGTGCAGTGCGTCCTGCTCACAGTGTTCAGCTAGATCCGTTCCTGTTATCTTCCTACTGACAGGCAGGCTTGTCTTGTTACAGTATTTACAGCTACCTAAAGAAAATTACTGGTGTTCTTTTGATCCTATTAGTACCATGGTCAGGCAGCTAGACTATTTACATTTAGTGCAGTGTGTCCTGCTCACAGTGTTCAGCTAGATCCGTTCCTGTTATCTTCCTACTGACAGGCAGGCTTGTCTTGTTACAGTATTTACAGCTACCTAAAGAAAATTACTGGTGTTCTTTTGATCCTATTAGTACCATGGTCAGGCAGCTAGACTATTTACATTTAGTGCAGTGCGTACTGCTCACAGTGTTCAGCTAGATCCGTTCCTGTTATCTTCCTACTGACAGGCAGGCTTGTCTTGTTACAGTATTTACAGCTACCTAAAGAAAATTACTGGTGTTCTTTTGATCCTATTAGTACCACGGTCAGGCAGCTAGACTATTTACATTTAGTGCAGTGCATCCTGCTCACAGTGTTCAGCTAGATCCGTTCCTGTTATCTTCCTACTGACAGGCAGGCTTGTCTTGTTACAGTATATAAAGCTACCTGAAGAAAATTACTGGTGTTCTTTTGATCCTATTAGTACCACGGTCAGGCAGCTAGACTATTTACATTTAGTGCAGTGCGTCCTGCTCACAGTGTTCAGCTAGATCCGTTCCTGTTATCTTCCTACTGACAGGCAGGCTTGTCTTGTTACAGTATTTACAGCTACCTAAAGAAAATTACTGGTGTTCTTTTGATCCTATTAGTACCACGGTCAGGCAGCTAGACTATTTACATTTAGTGCAGTGCGTCCTGCTCACAGTGTTCAGCTAGATCCGTTCCTGTTATCTTCCTACTGACAGGCAGGCTTGTCTTGTTACAGTATTTACAGCTACCTAAAGAAAATTACTGGTGTTCTTTTGATCCTATTAGTACCACGGTCAGGCAGCTAGACTATTTACATTAAGTGCAGTGCGTCCTGCTCACAGTGTTCAGCTAGATCCGTTCCTGTTATCTTCCTACTGACAGGCAGGCTTGTCTTGTTACAGTATTTACAGCTACCTAAAGAAAATTACTGGTGTTCTTTTGATCCTATTAGTACCACGGTCAGGCAGCTAGACTATTTACATTTAGTGCAGTGCGTCCTGCTCACAGTGTTCAGCTAGATCCGTTCCTGTTATCTTCCTACTGACAGGCAGGCTTGTCTTGTTACAGTATATAAAGCTACCTGAAGAAAATTACTGGTGTTCTTTTGATCCTATTAGTACCATGGTCAGGCAGCTAGACTATTTACATTTAGTGCAGTGCATCCTGCTCACAGTGTTCAGCTAGATCCGTTCCTGTTATCTTCCTACTGACAGGCAGGCTTGTCTTGTTACAGTATATAAAGCTACCTGAAGAAAATTACTGATGTTCTTTTGATCCTATTAGTACCACGGTCAGGCAGCTAGACTATTTACATTTAGTGCAGTGCGTCCTGCTCACAGTGTTCAGCTAGATCCGTTCCTGTTATCTTCCTACTGACAGGCAGGCTTGTCTTGTTCCAGTATTTACAGCTACCTAAAGAAAATTACTGGTGTTCTTTTGATCCTATTAGTACCATGGTCAGGCAGCTAGACTATTTACATTTAGTGCAGTGCGTCCTGCTCACAGTGTTCAGCTAGATCCGTTCCTGTTATCTTCCTACTGACAGCCAGGCTTGTCTTGTTACAGTATATAAAGCTACCTGAAGAAAATTACTGGTGTTCTTTTGATCCTATTAGTACCACGGTCAGGCAGCTAGACTATTTACATTTAGTGCAGTGCATCCTGCTCACAGTGTTCAGCTAGATCCGTTCCTGTTATCTTCCTACTGACAGGCAGGCTTGTCTTGTTACAGTATATAAAGCTACCTGAAGAAAATTACTGATGTTCTTTTGATCCTATTAGTACCACGGTCAGGCAGCTAGACTATTTACATTTAGTGCAGTGCGTCCTGCTCACAGTGTTCAGCTAGATCCGTTCCTGTTATCTTCCTACTGACAGGCAGGCTTGTCTTGTTCCAGTATTTACAGCTACCTAAAGAAAATTACTGGTGTTCTTTTGATCCTATTAGTACCATGGTCAGGCAGCTAGACTATTTACATTTAGTGCAGTGCGTCCTGCTCACAGTGTTCAGCTAGATCCGTTCCTGTTATCTTCCTACTGACAGCCAGGCTTGTCTTGTTACAGTATATAAAGCTACCTGAAGAAAATTACTGGTGTTCTTTTGATCCTATTAGTACCACGGTCAGGCAGCTAGACTATTTACATTTAGTGCAGTGCATCCTGCTCACAGTGTTCAGCTAGATCCGTTCCTGTTATCTTCCTACTGACAGGCAGGCTTGTCTTGTTACAGTATATAAAGCTACCCTGAAGAAAATTACTGATGTTCTTTTGATCCTATTAGTACCACGGTCAGGCAGCCAGACTATTTACATTTAGTGCAGTGCGTCCTGCTCACAGTGTTCAGCTAGATCCGTTCCTGTTATCTTCCTACTGACAGGCAGGCTTGTCTTGTTCCAGTATTTACAGCTACCTAAAGAAAATTACTGGTGTTCTTTTGATCCTATTAGTACCACGGTCAGGCAGCTAGACTATTTACATTTAGTGCAGTGCATCCTGCTCACAGTGTTCAGCTAGATCCGTTCCTGTTATCTTCCTACTGACAGGCAGGCTTGTCATGTTACAGTATATAAAGCTACCTGAAGAAAATTACTGGTGTTCTTTTGATCCTATTAGTACCACGGTCAGGCAGCTAGACTATTTACATTTAGTGCAGTGCGTCCTGCTCACAGTGTTCAGCTAGATCCGTTCCTGTTATCTTCCTACTGACAGGCAGGCTTGTCTTGTTACAGTATTTACAGCTACCTAAAGAAAATTACTGATGTTCTTTTGATCCTATTAGTACCACGGTCAGGCAGCTAGACTATTTACATTTAGTGGAGTGCGTCCTGCTCACAGTGTTCAGCTAGATCCGTTCCTGTTATCCTCCTACTGACAGGCAGGCTTGTCTTGTTACAGTATTTACAGCTACCTAAAGAAAATTACTGGTGTTCTTTTGATCCTATTAGTACCACGGTCAGGCAGCTAGACTATTTACATTTAGTGCAGTGCGTCCTGCTCACAGTGTTCAGCTAGATCCGTTCCTGTTATCTTCCTACTGACAGGCAGGCTTGTCTTGTTACAGTATATAAAGCTACCTGAAGAAAATTACTGGTGTTCTTTTGATCCTATTAGTACCACGGTCAGGCAGCTAGACTATTTACATTTAGTGCAGTGCGTCCTGCTCACAGTGTTCAGCTAGATCCGTTCCTGTTATCTTCCTACTGACAGCCAGGCTTGTCTTGTTACAGTATAAAAAGCTACCTGAAGAAAATTACTGGTGTTCTTTTGATCCTATTAGTACCACGGTCAGGCAGCTAGACTATTTACATTTAGTGCAGTGCATCCTGCTCACAGTGTTCAGCTAGATCCGTTCCTGTTATCTTCCTACTGACAGGCAGGCTTGTCTTGTTACAGTATATAAAGCTACCTGAAGAAAATTACTGATGTTCTTTTGATCCTATTAGTACCACGGTCAGGCAGCTAGACTATTTACATTTAGTGCAGTGCGTCCTGCTCACAGTGTTCAGCTAGATCCGTTCCTGTTATCTTCCTACTGACAGGCAGGCTTGTCTTGTTCCAGTATTTACAGCTACCTAAAGAAAATTACTGGTGTTCTTTTGATCCTATTAGTACCATGGTCAGGCAGCTAGACTATTTACATTTAGTGCAGTGCGTCCTGCTCACAGTGTTCAGCTAGATCCGTTCCTGTTATCTTCCTACTGACAGCCAGGCTTGTCTTGTTACAGTATATAAAGCTACCTGAAGAAAATTACTGGTGTTCTTTTGATCCTATTAGTACCACGGTCAGGCAGCTAGACTATTTACATTTAGTGCAGTGCATCCTGCTCACAGTGTTCAGCTAGATCCGTTCCTGTTATCTTCCTACTGACAGGCAGGCTTGTCTTGTACAGTATATAAAGCTACCTGAAGAAAATTACTGATGTTCTTTTGATCCTATTAGTACCACGGTCAGGCAGCCAGACTATTTACATTTAGTGCAGTGCGTCCTGCTCACAGTGTTCAGCTAGATCCGTTCCTGTTATCTTCCTACTGACAGGCAGGCTTGTCTTGTTCCAGTATTTACAGCTACCTAAAGAAAATTACTGGTGTTCTTTTGATCCTATTAGTACCACGGTCAGGCAGCTAGACTATTTACATTTAGTGCAGTGCATCCTGCTCACAGTGTTCAGCTAGATCCGTTCCTGTTATCTTCCTACTGACAGGCAGGCTTGTCATGTTACAGTATATAAAGCTACCTGAAGAAAATTACTGGTGTTCTTTTGATCCTATTAGTACCACGGTCAGGCAGCTAGACTATTTACATTTAGTGCAGTGCGTCCTGCTCACAGTGTTCAGCTAGATCCGTTCCTGTTATCTTCCTACTGACAGGCAGGCTTGTCTTGTTACAGTATTTACAGCTACCTAAAGAAAATTACTGATGTTCTTTTGATCCTATTAGTACCACGGTCAGGCAGCTAGACTATTTACATTTAGTGGAGTGCGTCCTGCTCACAGTGTTCAGCTAGATCCGTTCCTGTTATCTTCCTACTGACAGGCAGGCTTGTCTTGTTACAGTATATAAAGCTACCTGAAGAAAATTACTGGTGTTCTTTTGATCCTATTAGTACCACGGTCAGGCAGCTAGACTATTTACATTTAGTGCAGTGCGTCCTGCTCACAGTGTTCAGCTAGATCCGTTCCTGTTATCTTCCTACTGACAGGCAGGCTTGTCTTGTTACAGTATATAAAGCTACCTGAAGAAAATTACTGGTGTTCTTTTGATCCTATTAGTACCACGGTCAGGCAGCTAGACTATTTACATTTAGTGCAGTGCGTCCTGCTCACAGTGTTCAGCTAGATCCGTTCCTGTTATCTTCCTACTGACAGGCAGGCTTGTCTTGTTCCAGTATATAAAGCTACCTGAAGAAAATTACTGGTGTTCTTTTGATCCTATTAGTACCACGGTCAGGCAGCTAGACTATTTACATTTAGTGCAGTGCGTCCTGCTCACAGTGTTCAGCTAGATCCGTTCCTGTTATCTTCCTACTGACAGGCAGGCTTGTCTTGTTACAGTATATAAAGCTACCTGAAGAAAATTACTGGTGTTCTTTTGATCCTATTAGTACCACGGTCAGGCAGCTAGACTATTTACATTTAGTGCAGTGCGTCCTGCTCACAGTGTTCAGCTAGATCCGTTCCTGTTATCTTCCTACTGACAGGCAGGCTTGTCTTGTTACAGTATTTACAGCTACCTAAAGAAAATTACTGGTGTTCTTTTGATCCTATTAGTACCACGGTCAGGCAGCTAGAATATTTACATTTAGTGCAGTGCGTCCTGCTCACAGTGTTCAGCTAGATCCGTTCCTGTTATCTTCCTACTGACAGGCAGGCTTGTCTTGTTACAGTATATAAAGCTACCTGAAGAAAATTACTGGTGTTCTTTTGATCCTATTAGTACCACGGTCAGGCAGCTAGACTATTTACATTTAGTGCAGTGTGTCCTGCTCACAGTGTTCAGCTAGATCCGTTCCTGTTATCTTCCTACTGACAGGCAGGCTTGTCTTGTTACAGTATTTACAGCTACCTAAAGAAAATTACTGGTGTTCTTTTGATCCTATTAGTACCATGGTCAGGCAGCTAGACTATTTACATTTAGTGCAGTGCGTCCTGCTCACAGTGTTCAGCTAGATCCGTTCCTGTTATCTTCCTACTGACAGGCAGGCTTGTCTTGTTACAGTATATAAAGCTACCTGAAGAAAATTACTGATGTTCTTTTGATCCTATTAGTACCACGGTCAGGCAGCTAGACTATTTACATTTAGTGCAGTGCGTCCTGCTCACAGTGTTCAGCTAGATCCGTTCCTGTTATCTTCCTACTGACAGGCAGGCTTGTCTTGTTACAGTATTTACAGCTACCTAAAGAAAATTACTGGTGTTCTTTTGATCCTATTAGTACCATGGTCAGGCAGCTAGACTATTTACATTTAGTGCAGTGTGTCCTGCTCACAGTGTTCAGCTAGATCCGTTCCTGTTATCTTCCTACTGACAGGCAGGCTTGTCTTGTTACAGTATTTACAGCTACCTAAAGAAAATTACTGGTGTTCTTTTGATCCTATTAGTACCATGGTCAGGCAGCTAGACTATTTACATTTAGTGCAGTGCGTACTGCTCACAGTGTTCAGCTAGATCCGTTCCTGTTATCTTCCTACTGACAGGCAGGCTTGTCTTGTTACAGTATTTACAGCTACCTAAAGAAAATTACTGGTGTTCTTTTGATCCTATTAGTACCACGGTCAGGCAGCTAGACTATTTACATTTAGTGCAGTGCGTCCTGCTCACAGTGTTCAGCTAGATCCGTTCCTGTTATCTTCCTACTGACAGGCAGGCTTGTCTTGTTACAGTATATAAAGCTACCTGAAGAAAATTACTGGTGTTCTTTTGATCCTATTAGTACCATGGTCAGGCAGCTAGACTATTTACATTTAGTGCAGTGCATCCTGCTCACAGTGTTCAGCTAGATCCGTTCCTGTTATCTTCCTACTGACAGGCAGGCTTGTCTTGTTACAGTATATAAAGCTACCTGAAGAAAATTACTGATGTTCTTTTGATCCTATTAGTACCACGGTCAGGCAGCTAGACTATTTACATTTAGTGCAGTGCGTCCTGCTCACAGTGTTCAGCTAGATCCGTTCCTGTTATCTTCCTACTGACAGGCAGGCTTGTCTTGTTCCAGTATTTACAGCTACCTAAAGAAAATTACTGGTGTTCTTTTGATCCTATTAGTACCATGGTCAGGCAGCTAGACTATTTACATTTAGTGCAGTGCGTCCTGCTCACAGTGTTCAGCTAGATCCGTTCCTGTTATCTTCCTACTGACAGGCAGGCTTGTCTTGTTACAGTATATAAAGCTACCTGAAGAAAATTACTGATGTTCTTTTGATCCTATTAGTACCACGGTCAGGCAGCTAGACTATTTACATTTAGTGCAGTGCGTCCTGCTCACAGTGTTCAGCTAGATCCGTTCCTGTTATCTTCCTACTGACAGGCAGGCTTGTCTTGTTACAGTATTTACAGCTACCTAAAGAAAATTACTGGTGTTCTTTTGATCCTATTAGTACCATGGTCAGGCAGCTAGACTATTTACATTTAGTGCAGTGTGTCCTGCTCACAGTGTTCAGCTAGATCCGTTCCTGTTATCTTCCTACTGACAGGCAGGCTTGTCTTGTTACAGTATTTACAGCTACCTAAAGAAAATTACTGGTGTTCTTTTGATCCTATTAGTACCATGGTCAGGCAGCTAGACTATTTACATTTAGTGCAGTGCGTACTGCTCACAGTGTTCAGCTAGATCCGTTCCTGTTATCTTCCTACTGACAGGCAGGCTTGTCTTGTTACAGTATTTACAGCTACCTAAAGAAAATTACTGGTGTTCTTTTGATCCTATTAGTACCACGGTCAGGCAGCTAGACTATTTACATTTAGTGCAGTGCATCCTGCTCACAGTGTTCAGCTAGATCCGTTCCTGTTATCTTCCTACTGACAGGCAGGCTTGTCTTGTTACAGTATATAAAGCTACCTGAAGAAAATTACTGGTGTTCTTTTGATCCTATTAGTACCACGGTCAGGCAGCTAGACTATTTACATTTAGTGCAGTGCGTCCTGCTCACAGTGTTCAGCTAGATCCGTTCCTGTTATCTTCCTACTGACAGGCAGGCTTGTCTTGTTACAGTATTTACAGCTACCTAAAGAAAATTACTGGTGTTCTTTTGATCCTATTAGTACCACGGTCAGGCAGCTAGACTATTTACATTTAGTGCAGTGCGTCCTGCTCACAGTGTTCAGCTAGATCCGTTCCTGTTATCTTCCTACTGACAGGCAGGCTTGTCTTGTTACAGTATTTACAGCTACCTAAAGAAAATTACTGGTGTTCTTTTGATCCTATTAGTACCACGGTCAGGCAGCTAGACTATTTACATTTAGTGCAGTGCGTCCTGCTCACAGTGTTCAGCTAGATCCGTTCCTGTTATCTTCCTACTGACAGGCAGGCTTGTCTTGTTACAGTATTTACAGCTACCTAAAGAAAATTACTGGTGTTCTTTTGATCCTATTAGTACCACGGTCAGGCAGCTAGACTATTTACATTTAGTGCAGTGCGTCCTGCTCACAGTGTTCAGCTAGATCCGTTCCTGTTATCTTCCTACTGACAGGCAGGCTTGTCTTGTTACAGTATATAAAGCTACCTGAAGAAAATTACTGGTGTTCTTTTGATCCTATTAGTACCATGGTCAGGCAGCTAGACTATTTACATTTAGTGCAGTGCATCCTGCTCACAGTGTTCAGCTAGATCCGTTCCTGTTATCTTCCTACTGACAGGCAGGCTTGTCTTGTTACAGTATATAAAGCTACCTGAAGAAAATTACTGATGTTCTTTTGATCCTATTAGTACCACGGTCAGGCAGCTAGACTATTTACATTTAGTGCAGTGCGTCCTGCTCACAGTGTTCAGCTAGATCCGTTCCTGTTATCTTCCTACTGACAGGCAGGCTTGTCTTGTTCCAGTATTTACAGCTACCTAAAGAAAATTACTGGTGTTCTTTTGATCCTATTAGTACCATGGTCAGGCAGCTAGACTATTTACATTTAGTGCAGTGCGTCCTGCTCACAGTGTTCAGCTAGATCCGTTCCTGTTATCTTCCTACTGACAGCCAGGCTTGTCTTGTTACAGTATATAAAGCTACCTGAAGAAAATTACTGGTGTTCTTTTGATCCTATTAGTACCACGGTCAGGCAGCTAGACTATTTACATTTAGTGCAGTGCATCCTGCTCACAGTGTTCAGCTAGATCCGTTCCTGTTATCTTCCTACTGACAGGCAGGCTTGTCTTGTTACAGTATATAAAGCTACCTGAAGAAAATTACTGATGTTCTTTTGATCCTATTAGTACCACGGTCAGGCAGCTAGACTATTTACATTTAGTGCAGTGCGTCCTGCTCACAGTGTTCAGCTAGATCCGTTCCTGTTATCTTCCTACTGACAGGCAGGCTTGTCTTGTTCCAGTATTTACAGCTACCTAAAGAAAATTACTGGTGTTCTTTTGATCCTATTAGTACCATGGTCAGGCAGCTAGACTATTTACATTTAGTGCAGTGCGTCCTGCTCACAGTGTTCAGCTAGATCCGTTCCTGTTATCTTCCTACTGACAGCCAGGCTTGTCTTGTTACAGTATATAAAGCTACCTGAAGAAAATTACTGGTGTTCTTTTGATCCTATTAGTACCACGGTCAGGCAGCTAGACTATTTACATTTAGTGCAGTGCATCCTGCTCACAGTGTTCAGCTAGATCCGTTCCTGTTATCTTCCTACTGACAGGCAGGCTTGTCTTGTTACAGTATATAAAGCTACCTGAAGAAAATTACTGATGTTCTTTTGATCCTATTAGTACCACGGTCAGGCAGCCAGACTATTTACATTTAGTGCAGTGCGTCCTGCTCACAGTGTTCAGCTAGATCCGTTCCTGTTATCTTCCTACTGACAGGCAGGCTTGTCTTGTTCCAGTATTTACAGCTACCTAAAGAAAATTACTGGTGTTCTTTTGATCCTATTAGTACCACGGTCAGGCAGCTAGACTATTTACATTTAGTGCAGTGCATCCTGCTCACAGTGTTCAGCTAGATCCGTTCCTGTTATCTTCCTACTGACAGGCAGGCTTGTCATGTTACAGTATATAAAGCTACCTGAAGAAAATTACTGGTGTTCTTTTGATCCTATTAGTACCACGGTCAGGCAGCTAGACTATTTACATTTAGTGCAGTGCGTCCTGCTCACAGTGTTCAGCTAGATCCGTTCCTGTTATCTTCCTACTGACAGGCAGGCTTGTCTTGTTACAGTATTTACAGCTACCTAAAGAAAATTACTGATGTTCTTTTGATCCTATTAGTACCACGGTCAGGCAGCTAGACTATTTACATTTAGTGGAGTGCGTCCTGCTCACAGTGTTCAGCTAGATCCGTTCCTGTTATCCTCCTACTGACAGGCAGGCTTGTCTTGTTACAGTATTTACAGCTACCTAAAGAAAATTACTGGTGTTCTTTTGATCCTATTAGTACCACGGTCAGGCAGCTAGACTATTTACATTTAGTGCAGTGCGTCCTGCTCACAGTGTTCAGCTAGATCCGTTCCTGTTATCTTCCTACTGACAGGCAGGCTTGTCTTGTTACAGTATATAAAGCTACCTGAAGAAAATTACTGGTGTTCTTTTGATCCTATTAGTACCACGGTCAGGCAGCTAGACTATTTACATTTAGTGCAGTGCGTCCTGCTCACAGTGTTCAGCTAGATCCGTTCCTGTTATCTTCCTACTGACAGGCAGGCTTGTCTTGTTACAGTATATAAAGCTACCTGAAGAAAATTACTGGTGTTCTTTTGATCCTATTAGTACCACGGTCAGGCAGCTAGACTATTTACATTTAGTGCAGTGCGTCCTGCTCACAGTGTTCAGCTAGATCCGTTCCTGTTATCTTCCTACTGACAGGCAGGCTTGTCTTGTTCCAGTATATAAAGCTACCTGAAGAAAATTACTGGTGTTCTTTTGATCCTATTAGTACCACGGTCAGGCAGCTAGACTATTTACATTTAGTGCAGTGCGTCCTGCTCACAGTGTTCAGCTAGATCCGTTCCTGTTATCTTCCTACTGACAGGCAGGCTTGTCTTGTTACAGTATATAAAGCTACCTGAAGAAAATTACTGGTGTTCTTTTGATCCTATTAGTACCACGGTCAGGCAGCTAGACTATTTACATTTAGTGCAGTGCGTCCTGCTCACAGTGTTCAGCTAGATCCGTTCCTGTTATCTTCCTACTGACAGGCAGGCTTGTCTTGTTACAGTATTTACAGCTACCTAAAGAAAATTACTGGTGTTCTTTTGATCCTATTAGTACCACGGTCAGGCAGCTAGAATATTTACATTTAGTGCAGTGCGTCCTGCTCACAGTGTTCAGCTAGATCCGTTCCTGTTATCTTCCTACTGACAGGCAGGCTTGTCTTGTTCCAGTATATAAAGCTACCTGAAGAAAATTACTGGTGTTCTTTTGATCCTATTAGTACCACGGTCAGGCAGCTAGACTATTTACATTTAGTGCAGTGCGTCCTGCTCACAGTGTTCAGCTAGATCCGTTCCTGTTATCTTCCTACTGACAGGCAGGCTTGTCTTGTTACAGTATATAAAGCTACCTGAAGAAAATTACTGGTGTTCTTTTGATCCTATTAGTACCACGGTCAGACAGCTAGACTATTTACATTTAGTGCAGTGCGTCCTGCTCACAGTGTTCAGCTAGATCCGTTCCTGTTATCTTCCTACTGACAGGCAGGCTTGTCTTGTTACAGTATTTACAGCTACCTAAAGAAAATTACTGGTGTTCTTTTGATCCTATTAGTACCACGGTCAGGCAGCTAGAATATTTACATTTAGTGCAGTGCGTCCTGCTCACAGTGTTCAGCTAGATCCGTTCCTGTTATCTTCCTACTGACAGGCAGGCTTGTCTTGTTACAGTATATAAAGCTACCTGAAGAAAATTACTGGTGTTCTTTTGATCCTATTAGTACCACGGTCAGGCAGCTAGACTATTTACATTTAGTGCAGTGTGTCCTGCTCACAGTGTTCAGCTAGATCCGTTCCTGTTATCTTCCTACTGACAGGCAGGCTTGTCTTGTTACAGTATTTACAGCTACCTAAAGAAAATTACTGGTGTTCTTTTGATCCTATTAGTACCATGGTCAGGCAGCTAGACTATTTACATTTAGTGCAGTGCGTACTGCTCACAGTGTTCAGCTAGATCCGTTCCTGTTATCTTCCTACTGACAGGCAGGCTTGTCTTGTTACAGTATTTACAGCTACCTAAAGAAAATTACTGGTGTTCTTTTGATCCTATTAGTACCACGGTCAGGCAGCTAGACTATTTACATTTAGTGCAGTGCATCCTGCTCACAGTGTTCAGCTAGATCCGTTCCTGTTATCTTCCTACTGACAGGCAGGCTTGTCTTGTTACAGTATATAAAGCTACCTGAAGAAAATTACTGGTGTTCTTTTGATCCTATTAGTACCACGGTCAGGCAGCTAGACTATTTACATTTAGTGCAGTGCGTCCTGCTCACAGTGTTCAGCTAGATCCGTTCCTGTTATCTTCCTACTGACAGGCAGGCTTGTCTTGTTACAGTATTTACAGCTACCTAAAGAAAATTACTGGTGTTCTTTTGATCCTATTAGTACCACGGTCAGGCAGCTAGACTATTTACATTTAGTGCAGTGCGTCCTGCTCACAGTGTTCAGCTAGATCCGTTCCTGTTATCTTCCTACTGACAGGCAGGCTTGTCTTGTTACAGTATATAAAGCTACCTGAAGAAAATTACTGGTGTTCTTTTGATCCTATTAGTACCATGGTCAGGCAGCTAGACTATTTACATTTAGTGCAGTGCATCCTGCTCACAGTGTTCAGCTAGATCCGTTCCTGTTATCTTCCTACTGACAGGCAGGCTTGTCTTGTTACAGTATATAAAGCTACCTGAAGAAAATTACTGATGTTCTTTTGATCCTATTAGTACCACGGTCAGGCAGCTAGACTATTTACATTTAGTGCAGTGCGTCCTGCTCACAGTGTTCAGCTAGATCCGTTCCTGTTATCTTCCTACTGACAGGCAGGCTTGTCTTGTTCCAGTATTTACAGCTACCTAAAGAAAATTACTGGTGTTCTTTTGATCCTATTAGTACCATGGTCAGGCAGCTAGACTATTTACATTTAGTGCAGTGCGTCCTGCTCACAGTGTTCAGCTAGATCCGTTCCTGTTATCTTCCTACTGACAGGCAGGCTTGTCTTGTTACAGTATATAAAGCTACCTGAAGAAAATTACTGATGTTCTTTTGATCCTATTAGTACCACGGTCAGGCAGCTAGACTATTTACATTTAGTGCAGTGCGTCCTGCTCACAGTGTTCAGCTAGATCCGTTCCTGTTATCTTCCTACTGACAGGCAGGCTTGTCTTGTTACAGTATTTACAGCTACCTAAAGAAAATTACTGGTGTTCTTTTGATCCTATTAGTACCATGGTCAGGCAGCTAGACTATTTACATTTAGTGCAGTGTGTCCTGCTCACAGTGTTCAGCTAGATCCGTTCCTGTTATCTTCCTACTGACAGGCAGGCTTGTCTTGTTACAGTATTTACAGCTACCTAAAGAAAATTACTGGTGTTCTTTTGATCCTATTAGTACCATGGTCAGGCAGCTAGACTATTTACATTTAGTGCAGTGCGTACTGCTCACAGTGTTCAGCTAGATCCGTTCCTGTTATCTTCCTACTGACAGGCAGGCTTGTCTTGTTACAGTATTTACAGCTACCTAAAGAAAATTACTGGTGTTCTTTTGATCCTATTAGTACCACGGTCAGGCAGCTAGACTATTTACATTTAGTGCAGTGCGTCCTGCTCACAGTGTTCAGCTAGATCCGTTCCTGTTATCTTCCTACTGACAGGCAGGCTTGTCTTGTTACAGTATATAAAGCTACCTGAAGAAAATTACTGGTGTTCTTTTGATCCTATTAGTACCATGGTCAGGCAGCTAGACTATTTACATTTAGTGCAGTGCATCCTGCTCACAGTGTTCAGCTAGATCCGTTCCTGTTATCTTCCTACTGACAGGCAGGCTTGTCTTGTTACAGTATATAAAGCTACCTGAAGAAAATTACTGATGTTCTTTTGATCCTATTAGTACCACGGTCAGGCAGCTAGACTATTTACATTTAGTGCAGTGCGTCCTGCTCACAGTGTTCAGCTAGATCCGTTCCTGTTATCTTCCTACTGACAGGCAGGCTTGTCTTGTTCCAGTATTTACAGCTACCTAAAGAAAATTACTGGTGTTCTTTTGATCCTATTAGTACCATGGTCAGGCAGCTAGACTATTTACATTTAGTGCAGTGCGTCCTGCTCACAGTGTTCAGCTAGATCCGTTCCTGTTATCTTCCTACTGACAGGCAGGCTTGTCTTGTTACAGTATATAAAGCTACCTGAAGAAAATTACTGATGTTCTTTTGATCCTATTAGTACCACGGTCAGGCAGCTAGACTATTTACATTTAGTGCAGTGCGTCCTGCTCACAGTGTTCAGCTAGATCCGTTCCTGTTATCTTCCTACTGACAGGCAGGCTTGTCTTGTTACAGTATTTACAGCTACCTAAAGAAAATTACTGGTGTTCTTTTGATCCTATTAGTACCATGGTCAGGCAGCTAGACTATTTACATTTAGTGCAGTGCGTACTGCTCACAGTGTTCAGCTAGATCCGTTACTGTTATCTTCCTACTGACAGGCAGGCTTGTCTTGTTACAGTATTTACAGCTACCTAAAGAAAATTACTGGTGTTCTTTTGATCCTATTAGTACCACGGTCAGGCAGCTAGACTATTTACATTTAGTGCAGTGCATCCTGCTCACAGTGTTCAGCTAGATCCGTTCCTGTTATCTTCCTACTGACAGGCAGGCTTGTCTTGTTACAGTATATAAAGCTACCTGAAGAAAATTACTGGTGTTCTTTTGATCCTATTAGTACCACGGTCAGGCAGCTAGACTATTTACATTTAGTGCAGTGCGTCCTGCTCACAGTGTTCAGCTAGATCCGTTCCTGTTATCTTCCTACTGACAGGCAGGCTTGTCTTGTTACAGTATTTACAGCTACCTAAAGAAAATTACTGGTGTTCTTTTGATCCTATTAGTACCACGGTCAGGCAGCTAGACTGTTTACATTTAGTGCAGTGCGTCCTGCTCACAGTGTTCAGCTAGATCCGTTCCTGTTATCTTCCTAATGACAGGCAGGCTTGTCTTGTTACAGTATTTACAGCTACCTAAAGAAAATTACTGGTGTTCTTTTGATCCTATTAGTACCACGGTCAGGCAGCTAGACTATTTACATTTAGTGCAGTGCGTCCTGCTCACAGTGTTCAGCTAGATCCGTTCCTGTTATCTTCCTACTGACAGGCAGGCTTGTCTTGTTACAGTATTTACAGCTACCTAAAGAAAATTACTGGTGTTCTTTTGATCCTATTAGTACCACGGTCAGGCAGCTAGACTATTTACATTTAGTGCAGTGCGTCCTGCTCACAGTGTTCAGCTAGATCCGTTCCTGTTATCTTCCTACTGACAGGCAGGCTTGTCTTGTTACAGTATATAAAGCTACCTGAAGAAAATTACTGGTGTTCTTTTGATCCTATTAGTACCATGGTCAGGCAGCTAGACTATTTACATTTAGTGCAGTGCATCCTGCTCACAGTGTTCAGCTAGATCCGTTCCTGTTATCTTCCTACTGACAGGCAGGCTTGTCTTGTTACAGTATATAAAGCTACCTGAAGAAAATTACTGATGTTCTTTTGATCCTATTAGTACCACGGTCAGGCAGCTAGACTATTTACATTTAGTGCAGTGCGTCCTGCTCACAGTGTTCAGCTAGATCCGTTCCTGTTATCTTCCTACTGACAGGCAGGCTTGTCTTGTTCCAGTATTTACAGCTACCTAAAGAAAATTACTGGTGTTCTTTTGATCCTATTAGTACCATGGTCAGGCAGCTAGACTATTTACATTTAGTGCAGTGCGTCCTGCTCACAGTGTTCAGCTAGATCCGTTCCTGTTATCTTCCTACTGACAGCCAGGCTTGTCTTGTTACAGTATATAAAGCTACCTGAAGAAAATTACTGGTGTTCTTTTGATCCTATTAGTACCACGGTCAGGCAGCTAGACTATTTACATTTAGTGCAGTGCATCCTGCTCACAGTGTTCAGCTAGATCCGTTCCTGTTATCTTCCTACTGACAGGCAGGCTTGTCTTGTTACAGTATATAAAGCTACCTGAAGAAAATTACTGATGTTCTTTTGATCCTATTAGTACCACGGTCAGGCAGCTAGACTATTTACATTTAGTGCAGTGCGTCCTGCTCACAGTGTTCAGCTAGATCCGTTCCTGTTATCTTCCTACTGACAGGCAGGCTTGTCTTGTTCCAGTATTTACAGCTACCTAAAGAAAATTACTGGTGTTCTTTTGATCCTATTAGTACCATGGTCAGGCAGCTAGACTATTTACATTTAGTGCAGTGCGTCCTGCTCACAGTGTTCAGCTAGATCCGTTCCTGTTATCTTCCTACTGACAGCCAGGCTTGTCTTGTTACAGTATATAAAGCTACCTGAAGAAAATTACTGGTGTTCTTTTGATCCTATTAGTACCACGGTCAGGCAGCTAGACTATTTACATTTAGTGCAGTGCATCCTGCTCACAGTGTTCAGCTAGATCCGTTCCTGTTATCTTCCTACTGACAGGCAGGCTTGTCTTGTTACAGTATATAAAGCTACCTGAAGAAAATTACTGATGTTCTTTTGATCCTATTAGTACCACGGTCAGGCAGCCAGACTATTTACATTTAGTGCAGTGCGTCCTGCTCACAGTGTTCAGCTAGATCCGTTCCTGTTATCTTCCTACTGACAGGCAGGCTTGTCTTGTTCCAGTATTTACAGCTACCTAAAGAAAATTACTGGTGTTCTTTTGATCCTATTAGTACCACGGTCAGGCAGCTAGACTATTTACATTTAGTGCAGTGCATCCTGCTCACAGTGTTCAGCTAGATCCGTTCCTGTTATCTTCCTACTGACAGGCAGGCTTGTCATGTTACAGTATATAAAGCTACCTGAAGAAAATTACTGGTGTTCTTTTGATCCTATTAGTACCACGGTCAGGCAGCTAGACTATTTACATTTAGTGCAGTGCGTCCTGCTCACAGTGTTCAGCTAGATCCGTTCCTGTTATCTTCCTACTGACAGGCAGGCTTGTCTTGTTACAGTATTTACAGCTACCTAAAGAAAATTACTGATGTTCTTTTGATCCTATTAGTACCACGGTCAGGCAGCTAGACTATTTACATTTAGTGGAGTGCGTCCTGCTCACAGTGTTCAGCTAGATCCGTTCCTGTTATCCTCCTACTGACAGGCAGGCTTGTCTTGTTACAGTATTTACAGCTACCTAAAGAAAATTACTGGTGTTCTTTTGATCCTATTAGTACCACGGTCAGGCAGCTAGACTATTTACATTTAGTGCAGTGCGTCCTGCTCACAGTGTTCAGCTAGATCCGTTCCTGTTATCTTCCTACTGACAGGCAGGCTTGTCTTGTTACAGTATATAAAGCTACCTGAAGAAAATTACTGGTGTTCTTTTGATCCTATTAGTACCACGGTCAGGCAGCTAGACTATTTACATTTAGTGCAGTGCGTCCTGCTCACAGTGTTCAGCTAGATCCGTTCCTGTTATCTTCCTACTGACAGGCAGGCTTGTCTTGTTACAGTATATAAAGCTACCTGAAGAAAATTACTGGTGTTCTTTTGATCCTATTAGTACCACGGTCAGGCAGCTAGACTATTTACATTTAGTGCAGTGCGTCCTGCTCACAGTGTTCAGCTAGATCCGTTCCTGTTATCTTCCTACTGACAGGCAGGCTTGTCTTGTTCCAGTATATAAAGCTACCTGAAGAAAATTACTGGTGTTCTTTTGATCCTATTAGTACCACGGTCAGGCAGCTAGACTATTTACATTTAGTGCAGTGCGTCCTGCTCACAGTGTTCAGCTAGATCCGTTCCTGTTATCTTCCTACTGACAGGCAGGCTTGTCTTGTTACAGTATATAAAGCTACCTGAAGAAAATTACTGGTGTTCTTTTGATCCTATTAGTACCACGGTCAGGCAGCTAGACTATTTACATTTAGTGCAGTGCGTCCTGCTCACAGTGTTCAGCTAGATCCGTTCCTGTTATCTTCCTACTGACAGGCAGGCTTGTCTTGTTACAGTATTTACAGCTACCTAAAGAAAATTACTGGTGTTCTTTTGATCCTATTAGTACCACGGTCAGGCAGCTAGAATATTTACATTTAGTGCAGTGCGTCCTGCTCACAGTGTTCAGCTAGATCCGTTCTTGTTATCTTCCTACTGACAGTCAGGCTTGTCTTGTTACAGTATATAAAGCTACCTGAAGAAAATTACTGGTGTTCTTTTGATCCTATTAGTACCACGGTCAGGCAGCTAGACTATTTACATTTAGTGCAGTGCGTCCTGCTCACAGTGTTCAGCTAGATCCGTTCCTGTTATCTTCCTACTGACAGGCAGGCTTGTCTTGTTACAGTATATAAAGCTACCTGAAGAAAATTACTGGTGTTCTTTTGATCCTATTAGTACCACGGTCAGGCAGCTAGACTATTTGCATTTAGTGCAGTGCGTCCTGCTAACAGTGTTCAGCTAGATCCGTTCCTGTTATCTTCCTACTGACAGGCAGGCTTGTCTTGTTACAGTATTTACAGCTACCTAAAGAAAATTACTGGTGTTCTTTTGATCCTATTAGTACCACGGTCAGGCAGCTAGACTATTTACATTTAGTGCAGTGCGTCCTGCTCACAGTGTTCAGCTAGATCCGTTCCTGTTATCTTCCTACTGACAGGCAGGCTTGTCTTGTTACAGTATTTACAGCTACCTAAAGAAAATTACTGGTGTTCTTTTGATCCTATTAGTACCACGGTCAGGCAGCTAGACTATTTACATTTAGTGCAGTGCAACCTGCTCACAGAGTTCAGCTAGATCTGTTCCTGTTATCTTCCTACTGACATGCAGGCTTGTCTTGTTACAGTATATAAAGCTACCTGAAGAAAATTACTGGTGTTCTTTTGATCCTATTAGTACCACGGTCAGGCAGCTAGACTATTTACATTTAGTGCAGTGCGTCCTGCTCACAGTGTTCAGCTAGATTCGTTCCTGTTATCTTCCTACTGACAGGCAGGCTTGTCTTGTTACAGTATATAAAGCTACCTGAAGAAAATTACTGGTGTTCTTTTGATCCTATTAGTACCACGGTCAGGCAGCTAGACTATTTACATTTAGTGCAGTGTGTCCTGCTCACAGTGTTCAGCTAGATCCGTTCCTGTTATCTTCCTACTGACAGGCAGGCTTGTCTTGTTACAGTATTTACAGCTACCTAAAGAAAATTACTGGTGTTCTTTTGATCCTATTAGTACCATGGTCAGGCAGCTAGACTATTTACATTTAGTGCAGTGCGTCCTGCTCACAGTGTTCAGCTAGATCCGTTCCTGTTATCTTCCTACTGACAGGCAGGCTTGTCTTGTTACAGTATTTACAGCTACCTAAAGAAAATTACTGGTGTTCTTTTGATCCTATTAGTACCACGGTCAGGCAGCTAGACTATTTACATTTAGTGCAGTGCATCCTGCTCACAGTGTTCAGCTAGATCCGTTCCTGTTATCTTCCTACTGACAGGCAGGCTTGTCTTGTTACAGTATATAAAGCTACCTGAAGAAAATTACTGGTGTTCTTTTGATCCTATTAGTACCACGGTCAGGCAGCTAGACTATTTACATTTAGTGCAGTGCGTCCTGCTCACAGTGTTCAGCTAGATCCGTTCCTGTTATCTTCCTACTGACAGGCAGGCTTGTCTTGTTACAGTATTTACAGCTACCTAAAGAAAATTACTGGTGTTCTTTTGATCCTATTAGTACCACGGTCAGGCAGCTAGACTATTTACATTTAGTGCAGTGCGTCCTGCTCACAGTGTTCAGCTAGATCCGTTCCTGTTATCTTCCTACTGACAGGCAGGCTTGTCTTGTTACAGTATATAAAGCTACCTGAAGAAAATTACTGGTGTTCTTTTGATCCTATTAGTACCACGGTCAGGCAGCTAGACTATTTACATTTGGTGCAGTGCATCCTGCTCACAGTGTTCAGCTAGATCCGTTCCTGTTATCTTCCTACTGACAGGCAGGCTTGTCTTGTTACAGTATATAAAGCTACCTGAAGAAAATTACTGATGTTCTTTTGATCCTATTAGTACCACGGTCAGGCAGCTAGACTATTTACATTTAGTGCAGTGCGTCCTGCTCACAGTGTTCAGCTAGATCCGTTCCTGTTATCTTCCTACTGACAGGCAGGCTTGTCTTGTTCCAGTATTTACAGCTACCTAAAGAAAATTACTGGTGTTCTTTTGATCCTATTAGTACCATGGTCAGGCAGCTAGACTATTTACATTTAGTGTAGTGCGTCCTGCTCACAGTGTTCAGCTAGATCCGTTCCTGTTATCTTCCTACTGACAGCCAGGCTTGTCTTGTTACAGTATATAAAGCTACCTGAAGAAAATTACTGGTGTTCTTTTGATCCTATTAGTACCACGGTCAGGCAGCTAGACTATTTACATTTAGTGCAGTGCATCCTGCTCACAGTGTTCAGCTAGATCCGTTCCTGTTATCTTCCTACTGACAGGCAGGCTTGTCTTGTTACAGTATATAAAGCTACCTGAAGAAAATTACTGATGTTCTTTTGATCCTATTAGTACCACGGTCAGGCAGCCAGACTATTTACATTTAGTGCAGTGCGTCCTGCTCACAGTGTTCAGCTAGATCCGTTCCTGTTATCTTCCTACTGACAGGCAGGCTTGTCTTGTTCCAGTATTTACAGCTACCTAAAGAAAATTACTGGTGTTCTTTTGATCCTATTAGTACCACGGTCAGGCAGCTAGACTATTTACATTTAGTGCAGTGCATCCTGCTCACAGTGTTCAGCTAGATCCGTTCCTGTTATCTTCCTACTGACAGGCAGGCTTGTCATGTTACAGTATATAAAGCTACCTGAAGAAAATTACTGGTGTTCTTTTGATCCTATTAGTACCACGGTCAGGCAGCTAGACTATTTACATTTAGTGCAGTGCGTCCTGCTCACAGTGTTCAGCTAGATCCGTTCCTGTTATCTTCCTACTGACAGGCAGGCTTGTCTTGTTACAGTATTTACAGCTACCTAAAGAAAATTACTGATGTTCTTTTGATCCTATTAGTACCACGGTCAGGCAGCTAGACTATTTACATTTAGTGGAGTGCGTCCTGCTCACAGTGTTCAGCTAGATCCGTTCCTGTTATCCTCCTACTGACAGGCAGGCTTGTCTTGTTACAGTATTTACAGCTACCTAAAGAAAATTACTGGTGTTCTTTTGATCCTATTAGTACCACGGTCAGGCAGCTAGACTATTTACATTTAGTGCAGTGCGTCCTGCTCACAGTGTTCAGCTAGATCCGTTCCTGTTATCTTCCTACTGACAGGCAGGCTTGTCTTGTTACAGTATATAAAGCTACCTGAAGAAAATTACTGGTGTTCTTTTGATCCTATTAGTACCACGGTCAGGCAGCTAGACTATTTACATTTAGTGCAGTGCGTCCTGCTCACAGTGTTCAGCTAGATCCGTTCCTGTTATCTTCCTACTGACAGGCAGGCTTGTCTTGTTACAGTATATAAAGCTACCTGAAGAAAATTACTGGTGTTCTTTTGATCCTATTAGTACCACGGTCAGGCAGCTAGACTATTTACATTTAGTGCAGTGCGTCCTGCTCACAGTGTTCAGCTAGATCCGTTCCTGTTATCTTCCTACTGACAGGCAGGCTTGTCTTGTTCCAGTATATAAAGCTACCTGAAGAAAATTACTGGTGTTCTTTTGATCCTATTAGTACCACGGTCAGGCAGCTAGACTATTTACATTTAGTGCAGTGCGTCCTGCTCACAGTGTTCAGCTAGATCCGTTCCTGTTATCTTCCTACTGACAGGCAGGCTTGTCTTGTTACAGTATATAAAGCTACCTGAAGAAAATTACTGGTGTTCTTTTGATCCTATTAGTACCACGGTCAGGCAGCTAGACTATTTACATTTAGTGCAGTGCGTCCTGCTCACAGTGTTCAGCTAGATCCGTTCCTGTTATCTTCCTACTGACAGGCAGGCTTGTCTTGTTACAGTATTTACAGCTACCTAAAGAAAATTACTGGTGTTCTTTTGATCCTATTAGTACCACGGTCAGGCAGCTAGAATATTTACATTTAGTGCAGTGCGTCCTGCTCACAGTGTTCAGCTAGATCCGTTCCTGTTATCTTCCTACTGACAGGCAGGCTTGTCTTGTTCCAGTATATAAAGCTACCTGAAGAAAATTACTGGTGTTCTTTTGATCCTATTAGTACCACGGTCAGGCAGCTAGACTATTTACATTTAGTGCAGTGCGTCCTGCTCACAGTGTTCAGCTAGATCCGTTCCTGTTATCTTCCTACTGACAGGCAGGCTTGTCTTGTTACAGTATATAAAGCTACCTGAAGAAAATTACTGGTGTTCTTTTGATCCTATTAGTACCACGGTCAGGCAGCTAGACTATTTACATTTAGTGCAGTGCGTCCTGCTCACAGTGTTCAGCTAGATCCGTTCCTGTTATCTTCCTACTGACAGGCAGGCTTGTCTTGTTACAGTATTTACAGCTACCTAAAGAAAATTACTGGTGTTCTTTTGATCCTATTAGTACCACGGTCAGGCAGCTAGAATATTTACATTTAGTGCAGTGCGTCCTGCTCACAGTGTTCAGCTAGATCCGTTCCTGTTATCTTCCTACTGACAGGCAGGCTTGTCTTGTTACAGTATATAAAGCTACCTGAAGAAAATTACTGGTGTTCTTTTGATCCTATTAGTACCACGGTCAGGCAGCTAGACTATTTACATTTAGTGCAGTGTGTCCTGCTCACAGTGTTCAGCTAGATCCGTTCCTGTTATCTTCCTACTGACAGGCAGGCTTGTCTTGTTACAGTATTTACAGCTACCTAAAGAAAATTACTGGTGTTCTTTTGATCCTATTAGTACCATGGTCAGGCAGCTAGACTATTTACATTTAGTGCAGTGCGTACTGCTCACAGTGTTCAGCTAGATCCGTTCCTGTTATCTTCCTACTGACAGGCAGGCTTGTCTTGTTACAGTATTTACAGCTACCTAAAGAAAATTACTGGTGTTCTTTTGATCCTATTAGTACCACGGTCAGGCAGCTAGACTATTTACATTTAGTGCAGTGCATCCTGCTCACAGTGTTCAGCTAGATCCGTTCCTGTTATCTTCCTACTGACAGGCAGGCTTGTCTTGTTACAGTATATAAAGCTACCTGAAGAAAATTACTGGTGTTCTTTTGATCCTATTAGTACCACGGTCAGGCAGCTAGACTATTTACATTTAGTGCAGTGCGTCCTGCTCACAGTGTTCAGCTAGATCCGTTCCTGTTATCTTCCTACTGACAGGCAGGCTTGTCTTGTTACAGTATTTACAGCTACCTAAAGAAAATTACTGGTGTTCTTTTGATCCTATTAGTACCACGGTCAGGCAGCTAGACTATTTACATTTAGTGCAGTGCGTCCTGCTCACAGTGTTCAGCTAGATCCGTTCCTGTTATCTTCCTACTGACAGGCAGGCTTGTCTTGTTACAGTATATAAAGCTACCTGAAGAAAATTACTGGTGTTCTTTTGATCCTATTAGTACCATGGTCAGGCAGCTAGACTATTTACATTTAGTGCAGTGCATCCTGCTCACAGTGTTCAGCTAGATCCGTTCCTGTTATCTTCCTACTGACAGGCAGGCTTGTCTTGTTACAGTATATAAAGCTACCTGAAGAAAATTACTGATGTTCTTTTGATCCTATTAGTACCACGGTCAGGCAGCTAGACTATTTACATTTAGTGCAGTGCGTCCTGCTCACAGTGTTCAGCTAGATCCGTTCCTGTTATCTTCCTACTGACAGGCAGGCTTGTCTTGTTCCAGTATTTACAGCTACCTAAAGAAAATTACTGGTGTTCTTTTGATCCTATTAGTACCATGGTCAGGCAGCTAGACTATTTACATTTAGTGCAGTGCGTCCTGCTCACAGTGTTCAGCTAGATCCGTTCCTGTTATCTTCCTACTGACAGGCAGGCTTGTCTTGTTACAGTATATAAAGCTACCTGAAGAAAATTACTGATGTTCTTTTGATCCTATTAGTACCACGGTCAGGCAGCTAGACTATTTACATTTAGTGCAGTGCGTCCTGCTCACAGTGTTCAGCTAGATCCGTTCCTGTTATCTTCCTACTGACAGGCAGGCTTGTCTTGTTACAGTATTTACAGCTACCTAAAGAAAATTACTGGTGTTCTTTTGATCCTATTAGTACCATGGTCAGGCAGCTAGACTATTTACATTTAGTGCAGTGTGTCCTGCTCACAGTGTTCAGCTAGATCCGTTCCTGTTATCTTCCTACTGACAGGCAGGCTTGTCTTGTTACAGTATTTACAGCTACCTAAAGAAAATTACTGGTGTTCTTTTGATCCTATTAGTACCATGGTCAGGCAGCTAGACTATTTACATTTAGTGCAGTGCGTACTGCTCACAGTGTTCAGCTAGATCCGTTCCTGTTATCTTCCTACTGACAGGCAGGCTTGTCTTGTTACAGTATTTACAGCTACCTAAAGAAAATTACTGGTGTTCTTTTGATCCTATTAGTACCACGGTCAGGCAGCTAGACTATTTACATTTAGTGCAGTGCGTCCTGCTCACAGTGTTCAGCTAGATCCGTTCCTGTTATCTTCCTACTGACAGGCAGGCTTGTCTTGTTACAGTATATAAAGCTACCTGAAGAAAATTACTGGTGTTCTTTTGATCCTATTAGTACCATGGTCAGGCAGCTAGACTATTTACATTTAGTGCAGTGCATCCTGCTCACAGTGTTCAGCTAGATCCGTTCCTGTTATCTTCCTACTGACAGGCAGGCTTGTCTTGTTACAGTATATAAAGCTACCTGAAGAAAATTACTGATGTTCTTTTGATCCTATTAGTACCACGGTCAGGCAGCTAGACTATTTACATTTAGTGCAGTGCGTCCTGCTCACAGTGTTCAGCTAGATCCGTTCCTGTTATCTTCCTACTGACAGGCAGGCTTGTCTTGTTCCAGTATTTACAGCTACCTAAAGAAAATTACTGGTGTTCTTTTGATCCTATTAGTACCATGGTCAGGCAGCTAGACTATTTACATTTAGTGCAGTGCGTCCTGCTCACAGTGTTCAGCTAGATCCGTTCCTGTTATCTTCCTACTGACAGGCAGGCTTGTCTTGTTACAGTATATAAAGCTACCTGAAGAAAATTACTGATGTTCTTTTGATCCTATTAGTACCACGGTCAGGCAGCTAGACTATTTACATTTAGTGCAGTGCGTCCTGCTCACAGTGTTCAGCTAGATCCGTTCCTGTTATCTTCCTACTGACAGGCAGGCTTGTCTTGTTACAGTATTTACAGCTACCTAAAGAAAATTACTGGTGTTCTTTTGATCCTATTAGTACCATGGTCAGGCAGCTAGACTATTTACATTTAGTGCAGTGCGTACTGCTCACAGTGTTCAGCTAGATCCGTTCCTGTTATCTTCCTACTGACAGGCAGGCTTGTCTTGTTACAGTATTTACAGCTACCTAAAGAAAATTACTGGTGTTCTTTTGATCCTATTAGTACCACGGTCAGGCAGCTAGACTATTTACATTTAGTGCAGTGCGTCCTGCTCACAGTGTTCAGCTAGATCCGTTCCTGTTATCTTCCTACTGACAGGCAGGCTTGTCTTGTTACAGTATTTACAGCTACCTAAAGAAAATTACTGGTGTTCTTTTGATCCTATTAGTACCACGGTCAGGCAGCTAGACTATTTACATTTAGTGCAGTGCGTCCTGCTCACAGTGTTCAGCTAGATCCGTTCCTGTTATCTTCCTACTGACAGGCAGGCTTGTCTTGTTACAGTATATAAAGCTACCTGAAGAAAATTACTGGTGTTCTTTTGATCCTATTAGTACCATGGTCAGGCAGCTAGACTATTTACATTTAGTGCAGTGCATCCTGCTCACAGTGTTCAGCTAGATCCGTTCCTGTTATCTTCCTACTGACAGGCAGGCTTGTCTTGTTACAGTATATAAAGCTACCTGAAGAAAATTACTGATGTTCTTTTGATCCTATTAGTACCACGGTCAGGCAGCTAGACTATTTACATTTAGTGCAGTGCGTCCTGCTCACAGTGTTCAGCTAGATCCGTTCCTGTTATCTTCCTACTGACAGGCAGGCTTGTCTTGTTCCAGTATTTACAGCTACCTAAAGAAAATTACTGGTGTTCTTTTGATCCTATTAGTACCACGGTCAGGCAGCTAGACTATTTACATTTAGTGCAGTGCGTCCTGCTCACAGTGTTCAGCTAGATCCGTTCCTGTTATCTTCCTACTGACAGGCAGGCTTGTCTTGTTACAGTATTTACAGCTACCTAAAGAAAATTACTGGTGTTCTTTTGATCCTATTAGTACCACGGTCAGGCAGCTAGACTATTTACATTTAGTGCAGTGCGTCCTGCTCACAGTGTTCAGCTAGATCCGTTCCTGTTATCTTCCTACTGACAGGCAGGCTTGTCTTGTTACAGTATATAAAGCTACCTGAAGAAAATTACTGGTGTTCTTTTGATCCTATTAGTACCATGGTCAGGCAGCTAGACTATTTACATTTAGTGCAGTGCATCCTGCTCACAGTGTTCAGCTAGATCCGTTCCTGTTATCTTCCTACTGACAGGCAGGCTTGTCTTGTTACAGTATATAAAGCTACCTGAAGAAAATTACTGATGTTCTTTTGATCCTATTAGTACCACGGTCAGGCAGCTAGACTATTTACATTTAGTGCAGTGCGTCCTGCTCACAGTGTTCAGCTAGATCCGTTCCTGTTATCTTCCTACTGACAGGCAGGCTTGTCTTGTTCCAGTATTTACAGCTACCTAAAGAAAATTACTGGTGTTCTTTTGATCCTATTAGTACCATGGTCAGGCAGCTAGACTATTTACATTTAGTGCAGTGCGTCCTGCTCACAGTGTTCAGCTAGATCCGTTCCTGTTATCTTCCTACTGACAGCCAGGCTTGTCTTGTTACAGTATATAAAGCTACCTGAAGAAAATTACTGGTGTTCTTTTGATCCTATTAGTACCACGGTCAGGCAGCTAGACTATTTACATTTAGTGCAGTGCATCCTGCTCACAGTGTTCAGCTAGATCCGTTCCTGTTATCTTCCTACTGACAGGCAGGCTTGTCTTGTTACAGTATATAAAGCTACCTGAAGAAAATTACTGATGTTCTTTTGATCCTATTAGTACCACGGTCAGGCAGCTAGACTATTTACATTTAGTGCAGTGCGTCCTGCTCACAGTGTTCAGCTAGATCCGTTCCTGTTATCTTCCTACTGACAGGCAGGCTTGTCTTGTTCCAGTATTTACAGCTACCTAAAGAAAATTACTGGTGTTCTTTTGATCCTATTAGTACCATGGTCAGGCAGCTAGACTATTTACATTTAGTGCAGTGCGTCCTGCTCACAGTGTTCAGCTAGATCCGTTCCTGTTATCTTCCTACTGACAGCCAGGCTTGTCTTGTTACAGTATATAAAGCTACCTGAAGAAAATTACTGGTGTTCTTTTGATCCTATTAGTACCACGGTCAGGCAGCTAGACTATTTACATTTAGTGCAGTGCATCCTGCTCACAGTGTTCAGCTAGATCCGTTCCTGTTATCTTCCTACTGACAGGCAGGCTTGTCTTGTTACAGTATATAAAGCTACCTGAAGAAAATTACTGATGTTCTTTTGATCCTATTAGTACCACGGTCAGGCAGCCAGACTATTTACATTTAGTGCAGTGCGTCCTGCTCACAGTGTTCAGCTAGATCCGTTCCTGTTATCTTCCTACTGACAGGCAGGCTTGTCTTGTTCCAGTATTTACAGCTACCTAAAGAAAATTACTGGTGTTCTTTTGATCCTATTAGTACCACGGTCAGGCAGCTAGACTATTTACATTTAGTGCAGTGCATCCTGCTCACAGTGTTCAGCTAGATCCGTTCCTGTTATCTTCCTACTGACAGGCAGGCTTGTCATGTTACAGTATATAAAGCTACCTGAAGAAAATTACTGGTGTTCTTTTGATCCTATTAGTACCACGGTCAGGCAGCTAGACTATTTACATTTAGTGCAGTGCGTCCTGCTCACAGTGTTCAGCTAGATCCGTTCCTGTTATCTTCCTACTGACAGGCAGGCTTGTCTTGTTACAGTATTTACAGCTACCTAAAGAAAATTACTGATGTTCTTTTGATCCTATTAGTACCACGGTCAGGCAGCTAGACTATTTACATTTAGTGGAGTGCGTCCTGCTCACAGTGTTCAGCTAGATCCGTTCCTGTTATCCTCCTACTGACAGGCAGGCTTGTCTTGTTACAGTATTTACAGCTACCTAAAGAAAATTACTGGTGTTCTTTTGATCCTATTAGTACCACGGTCAGGCAGCTAGACTATTTACATTTAGTGCAGTGCGTCCTGCTCACAGTGTTCAGCTAGATCCGTTCCTGTTATCTTCCTACTGACAGGCAGGCTTGTCTTGTTACAGTATATAAAGCTACCTGAAGAAAATTACTGGTGTTCTTTTGATCCTATTAGTACCACGGTCAGGCAGCTAGACTATTTACATTTAGTGCAGTGCGTCCTGCTCACAGTGTTCAGCTAGATCCGTTCCTGTTATCTTCCTACTGACAGGCAGGCTTGTCTTGTTACAGTATATAAAGCTACCTGAAGAAAATTACTGGTGTTCTTTTGATCCTATTAGTACCACGGTCAGGCAGCTAGACTATTTACATTTAGTGCAGTGCGTCCTGCTCACAGTGTTCAGCTAGATCCGTTCCTGTTATCTTCCTACTGACAGGCAGGCTTGTCTTGTTCCAGTATATAAAGCTACCTGAAGAAAATTACTGGTGTTCTTTTGATCCTATTAGTACCACGGTCAGGCAGCTAGACTATTTACATTTAGTGCAGTGCGTCCTGCTCACAGTGTTCAGCTAGATCCGTTCCTGTTATCTTCCTACTGACAGGCAGGCTTGTCTTGTTACAGTATATAAAGCTACCTGAAGAAAATTACTGGTGTTCTTTTGATCCTATTAGTACCACGGTCAGGCAGCTAGACTATTTACATTTAGTGCAGTGCGTCCTGCTCACAGTGTTCAGCTAGATCCGTTCCTGTTATCTTCCTACTGACAGGCAGGCTTGTCTTGTTACAGTATTTACAGCTACCTAAAGAAAATTACTGGTGTTCTTTTGATCCTATTAGTACCACGGTCAGGCAGCTAGAATATTTACATTTAGTGCAGTGCGTCCTGCTCACAGTGTTCAGCTAGATCCGTTCTTGTTATCTTCCTACTGACAGTCAGGCTTGTCTTGTTACAGTATATAAAGCTACCTGAAGAAAATTACTGGTGTTCTTTTGATCCTATTAGTACCACGGTCAGGCAGCTAGACTATTTACATTTAGTGCAGTGCGTCCTGCTCACAGTGTTCAGCTAGATCCGTTCCTGTTATCTTCCTACTGACAGGCAGGCTTGTCTTGTTACAGTATATAAAGCTACCTGAAGAAAATTACTGGTGTTCTTTTGATCCTATTAGTACCACGGTCAGGCAGCTAGACTATTTGCATTTAGTGCAGTGCGTCCTGCTAACAGTGTTCAGCTAGATCCGTTCCTGTTATCTTCCTACTGACAGGCAGGCTTGTCTTGTTACAGTATTTACAGCTACCTAAAGAAAATTACTGGTGTTCTTTTGATCCTATTAGTACCACGGTCAGGCAGCTAGACTATTTACATTTAGTGCAGTGCGTCCTGCTCACAGTGTTCAGCTAGATCCGTTCCTGTTATCTTCCTACTGACAGGCAGGCTTGTCTTGTTACAGTATTTACAGCTACCTAAAGAAAATTACTGGTGTTCTTTTGATCCTATTAGTACCACGGTCAGGCAGCTAGACTATTTACATTTAGTGCAGTGCAACCTGCTCACAGAGTTCAGCTAGATCTGTTCCTGTTATCTTCCTACTGACATGCAGGCTTGTCTTGTTACAGTATATAAAGCTACCTGAAGAAAATTACTGGTGTTCTTTTGATCCTATTAGTACCACGGTCAGGCAGCTAGACTATTTACATTTAGTGCAGTGCGTCCTGCTCACAGTGTTCAGCTAGATTCGTTCCTGTTATCTTCCTACTGACAGGCAGGCTTGTCTTGTTACAGTATATAAAGCTACCTGAAGAAAATTACTGGTGTTCTTTTGATCCTATTAGTACCACGGTCAGGCAGCTAGACTATTTACATTTAGTGCAGTGTGTCCTGCTCACAGTGTTCAGCTAGATCCGTTCCTGTTATCTTCCTACTGACAGGCAGGCTTGTCTTGTTACAGTATTTACAGCTACCTAAAGAAAATTACTGGTGTTCTTTTGATCCTATTAGTACCATGGTCAGGCAGCTAGACTATTTACATTTAGTGCAGTGCGTCCTGCTCACAGTGTTCAGCTAGATCCGTTCCTGTTATCTTCCTACTGACAGGCAGGCTTGTCTTGTTACAGTATTTACAGCTACCTAAAGAAAATTACTGGTGTTCTTTTGATCCTATTAGTACCACGGTCAGGCAGCTAGACTATTTACATTTAGTGCAGTGCATCCTGCTCACAGTGTTCAGCTAGATCCGTTCCTGTTATCTTCCTACTGACAGGCAGGCTTGTCTTGTTACAGTATATAAAGCTACCTGAAGAAAATTACTGGTGTTCTTTTGATCCTATTAGTACCACGGTCAGGCAGCTAGACTATTTACATTTAGTGCAGTGCGTCCTGCTCACAGTGTTCAGCTAGATCCGTTCCTGTTATCTTCCTACTGACAGGCAGGCTTGTCTTGTTACAGTATTTACAGCTACCTAAAGAAAATTACTGGTGTTCTTTTGATCCTATTAGTACCACGGTCAGGCAGCTAGACTATTTACATTTAGTGCAGTGCGTCCTGCTCACAGTGTTCAGCTAGATCCGTTCCTGTTATCTTCCTACTGACAGGCAGGCTTGTCTTGTTACAGTATATAAAGCTACCTGAAGAAAATTACTGGTGTTCTTTTGATCCTATTAGTACCACGGTCAGGCAGCTAGACTATTTACATTTGGTGCAGTGCATCCTGCTCACAGTGTTCAGCTAGATCCGTTCCTGTTATCTTCCTACTGACAGGCAGGCTTGTCTTGTTACAGTATATAAAGCTACCTGAAGAAAATTACTGATGTTCTTTTGATCCTATTAGTACCACGGTCAGGCAGCTAGACTATTTACATTTAGTGCAGTGCGTCCTGCTCACAGTGTTCAGCTAGATCCGTTCCTGTTATCTTCCTACTGACAGGCAGGCTTGTCTTGTTCCAGTATTTACAGCTACCTAAAGAAAATTACTGGTGTTCTTTTGATCCTATTAGTACCATGGTCAGGCAGCTAGACTATTTACATTTAGTGTAGTGCGTCCTGCTCACAGTGTTCAGCTAGATCCGTTCCTGTTATCTTCCTACTGACAGCCAGGCTTGTCTTGTTACAGTATATAAAGCTACCTGAAGAAAATTACTGGTGTTCTTTTGATCCTATTAGTACCACGGTCAGGCAGCTAGACTATTTACATTTAGTGCAGTGCATCCTGCTCACAGTGTTCAGCTAGATCCGTTCCTGTTATCTTCCTACTGACAGGCAGGCTTGTCTTGTTACAGTATATAAAGCTACCTGAAGAAAATTACTGATGTTCTTTTGATCCTATTAGTACCACGGTCAGGCAGCCAGACTATTTACATTTAGTGCAGTGCGTCCTGCTCACAGTGTTCAGCTAGATCCGTTCCTGTTATCTTCCTACTGACAGGCAGGCTTGTCTTGTTCCAGTATTTACAGCTACCTAAAGAAAATTACTGGTGTTCTTTTGATCCTATTAGTACCATGGTCAGGCAGCTAGACTATTTACATTTAGTGCAGTGTGTCCTGCTCACAGTGTTCAGCTAGATCCGTTCCTGTTATCTTCCTATTGACAGCCAGGCTTGTCTTGTTACAGTATATAAAGCTACCTGAAGAAAATTACTGGTGTTCTTTTGATCCTATTAGTACCACGGTCAGGCAGCTAGACTATTTACATTTAGTGCAGTGCGTCCTGCTCACAGTGTTCAGCTAGATCCGTTCCTGTTATCTTCCTACTGACAGGCAGGCTTGTCTTGTTACAGTATATAAAGCTACCTGAAGAAAATTACTGGTGTTCTTTTGATCCTATTAGTACCACGGTCAGGCAGCTAGACTATTTACATTTAGTGCAGTGCATCCTGCTCACAGTGTTCAGCTAGATCCGTTCCTGTTATCTTCCTACTGACAGGCAGGCTTGTCTTGTTACAGTATATAAAGCTACCTGAAGAAAATTACTGGTGTTCTTTTGATCCTATTAGTACCACGGTCAGGCAGCTAGACTATTTACATTTAGTGCAGTGCGTCCTGCTCACAGTGTTCAGCTAGATTCGTTCCTGTTATCTTCCTACTGACAGGCAGGCTTGTCTTGTTACAGTATATAAAGCTACCTGAAGAAAATTACTGGTGTTCTTTTGATCCTATTAGTACCACGGTCAGGCAGCTAGACTATTTACATTTAGTGCAGTGTGTCCTGCTCACAGTGTTCAGCTAGATCCGTTCCTGTTATCTTCCTACTGACAGGCAGGCTTGTCTTGTTACAGTATTTACAGCTACCTAAAGAAAATTACTGGTGTTCTTTTGATCCTATTAGTACCATGGTCAGGCAGCTAGACTATTTACATTTAGTGCAGTGCGTCCTGCTCACAGTGTTCAGCTAGATCCGTTCCTGTTATCTTCCTACTGACAGGCAGGCTTGTCTTGTTACAGTATTTACAGCTACCTAAAGAAAATTACTGGTGTTCTTTTGATCCTATTAGTACCACGGTCAGGCAGCTAGACTATTTACATTTAGTGCAGTGCATCCTGCTCACAGTGTTCAGCTAGATCCGTTCCTGTTATCTTCCTACTGACAGGCAGGCTTGTCTTGTTACAGTATATAAAGCTACCTGAAGAAAATTACTGGTGTTCTTTTGATCCTATTAGTACCACGGTCAGGCAGCTAGACTATTTACATTTAGTGCAGTGCGTCCTGCTCACAGTGTTCAGCTAGATCCGTTCCTGTTATCTTCCTACTGACAGGCAGGCTTGTCTTGTTACAGTATTTACAGCTACCTAAAGAAAATTACTGGTGTTCTTTTGATCCTATTAGTACCACGGTCAGGCAGCTAGACTATTTACATTTAGTGCAGTGCGTCCTGCTCACAGTGTTCAGCTAGATCCGTTCCTGTTATCTTCCTACTGACAGGCAGGCTTGTCTTGTTACAGTATATAAAGCTACCTGAAGAAAATTACTGGTGTTCTTTTGATCCTATTAGTACCACGGTCAGGCAGCTAGACTATTTACATTTGGTGCAGTGCATCCTGCTCACAGTGTTCAGCTAGATCCGTTCCTGTTATCTTCCTACTGACAGGCAGGCTTGTCTTGTTCCAGTATTTACAGCTACCTAAAGAAAATTACTGGTGTTCTTTTGATCCTATTAGTACCATGGTCAGGCAGCTAGACTATTTACATTTAGTGTAGTGCGTCCTGCTCACAGTGTTCAGCTAGATCCGTTCCTGTTATCTTCCTACTGACAGCCAGGCTTGTCTTGTTACAGTATATAAAGCTACCTGAAGAAAATTACTGGTGTTCTTTTGATCCTATTAGTACCACGGTCAGGCAGCTAGACTATTTACATTTAGTGCAGTGCATCCTGCTCACAGTGTTCAGCTAGATCCGTTCCTGTTATCTTCCTACTGACAGGCAGGCTTGTCTTGTTACAGTATATAAAGCTACCTGAAGAAAATTACTGATGTTCTTTTGATCCTATTAGTACCACGGTCAGGCAGCCAGACTATTTACATTTAGTGCAGTGCGTCCTGCTCACAGTGTTCAGCTAGATCCGTTCCTGTTATCTTCCTACTGACAGGCAGGCTTGTCTTGTTCCAGTATTTACAGCTACCTAAAGAAAATTACTGGTGTTCTTTTGATCCTATTAGTACCATGGTCAGGCAGCTAGACTATTTACATTTAGTGCAGTGCGTCCTGCTCACAGTGTTCAGCTAGATCCGTTCCTGTTATCTTCCTATTGACAGCCAGGCTTGTCTTGTTACAGTATATAAAGCTACCTGAAGAAAATTACTGGTGTTCTTTTGATCCTATTAGTACCACGGTCAGGCAGCTAGACTATTTACATTTAGTGCAGTGCGTCCTGCTCACAGTGTTCAGCTAGATCCGTTCCTGTTATCTTCCTACTGACAGGCAGGCTTGTCTTGTTACAGTATATAAAGCTACCTGAAGAAAATTACTGGTGTTCTTTTGATCCTATTAGTACCACGGTCAGGCAGCTAGACTATTTACATTTAGTGCAGTGCATCCTGCTCACAGTGTTCAGCTAGATCCGTTCCTGTTATCTTCCTACTGACAGGCAGGCTTGTCTTGTTACAGTATTTACAGCTACCTAAAGAAAATTACTGGTGTTCTTTTGATCCTATTAGTACCACGGTCAGGCAGCTAGACTATTTACATTTAGTGCAGTGCGTCCTGCTCACAGTGTTCAGCTAGATCCGTTCCTGTTATCTTCCTACTGACAGGCAGGCTTGTCTTGTTACAGTATATAAAGATACCTGAAGAAAATTACTGGTGTTCTTTTGATCCTATTAGTACCACGGTCAGGCAGCTAGACTATTTACATTTAGTGCAGTGCGTCCTGCTCACAGTGTTCAGCTAGATCCGTTCCTGTTATCTTCCTACTGACAGGCAGGCTTGTCTTGTTACAGTATTTACAGCTACCTAAAGAAAATTACTGGTGTTCTTTTGATCCTATTAGTACCACGGTCAGGCAGCTAGACTATTTAAATTTAGTGCAGTGCGTCCTGCTCACAGTGTTCAGCTAGATCCGTTCCTGTTATCTTCCTACTGACAGGCAGGCTTGTCTTGTTACAGTATATAAAGCTACCTGAAGAAAATTACTGGTGTTCTTTTGATCCTATTAGTACCACGGTCAGGCAGCTAGACTATTTACATTTAGTGCAGTGCGTCCTGCTCACAGTGTTCAGCTAGATCCGTTCCTGTTATCTTCCTACTGACAGGCAGGCTTGTCTTGTTACAGTATATAAAGCTACCTGAAGAAAATTACTGGTGTTCTTTTGATCCTATTAGTACCACGGTCAGGCAGCTAGACTATTTACATTTAGTGCAGTGCGTCCTGCTCACAGTGTTCAGCTAGATCCGTTGCTGTTATCTTCCTACTGACAGGCAGGCTTGTCTTGTTACAGTATTTACAGCTACCTAAAGAAAATTACTGGTGTTCTTTTGATCCTATTAGTACCACGGTCAGGCAGCTAGACTATTTACATTTAGTGCAGTGCGTCCTGCTCACAGTGTTCAGCTAGATCTGTTCCTGTTATCTTCCTACTGACAGGCAGGTTTGTCTTGTTACATTATTTACAGCTACCTAAAGAAAATTACTGGTGTTCTTTTGATCCTATTAGTACCACGGTCAGGCAGCTAGACTATTTACATTTAGTGCAGTGCGTCCTGCTCACAGTGTTCAGCTAGATCCGTTCCTGTTATCTTCCTACTGACAGCCAGGCTTGTCTTGTTACAGTATATAAAGCTACCTGAAGAAAATTACTGGTGTTCTTTTGATCCTATTAGTACCACGGTCAGGCAGCTAGACTATTTACATTTAGTGCAGTGCGTCCTGCTCACAGTGTTCAGCTAGATCCGTTCCTGTTATCTTCCTACTGACAGGCAGGCTTGTCTTGTTACAGTATTTACAGCTACCTAAAGAAAATTACTGGTGTTCTTTTGATCCTATTAGTACCACGGTCAGGCAGCTAGACTATTTACATTTAGTGCAGTGCGTCCTGCTCACAGTGTTCAGCTAGATCCGTTCCTGTTATCTTCCTACTGACAGGCAGGCTTGTCTTGTTACAGTATTTACAGCTACCTAAAGAAAATTACTGGTGTTCTTTTGATCCTATTAGTACCACGGTCAGGCAGCTAGACTATTTACATTTAGTGCAGTGCGTCCTGCTCACAATGTTCAGCTAGATCCGTTCCTGTTATCTTCCTACTGACAGGCAGGCTTGTCTTGTTACAGTATATAAAGCTACCTGAAGAAAATTACTGGTGTTCTTTTGATCCTATTAGTACCACGGTCAGGCAGCTAGACTATTTACATTTAGTGCAGTGCGTCCTGCTCACAGTGTTCACCTAGATCCGTTCCTGTTATCTTCCTACTGACAGGCAGACTTGTCTTGTTACAGTATATAAAGCAACCTGAAGAAAATGACTGGTGTTCTTTTGATCCTATTAGTACCACGGTCAGGCAGCTAGACTATTTACAGTTAGTGCAGTGCATCCTGCTCACAGTGTTCAACTAAACCTACAAGTTAGTGGGGTGCGTCCACCTCACAGTGTTCAGCTAAAGCTACCTGTAGAAGGTTGGTGGTGTTCTCATACTACAGGCAGGCAGTTGATTTTGCTAGCTGCAGTATCAGTACATATATATATATATATATATATATATATATATATATATATATATATCCCAGCTTAGTGCAGCTACAGGCCATTAGTATGTCTGGAAGGCCAAGAAGGAGAGGCAGACAGTCACAAGCCAATAAGAGAGGGCAAGCAGGCTCTGTGTCTAGTGCTGGTCGTGGAGACGGTGCATCCTCATCAGCACGTGGCCATGGGACACGCTTGGCCTTTTTTTCGGCAGCTGGCCGTGTTGAGCCGCAACATGCGGAAGACTTGGTCGAGTGGATGACCAAGCTGTCCTCATCCTCCTCATTCTCTCTCACCCATGCCCAGGGTGCTTTGTCTGGCAAAGCAGCGGCCTCTTCCCTTGGCTCAATGTCATCAGTGACTCCTTCCCTAGCTCCACCATGTCCTCCTGAGGAGTCCCTCGAACTGTTTGACCACAGTGTTGGGTACATGCTTCAGGAGGATGCCCAGCGTTTGGAAGGCTCTGATGATGATACTGAGCTCGATGAAGGCAGTAACATGAGCACGGACAGAGGGGGTGCCCAAGAAGGACAGCAATCTGGCAGTCATGCTCCCCCTGCTGCAGCATACTGCCAGGTTTGCTCCAGTGATGAGGAGGGAGGGGATGATGAGGTCACTGACTCAATGTGGGTGCCTGATAGGAGAGAGGAGGAGGAGTAGGCGGCACATCACAATGAGGCAGGATGCCCTCCAGGGGCCAGCCTAAGGGCAGTACATTGACTGCATCACACCCCAAAGCTCCACATGTGCAGGGCGCTGCAGTCTCTGCGCGTTATTCAAAAAGTTCTTTGGTGTGGGCCTTTTTTGAGATGAGTGCATCAGAACGCACCGCTGCTATTTGCAACATATGTCTCAAGCGTATCTCACGTGGCCAAAACATCTCCCGCTTGGGTACCACATGCTTGACCAGACATATGTTGACCTGCCATGCAGTTCGTTGGCAAGCGTATCTAAAAGACCCACACCAAAGAACAAAGAGGACCTCTCCTTGCTCCTCATCAGCTGAGATTTCCAACCCCACTAGACCTTCAGTCCTCTCTGAGACCTGCACTGAGAGGAATGAAGGTGTAGAATTAGGTGTGTCACAGCCAAGTACTTGTGGGCAATCTGCTTTTTGTACACCGACGTCAGATTGTACCAGGCAAATTTCCCTGCCCCAGCTGCTGCACCGCCGAAAGAAGTTTGCTCCCAGCCATCCACATGCCCAGCGGTTGAATGCTAGCTTGGCAAAATTGCTAGCACTTCAACTGCTGCCTTTTCAGTTGGTAGACTCTGCCCCCTTCCGTGAGTTTGTGGAATGTGCGGTTCCTCAGTGGCAGGTACCCAAACGCCACTTTTTCTCACGGAAGGCGATTCCGGCTCTCTACCGGCATGTGGAAGGCAATGTCCATGCCTCGCTGGACAGGGCGGTCAGCGGTAAGGTGCATATTACCACTGACTCATGGTCCAGCAGGCATGGACAGGGACGTTACCTAAGTTTCATGGCGCATTGGGTGACTCTGCTGGCAGCTGGGAAGGATGCAGGACAAGGTGCAGTAGTGTTGGAGGTTGTTCCGCCACCACGCCTCCAAAATGCTAATGATTGTGACACACCTCTCTCCTCCACCCCCTCCTCTTCTTCTTCCTCCATGGCCTCTTCCTCGGAACCAGCGGTGCTCCGTAGCCGTTGAAGGGGCTACGCAAGTACGCAGGCCAAAAGATGCCATGCGGTGCTTGAGCTGGTGTGCTTGGGGGACAGGAGCCACACTGGGGCAGAGGTTCTGTCAGCTCTGCAGGGGCAGGTTCAGAGGTGGTTGACGCCACGCCAACTTAAGGCAGGAATGGTGGTTTGCGACAATGGCACCAACCTCCTCTCTGCCCTCCGACAGGGACAAATGACCCATGTGCCCTGTTTGGCTCACGTCCTTAACTTGGTGGTGCAGCGGTTCTTGGGCAGGTACCCGGGCTTACAGGATGTCCTGAGGCAGGCCAGGAAAGTCTTTGTGCATTTCCGCCGGTCATATAATGCCAGTGCTCGGCTGACGGACCTCCAAACAGAGTTTAACCTGTCCAAGAACCGCCTAATCTGTGACATGCCCACCAGTTGGAACTCAACGTTGGCCATGCTGCAGCGGCTGCACACGCAGCAGAGGGCCATCAATGAGTACCTGTGCGAATAGGGCACCAGGACAGGGTCAGGGGAGCTTGGTTTTTTTTCCCCACGCCAGTGGGCCATGATCAGGGATGCATGCACTGTCCTGTCACCATTTGAGGAGGCCACGAGGATGGTGAGCAGTGACAGTGCATGCATCAGTGACACTGTCCCCCTTGTCCACCTGTTGGAGCACACGCTGCGTGGAATAATGGACAGGGCACTTGAGGCAGAACAGAGGCAGGAAGAGGAGGACTTCCTTAGCTCTCAAGGCCCCCTTTATCCAGACAGTGTTCCTGCGTGCCCGCCGATCACACAGGAAGAGGACGAGGAGGAGGAGGAGGAGGAGGAAGATTGTGTCAGTATGGAGGTGGAGCCTGGCACTCAGCATCCGCAGCAGTCTTTAAGGGATCAGTCCCAAGAAACACATGGACTTGTACGTGGCTGGGAGGAGGTGGCTGCGGACCATGTCGTCCTTAGTGACCCAGAGGACTCCGGACCGAATGCCTCAGCAAACCTACGCTGCATGGCCTCCCTGATCCTGCAAAGCCTGCGTAAGGATCCCCGTATTCGTGGTATCAAGGAGAAGGACCAATACTGGCTGGCAACTCTCCTTGATCCACGTTACAAGGGTAAGGTTGCGGACCTTATCTTGCCATCGCAGAGGGAGCAGAGGATGAAACATCTTCGGGAGGCCTTGCAGAAAGGTCTGTGCAACGCGTTCCCAGAGACTGGGAGGTTACAAACTCCTGTTTCTGGACAACGTGTTGCTGAGTCAAAGAAGGAGCAGTGGAGAAGGTGGCCGTCTGACCGATGCGTTCAGACAATTTTTTGGTCCGCAGCCCCAAGGTATGATCGGTTCCAGCAACCATCGCCAGCGTCTGTTTTACATGGTGCAGGAATACCTAGGGGCAAGATCAGACTTGGACACCTTTCCCACCAAAAATCCTCTGGGTTACTGGGTCTTGAGGATGGATCACTGGCCAGAGCTTGCACAGTATGCAATTGAGCTACTGGCCTGTCCTGCATCCAGCGTTCTTTCGGAACGCACATTCAGTGCTGCTGGAGGCGTGGTAACCGATCACAGGGTGCGTCTGTCCACCGACTCGGTCGATCGACTGACCTTCATAAAAATGAATCAGTCTTGGATCACCACCAGCTACCAAGCACCTGATGCTGATGTAACCGAATAATTTTTTTTGAAATCTCAGATCCCTTCAAAGACTGCCTATGCTGATGCTGAGTGGCTATCCCTGAGTAATTATCCTCTTCCTCCTCAATCATCACGCTGATAGCTTGTAAGAACATTTTTGGTTCTGGGCGCCACCACCAGTGCCTAAGGCACAATTTTTCAGCCCCTGCTTAACAGGGGCGTGTAATTACAATTTTTGATGTAATACATTGCAGCAGGGCTCGTTCCTGCATTCCAACTAGAGTGTCTGTGAGGGGTTGCAGTGTTGTGGCACCAGCACCAGTGCCTAAGGCCCAATTTTTCTGCCCCTGTCTAACAGGGGCGTGTAATTACAATTTTTGATGCAATACTTTGCAGCAGGGCTCGTTCCTGCGTTCCAACTAGAGTGTCTGTGAGGGGTTGCAGTGTTGTGGCACCAGCACCAGTGCCTAAGGCCCAATTTTTCTGCCCCTGTCTAACAGGGGCGTGTAATTACAATTTTTGATGCAATACTTTGCAGCAGGGCTCGTTCCTGCGTTCCAACTAGAGTGTCTGTGAGGGGTTGCAGTGTTGTGGCACCAGCACCAGTGCCTAAGGCCCAATTTTTCAGCCCTTGTTTAACAGGGGAATGTAATTACAATTTTTGATGCAATACTTTGCAGCAGGGCTCATTCCTGCGTTCCAACTAGAGTGTCTGTGAGGGGTTGCAGTGTTGTGGCACCAGCACCAGTGCCTAAGGCCTAATTTTTCAGCTCCTGTTCAACAGGGGCATGTAATTACAATTCTTGATCTAATATTTCACAGCAGGGCCCTGTGAGGGCTTACAGTGTTGTGGCCACAACAACACCTAAGGCCCAAATTTCTGCTGAGTATATAGGGCAGGACCCTACTTTCAAACATCTAACTTACAAACGACTCCTACTTGCAAACGGAAGGAGACAACAGGAAGTGAGATGAAATCTACCCCTAGGAAGGGAAATTCTCTCCTGTAAGAGTTAATATGGGAAAAACATTTCTCCTTTCCACTGATGCTTTCCAATCCTTGTTCCACAAAAAAACCCAAATTTTCAAAAAACATTTTTCATTGGGACAAAAAGTGAGGTGAAATCTTCTGAAGAGGAGGAAAGACAGCAAAACAAATGTCACAGGGGTGATAACCCTTCCCTATGTTTTCAAAAAGCTTAAAAAAGATTTTTTGGCTGGAGCTAAACACGTTAAAAATGTACCCGTTCAAAATTACAAAGAGATTCTACTTAACAACAAACCTACAGTCCCTGTCTTGTTTGCACCGCCTGTATACTGCTGTTCAGAGTATATAGGGCCTGGTGGCCCCACACCTTTCCTTATTTTAATTTGGGTGCGGGGTTCCCCTTAATATCCATACAAGACCCAAAGGGCCTGGTAATGGACTGGGGGGTACCCATGCCGTTTGTCTCACTGATTTTCATCCATATTGCCATGACCTGACATTACATTAAACCCGCAAGCAGCTTTAAATGAGATTTTTTCCTTTAAAAATTACATTTGGTGCAGGGACTGTTCTAAACACGGGAAACACGCGTCACTTTACAGGCATACTATAGACACCCCCCAGGTACGATATTTAAAGGAATATTTCACTTTTTTATTTTTTTACTTTAAGCATCATTAAAATCACTGCTCCCCAAAAAAACGTCCGTTTTTAAACGTTTTTTTTTGCATTGATACATGTCCCCTGGGGTAGGACCCGGGTCCCCAAACCCTTTTTAGGACAATACCATGCAAATTAGCCTTTAAAATGAGCACTTTTGATTTCGAACGTTCAAGTCCCATAGACGTCAATGGGGTTCTAATGTTCGTGCAAACTTTCGGTCCGTTCACGGGTTCTGGTGCGAACCGAACCGGGGGGTGTTCGGCTCATCCCTAGTCAAGAGGTTCTCCCCACATATTGGAATCCGCAGTCACACTGTAACATGTAGACAACTCCTACCGTGTCGCATGTAATGAGATTTTTTATTACATATTTTTTGTTGGTCGCCGAGGCAATAAATTCTTTCCAACTTTTGAGATTAAGTTAACACTTTTTTTGCAAGCTGGACATTTTCCACGAGCATAGAATCCTGATAAAAAATTAAAAATTCTATTTTCTTTAGTTATTGGCGGGTCCACCACACTTGGGGATAGCATGTCCCTCAAAGTGAGTGGTCTCCAGTAAACAAATCTCGGACGTGAGGGTAGCACAGTACCTAATATTTGATCTCTTTTCAGAATTTCCCAGTACTTCATAATTATCTTTTCAAATTTCTTGTCCTGAGTGTTATAATCTAATATTATTTTGTACTCAGAAAAGTCTTGCTTCTTCCTACTAGTGCCCGAACCTGTGACTAAAGATGCTCAATCCATACTCCCAATGTTATTGATTTCACTGACTATCTGACCTTGGGTATATCACTTTTGTAAAAAACAATCAGCCAATACATTGGCCTGGGAAAAATAATCTGAATCCAACATGCAATTTCGCTGTAGGCGAATGAATTGGCCTCTAGGGATATTGTATAGCCATGAATGGTGGTGACAGCTATCCAGGTATATGTATCCATTTCAATTGGTCGGTTTGAAATAGTTTCTGGTCTTGAATTAACTTCCTTGCTTGAAAATTTCCAGATCCAGAAAGGCTACACAGGAAGCATCCGCATTCCAGGTTAAACGTATATTCTTGTCATTCCCGTTCAGTTTGGACATAAATAGCTGAAGGCTGACAAGGTCACCCTCCCAGACCATGATCACATCATCTATATATCTTTGTTGGTTTAAGTCAGTCTGCTACCAAAGACAAACTCCTCCTCCCATAGTGCCATGAAAATGTTGGCGACACTAGGCGCAAAACGGGCACCCATGGCAACTCTGAGTATTTGTAAGGAAAACTTCCCATCGTGCTAGAAGTAATTTCTGGCAAGACAAAAATCTAAAGCCTTCAATAAAAATTCTATGAGAGCAGGCGGCAAAGTGAACTTATCCAGAGCCCATTGAACCGAACTAAGAGCATCCCGGTGGCCTATAATCGTGTATAAGGAACTAACATCAGCCATTACAAGGATAATATTATCTCTACAGGGGATATTTTCTACAATCTGAATGATGTGCCTCGTGTCCTTCAGGTAGGCTGTAGTGGTTCAAACTAAAGGTTTCAAAAAATAATCAATATATTGGCCCAAGCGGGCATACACGGAGTCTATACCATTCACTTTGGGTCTGCCTGGAGGAGACCGAGAGTCCTTATGAATCTTGGGTAGAAAATAGACTATCGGTCTCCTGCAGGCAATAGGGTCCAAATACAATGCCTCCTTCTTGTTTAAGACTCCCTGTGAGGTACCAAATGCAATCAATATTGGTAACTCATTTTTGAATTTAATGACCTTACTTAAAACCTGATATGTGTTCCTGTCAGATAACAAACGTTCCATTTCTCCTTTGTAATATGATTTGCTCATAATTACCACACAGCCCCCCTTGTCAGCAGGGCGGATAACTACTTCTTTATTTTTTTCTAACGTGCTGATTCCTTTTTAATATAAAAGGGGTCACCTACTTTTTTAATTTTCATATCCTCCAAATCGCCCATAACCATATTCTTAAAAACTTCAATATGCCTATGTTTATTTTTTGGAGGGTTGAACACTGATTTATTTGCCAAAATGGAGTGGTTCATAGGAGGAACCCTAACACCTGTCTGGCAAGACCTTTCTCCAGATTTGGAAAGAAAATATCTTTTGACGTTCAGGGTCCTGATACATTTTTGTAAACGAATATATGTCTGGAATTTTTTTAAGTTACGCACTGGGGCGAATTTGAGCCCTTTGTCAAGGACTTTCAGTTCGTCTTCTGACAGATCAATGCCACTAATGTTATAAATTCCCGTTCCTAATTGGACTTTTGTCTTTTTTGTTTTTCGTCCAGCTCATCTCCCTCTCTTTCCCTTTTTTTCCCTCCCTGCTTGCTTCCCGTAGGAGTATGGCTCCAGGGTTCCTGCCACTGGAGCTGGGGGTTCCCTAAAAAACCCTCTCCCTGAAAAGGTTCTTCATTACAAAGTGGGGTGTATCTATTCTGGGTGGGTATAGGAGCCCTATCATACTGGTATTCCCTATCTCCAGAATGTGGGTGGTAATCATTATATGGATATTGACCCCTATTGGTAGTATTGTTCTGATTCCTTGCTCTAGGGGGACATGAGGGACTCCAATGATCATCTCTATATCCTTGATTCCGAGGGGGTGGATGATGGTAATTGCCCCTATCCTTTCCTCCCCTGGTAACGTTACCCCTCCCTCTGCTATTAGGATATGTGTAGCCTTTAGAATTGGCTCCTTGAGAGGGGGGTTGGGAATATGGAATATGCGAATGGATAATTGGGGTACCTGGAAGAGGTCTAGGGGGTGCTATTTGAATAGAATTGTTACCAGGTGCGGGTTCAGAGGCCTATACTCTAGATTGCCATTTGAAAATCTTCCCCCTAGAATAATCTCCAGAGTCCCTGATGTATTTACTTTTCTTTTTTTTTCTTATCCTGTGCCTCTCTGTCCCATTTTACCATTTTATTTTGATAACTTTGAAAAATCAGGCGAATCCTGAAAAGGTTCTATTTTGCTTTTTAAATCTACTATTTGTTGGTCCAGTATTTTCATTTTTTTCTGTTTTCTGAGTAGCAAAAATTCCAATAATTCCTGGCCTTTATCATTGAAAAATGTATACCATTCCTGTGTTGACTCATCGTCAGTGAGACTATCATTGGGTGGAAGGTCCCACCTGAGTCTCCTGGGTACTAATTTGCATTTAAGATGCAAAGTGTGCAAGTGTTCAAAAGATGCAATATCCCACCATAACTTGATCTTTTTTTCAAAGACATATCCCAATTTTCTAAAACACATGGATAAATCATCTGGCACATTAGAAGACTGTGTGTCAGAAAAAACTTATTAAGTTTAACCTCCCTGTGTTCTAAAAAGGAAAAAAAACTTCCATGAATGCTGCTGAAGGGAATGTGATAAAACCAGCTTGGTAACTATCTTGGGTAGCAGACTGACTAGTTGGTCTGCTACCAAAGATATATAGACAATGTGATCATGGTGTGGGAGGGCGACCTTGTCAGCCTTCAGCTATTTATGTCCAAACTGAACGGGAATGACAAGAATACACGTTTAACCTGGAATGCGGATGCTTTTTGTGTAGCCTTTCTGGATCTGGAAATTTTCAAGCAAGGAAGTTCATTCAAGACCAGAAACTATTTCAAACCGACCGATCAAAATGGATACATATACCTGGATAGCTGTCACCACCATTCATGGCTATACAATATCCCTAGAGGCCAATTCATTCGCCTACGGCGAAATTGCATGTTGGATTCAGATTATTTTTCCCAGGCCAATGTATTGGCTGATTGTTTTTTACAAAAGTGATATGCCCAAGATCAGATAGTCAGTGAAATCAATAACATTGGGAGTATGGATCAAGCATCTTTAGTCACAGGTTCGGACACTAGTAGGAAGAAGCAAGACTTTTCCGAGTACAAAATAATATTAGATTTTAAGATTCAGGACAAGAAATTTGAAAAGATAATTATGAAGCACTGGGAAATTCTGAAAAGAGATCAAATATTAGGTACTGTGCTACCCTCACGTCCGAGATTTGTTTACAGGAGACCACCCACTTTGAGGGACATGCTAGCCCCAAGTGTGGTGGACCCGCCAATAACTAAAGAAAATAGAATTTTAAATTTTTTATCAGGATTCTACGCTTGTGGAAAATGTCCAGCCTGCAAGAAATGTTAACTTAATCTCAAAAGGAGGAAAGAATTTATTGCCTCGGCGACCAATAAAAATTTGTAATAAAAAATCTCATTACATGCGACACGGTAGGAGTTGTCTACATGTTACAGTGCGACTGAGGATTCCAATATGTGGGGAGATCTTTTGACCTATAGACACCCATAGGTCCGCATAGGCAAATATGTTAAAAGGGTCTTGTAACACACAATGTCTCTAAGCACTTTAAAATTTTCCATAACCAGGACCCGAGATGTCTGAAATTCTGGGGTCTTGAAAAAGTAAATAAGCACTGGAGAGGAGGCAATTATATTAGGCAGTTGAGTCAACGCGAATACTTGTGGATTCATGAAACAAAGGTTGGGGTTCCGAGGGGGAAAATGTTGAATTTGACCTCAACTGTTTCATATCTAATAAATAATACTGGTATTATATATTTTTTATATACATATGAATATTTTTGTCTGTATATTTTTCTTGTCCCATATTGGCGTATTGTGTTTTTGCCTTTTAGAATGTTAAAGAGATGGCCGCGGGTACACATTGTCCATTTGTATAGTGATTTAGTATTGCCAACTTGGCAATTATCCCATTCATATATCATTTTACTTTTTTATTTTACTCTCCGCTGGTGTCCCCGCTGGGTGTATTGTCCGTTTTTAGAAGTATTTACTTCCAGCCTCACGGCCTTTTCTGCAGACACCAGTGGCTCTACATAAGCTGCTGGGTGACTCCTAGCTCCACCCCTTGCTGACGAATTCCAATCAGGAGGTAACGCTGCGACTGGGGGGCGGAGCTTGTTCTGCGGACGTCACTCGCTGCCACCTCTATGCTACTGATCTATGGATCTTCTTTTTGAAACATACTGTTTTCATGGATTGTGATAGCTAGTGCTGCTTTTTTATATATATCTTTTGCCTAATAAACGGAGTACACTTAGAGTGTTTCCTTTGTTTTTTTGAACGCTGTACACTATCGCTTTACTGGCTTTTGGAGGTCTCCCCTTCTGTTACTGGATTTTTCTGCTGGACAGGAGCTCCACGTACTGTGATTCAGGACCACTCAAGCCTTATGGGAGGTTTGCAAAATCCCTGTGGGGATACACGCGCTTTTGACCTTCTGTGGTAGGGAGGTCCACCATTTCTGGTAAGCGTATCTGGGTTTATGTGGTGAAGGAATTGTAACTTTACATCAGAAGGACATTCCCACTTTCCTAATGAGAGATCCTGCTATTCTTTTCTATTCATTAACATTCAATTTGCAACAGTCATGAGCTGAAAATTGTGTGTGATTGATGAACCAAAAACTAAAACTATGTCCCTTTTTCATACACAGGAAAATCTCAGCCAGGAGGAGGCTGTGGAAAGTGGCAGCCAGGAGGAAGCGGGGGTAAGTGGCAGCCAGGAGGTGGCCTGGCCCAGTATCCTGCCCGAATCCCGGGTCCCTCCCCTCCGCCTTCTAAAAAAAAGTCCCAGGAAGAGGAGTAACCAGGAGGAGGCAGCACTTGGTCTATTTCGGAAGGCTACTGCGGCCCTCAGAACCCCCCCAATAATCAAGACGACTATGCCTACATGGCAGCCTGCAAAATGCAGGAAATGGAGGAGGGCAAACGCCTCTTATATGAGGAAGTTATGTTACAAGCCCTATACAAGGGGTTGAGGGGCGAACTCACAAGCCAAAGCCACGTTTGTGAGTTCAACCATGGTCCTCCTCCTCCACCTTCTGCCACAACTACAACACCAGAGCCACAGCCTGGAACCAAGCGTGGAAGGAAGACAAAAAAGTGATGGCCTGGGTTCATTCTGGTCTGACAAAAGACGCAGGCTGTTGTAAGTCCATAGCCTGGGGACAGATATGTCATCTGCTGCTGTTCCTGATCTCTTGTAGTCGTGGACTGGATTGTGCTTACTATTATAAGGACTCCTCAGGCCACCAATTTTGACTGTAAAATAATTGATGTCTGCCCAGGGGTACAAAGGCTTCACAAATTTCACCAGTTTCTCCGGCATTGCCTTCCTCTTTATTTTGTTATGACCCATAATAAATGGCCATTTATTTTTCACAAATACTTGCCTTTGTGTTTTACTTCAAAAAGGACAAAGTAGAGGCTCCCATCATCTCATATAGAGCATGGTGGTCCCATCCCTTTTGATAGAAATGGAAATGATTACCCCTTTATGTTGGGACTTTAAATGGACCACCGACTCAAAAATAATGTGTAAAACGTTCTTTAATATGACAGATTGAAATACAAAAGATAACGTATATGATAGGGATGAACTACATGTGCTACATGAAACAAATCAACCATAATATGTAAAATAGCATACAAAGTGAATTCCCAAAAGCCCGACGCATTTCCGGTATAAGGTGTTCCAATACCTTCCTCAGGGGCCAGGGGTTCAGAGAGTTTTAACATTCAAAATAAATTCTAGAATTGCAAAGAGACATTGTCAGATAACACATACAGTCAGAATAAATATCACAGATGGTGCATATAATCAAAGAGACCCAATGGTCCTGGTATAGGGAGGAACATGTATTCAAAAATGGAAAATATGTAATCACAAGGCACATAGAAAACAGAAATAAAGCACCCAACATACCCAGTATGGTGATTCAATATTAAAGGTGAGCATTAGGGACCAGTGAGTGCATATTGGCACTGCGCGCCTTGCCACTCGTAGATATCATAGATATTATAGATATTATGTGTGTTCTCTGGGTGTATAACACTTGCCCAATCTGCATAATGAAGAAAAATAATAAATAAATAAAATTAAATGAAATGAAGGGAAAAAAGGATGATAATGAAAGGTTCCTTTTTAGGGGGGGGGCTGAAACATAAAGTGGATGGGCAAACGGTGATGAGTCCCCCAAAAAGGGGACACAAATAAATAAGGAATAGGCCCTTTTAGGGGGCTAAAAATGGACAAATGAGGATGAGCCCCAGACAGAGGACACAGATAAATAGGGTATAGCCAAAATCCAGCAAGACATAACTGCACATAGGGGCGACTAGTGGTCTGACAGGAGTCCTAAAAAGTGGATAGCAGAGATAGGGGTGGAAACATGAAATCCCCGAATGAAAGAATAAGTAAGTCCCAGAGGAAGGGGCCCCCCAAAAAGGGATATCCCTAATAGAGGGAGACCATGCCTACCTATTGGGACGTGCTAAAAATATTTACTTCCGTTAGGTGGAACAGAATAGCTGGTTAGAAATACTGCTGTTGGGCTAAATGGCCCAGGGATCCACCTCTCGTGAGACCTATAGATGTAAAAACTATGGGTACATTCAGTTTCATGGGGGGGGTGGTAAAAAATAACATACATATAAGTGTCCCAGGTGTTCCCAATGTATGAAAAACTACTTACAAGTAGGTCCATCAAGCGTGGGGTGTGGAGTCACTGGATGAATGCCTGACCGTAACAAGCTTCCTTGCCATTTAAATAGGCCGGTCAACACACGCCGACGCATGCGTATAGCCACCAATGACCGCGGTGGATGGATGGGATGGTCCGCCGTGACGGCTGCGCCTGCGTAATTTCCCATCCTATGTGTATAGGGATGGTACTGCCCATACGTGCTTGTGGTCACTCCCCCTGACGTGGTCGGAGGGTAACCGCAACGTAATGGGTAGTGTAACAACAGAAAGGACGGAGGCCGTGTGGAGAAAGTAAGATGTGAATTGACACACGGGGCAGCAACACTATTGTACAGCTGTTCGCAAAGAGCTGGTAAAGATGCCTGAGTTGCATACTAGGGATAAATAATAATGAGAAGGGAAACAGGTAAAGAAATAAAAATCAAAAGAAAAAAAGAAAAAAGGAAAAAGCAGATGCAAATGAGTTACCACCAAGAGAACGCACATATAATTGAATGCCCTCTAGTGGGGATTAGTGGTTATCTACAAGTCAATTTGTTTAGGTGACCCAGATGAAACTGAAAATCATCCAGTGGGGATACATGGGTATTTGCGCATAGGCCAGTTTATTTGGAACCCTCAGTGGGCTCGGTGTATACCCACAAGGGGTCTATCTAATGTAGTTACACTATGGGCTATGATGAAAGTTGGGTAGCCATGTTTATTCTCCTTTCTTGGTACTATTAGGAAACTGACTCATAGCAACAACAGGAATATCAAACAAAATCACATTGCTGAGTCAAGTCAATCCATAGAGAACTCATTGCTAGATCGAGTCAATCCATATATAGATATATATACATCTGCATATGTATGGCCCTCTAACCCAACATAATCATCAATCACGTTGCTGTTCTCTATTTATTCAACAACCCTCTTTTTGTATAGTACATTTTAAAAATACAATGTCAAATTAACAAGGGACACCAACATCATCCTCCTTGAGGTTAAAAAATACAAGATAATAATGGTGTTGTGGTAACTTGACACAAAACGAAAGAAAAAATTATGGAGATCGCTATAAAAAAAAGAAAAGAAAAACACTATAAACAAAAATTCTAAACATTATTATGGAGATCTGACGAAAAAAAAAAAAAATATTCATGAGATCACTAGAAATAATAAAGAAATCAGGTTGTCAGAACTCTGTGTGAATATCAACAGCAAAACAACTTCATTATTGTAGCATTATAAAGAAGAAGAGAATGCGCTGCATTAAAAGAGTTTAAAATTTGCAGTGTGACGAATGTGCTAGCTCCATTACAAACGCTAGTTTTACCAGAACGAGCGCTTCCGTCTCGTAATTGATTCCGAGCATGCGTGGAATTTTGTGCGTCGGAATTGTGTACACACACTCGGAATTTACGACAATGGATTTTGTCCAGATCTCAAATTTTGTTTGTCAGAAATTCCGACGGAAAATGTCCGATGAGCCTACACACAGTCGGAATTTCCGACAACAAGCTCCCATCGAACATTTGTTGTCGGAAATTCCGACCGTGTGTATAGGGCATAAGACTGGGACGCCATTAAAGTTCATGTGCGTATAAAGGCATGCGTCACAATACTTTTGGTAATATAGTGTATAACTGATGGCGAGAGGGAATGGGACCCTAACCAGTCAATACCAAAGAGTTTGGTACAATCATTCAGATTGAAACAGTTTTTACTGAGAGATAGAAGCTTTTAAACTCAGATTATTGGCACCAATACAGTATATAGTAAATCTATTTTGGAAAAAAAAGCCTACAGAAATTTTAAGGAAACCTAGAGAAATTTTATTTACAAAACCAAATAAAACTAAGTCAGAAATGGTACATTGTATTACCAGATAATACAGTGCCTTGCAAAAGTATTCACCTCCCTTGGCATTTTTTTTTTCCGTATTTTGTTGCCTCACAACCTGGAATTAACATGGATTGTTTGAGGATTTGCATCATTTTATTTAGAGAAAATGCCCACAACTTTGAATTTTTTTTTTTATTATTGTGAAGCAAACAACAAATAGGACAAAATAACAGAAAAAGTCAATGTGCATAACTATTCACCCCCCTAAAATCAATACTTTGTAGAGCTGAGCCACCTTTTGCAGCTGTCACAGCTCCAAGTCTCTTTGGTTAAGTCTCTATGAGCTTGCCACTACTGTGTGCCAATGGGATTTTTTCCCATTCCTCCTTGCAAAACTGCTTCAGCTCCTTCAAGTTGGATGGTTTGCACTTGTGAACAGCAATCTTTAAGTCTGACCACAGATTTTCTATTGGATTGAGGTCTGGGCTTTGACTAGGCCATTCCAACACATTTACATGTTCCCCTTAAACCACTCAAGTGTTGCTTTAGCAGTGTGTTTGGGGTCATTGTCCTGCTGGAAGGTGAACCTTCATCCTAGCCTCAAATCACACACAGAGTGGTACAGGTTTTGCTCAAGAATGTCCCTGTATTTAGCACCATCTAACTTTCCTTCAACTCTGACCAGTTTCCCAGTCCCAACTGCTGAAAAACATCCCCACAGTATGATGCTGCTACCACCATGTTTCACTGTGGGGATGGTGTTCTTTCGGTGATGTGATGTGTTGGGTTTGCACCAGACATAGCGTTTTCTTTGATGGCCAAAAAGTTCAATTTTAGTCTTATCAGACCAGAGCACCTTCCTCCATACATTTTGGGAGTCTCCCACATGCCTTTTCGCAAACTCAAAATGTGCCATTTTGTTTTTTGCTGAAAGTAATGACTTTCTTCTGACCAATCTGCCATAAAGCCCAACTCTATGGAGCCTACTATTAGGTCTCTGTGCTGTCTTTCTGATTAATGTCCTCTTTGCCTGGTCCATGAGTTTTGTTGTGCGACTGTCTCTTTCCAGGTTTGCTGTTGTGCCATGTTCTTTCCATTTGGTTATGATAGATTTGATGGTGCTCCTAGGGATCATCAAAGATTTGGGTATTTTTTTATAACCTATCCTGACTTGTACTTCTGAACAACATTGTCCCTTACTTGTTTGGAGAGTTCCTTGGTCTTCATGGCAGTGTTTGGTTAGTGGTGCCTCTTGCTTAGGTGTTGCAGCCTCTGGGGCCTTTCAAAAAGGTGTGTTTATGTAATGGCAGATCATGTGACACTTAGATTGCACACAGGTGGACATCATTTCACTAATTATGTGACTTCTGAAGGTAATTGGTTGCACCAGAGCTTTTTATGGGCTTCATAACAAAGGGGGTGAATACATATGCACATGCCAATTATCAGTTTTTTTATTTCTGAAAAATAGTTTTATGTATATATTTTTCAAATTTTACTTCACATACTTAGACTATTGTGTTCTGATCCATCACATATAATTCAGATTAAAAGAACATTGAAGTAAAGGCTGTAATGTAACAAAATAGGTAAAAAGCCAAGGGGGTGAATACTTTTGCAAGGCACTGTACAACATATCACAATGGCAGACCCAAAGGTCAGCAGATTTTTAAAACACACAAGAGTAATTCAGTGGCGGCTGGTGCTCAAAATTTTTGGGGGGTGCAAACAAACTGAAAAATTCTGAAAAATACTGAAAAAACACATCAATTGCAGCCACCGTGCCCATCAATTGCAGCCTCACTGTGCCCATCAATTGCAGCCACTGCGTCCATCAGTTGCCACCACTGCATCCATCAGTTGCAGCCACTGTGCCCATCAATTGCAGCCACTGTGCCCATAAATTGAAGCCACTGTGCCCATCAATTTCAGCCACTGTGCCCATCAATTGGAGCCACTGTGCACATCAGTTGTGGCGCCACTGTGCCCATCAATTGCAGCCACCGTGCCCATCAATTGCAGCCTCACTGTGCCCATCAATTGCAGCCACTGTGTCCATCAGTTGCCACCACTGCGTCCATCAGTTGCAGCCACTGTGCCCATCAATTGCAGCCACTGTGCCCATAAATTGAAGCCACTGTGCCCATCAATTTCAGCCACTGTGCCCATCAATTGGAGCCACTGTGCGCATCAGTTGTGGCGCCACTGTGCCCATCAATTGCAGCCACTGTGCACATCAAGTGCAGCCACTGTGCCCATCATTTGCAGCCTCACTGTGTCCATCAATTGCAGCCTCAATGTGTCCATCAATTACAGCCACTGTAAAAAAAGTAGATTATATATACAGAAGTATCAAATAGGACATTGGTAGTCAGTTAAGTCAATTATACATAGGCTAGCACAAAGGAGATATTACCACAATAAAAGACAAACAACCGTTTATTTTCCTTCAACAAATTTATTTATTTTGGAAAATTAAATTTAGGCCACAATGTTGTTCAAGGGGTAACCTGATAATGAAATAACACGACTTCAAATAATTATAAAGCCATCTTGGCTATAATACATCAACCCAAAATTTTACACTGTGTCCATCCAGCCAATGCTGGATGACTATTCCCCCACTAAACAACACCATCACTGATTTAAGAAATTAGGGAGGGCGAGTGGGAGTCCCGGTCCGGTTCCACAGGGTGTGTTTGTAACAGCCGGACTGCCCTTTTTATCTTCTCCAGAAACGCGGGCTTTGCAAACCGCCAAATTCCTCCAATCAGCTGCTTGTTGCTGCGCAGGAGAAGCTGTAGCTGTAACCAATAGCAATGCTGCAAAAATCATAAGGAAACATGCATTCCCCTTTGAGCTCTCCCACTGAAGTTGCAAAGAAAAGAATCCCAAATTTTAAAATCTTCTTTGACGCCTTTAGAGATGCAAACATGAGAACAAGGGTTCTTAAAACCCCTAATAGCCAAAGCAAAATGCCTGGAAAAAATTCTAGCTATGGGAATAATCCTAGCTGCGAATGCAAACAGACCCAATAGGGATTGGGCCTCTTTTAACAAAACTTTGCGCTTGGACAAAAATAACAAGATCATTATTCTCATATGATGCAATTTATCCCCGGGCAATCTGAACTCCATCAAGAATGAGTCGATAGTGATCCCCAAAAATTCTATAGTGGATGCAGGAAGGACCGTCTTTTCATGCGCAATGGGAATATCGAAGAAATCACAAATATGAAAAAATTTGTTCAGCGACTCCAGACACAGGGGGGAGTCTGCTGGGCCCACAAATAAAAAAATCGTCTAAATAATGTAGAATACCCCCATTAGGAGAACATTCAGACAGAACCTAATGCAAAAATTTTGAGAAAGACTCAAAACAAACACGATAACGAGAAACCCAAGGGCATACATTTATCAAAATAAAATTGGTCCTGAAAATGGAAACCCAGGGAATTGAATCCTTGTGGATGCACAGGTAGCAGGCGAAAGGCAGATTTGATGTCTGCTTTTGCTAACAGTGCACCTTGACCAAAACGCCGTAAAAGAGACCAGCTACTCTTCCCTCTGCGACTTCCTTAGAGATTTTTTCCTGTACAATTTCAGGTTGACTGTTAGCGGAGCGTACATTTTTAACCAAAGTGCATCCAGTTCCAGAGAAGGAGGGAACCAAGAAACCGTCCTTGAAACCATCAGTTAGCAGCCGCGCCATCGTGCGGTCTGGGTAATGATCTAACCATGGTAGCATTCTTGGCAAGCTCACCGGCGTCCTGGCCTTTTCCACCAGCATCACGGGGAAAGGATGGGAGAGAAGCTGCTGATGACTTCCAAAAACATCTACTAGCAGAATGGTTCCCATTGCAGTAAGAGCACTCATGCCGATACCTACAGTTTGATAAGAATTTGCATTGCCCCTCGTTAAAGGCAAAACAGAAGCCTTTATGAAAGGCATTCTGTGGGCTAGGCACCGCTCGAGGTGTGAATTGCGGCTTCTGTGGTAGCATGAGATTCAACCATAAACCCACATCCTTGCATCCATGCATTTCTACCTGAAATTCTCATCATAGGTGAACCAGGCTGTATCGCCAAAATGGCGGAAGGCTTCAGAAACTATATCTACGTGCTAAAAAAGGCCTGAACATTTCTCAGGAAATTGTTCTCCCAGCACAGCTGCATAAATGCAGAAAGCCTGGAGCCAATTCTGAAAGCTTTTGGGGACAGCCCTCCGTCTATCTTCTTCTGTGTGCTCTTCTGACTTCCTGTCAGATTTAGCTAGAAACTCTTTGGAAGCTGGCAATAATGACAGCAGATCAATAAACTCACACCCCCCCAATACGGGACAACTTGGGATCTAGCGACCACAGGATGATCTTATCAAGTGTAAATCATAGGAAAAAGAGGCACAAGAGTAGCACAAGAACACTATATTTCAAACAAGCAAACTTTTCTGAACTGTGCTCAATATTACAAGACATCAATTGGGACCAAATCCTAGAAAGATTGAACACGGAAGAAAAATGGGAATGCTTTAGGAACATATTAAACAAAGGTATCACACAGTGCATTCCAATTGGAAATAAATATAGCAGAGCGAAGGTTAAACCTGGGTGGCTAAAGCATAATGTAAAAAGTCCTATTAAAGAGAAAAAATTGGCCTTTAAAAAATATAAAGCAGATGGGTCATTGTCAGCATTACAAGGAATGCAATAAGAAGTGTAAGAATGAAATCAGGGCAGTTAAAAAAGTTTACGAGACACATAGCAGAGGAGAGTAAAAAAAATCCCAATAAATTTATTAGCTATATTAATAGTAAAAATCAAGATCAGATCACATTGCCCACATAAAAGACGATGATGGGAGGATGGTTACAGATGACACAGAGAAGGCAACTGTACTAAATACCGACCACGACAGTATTGTTAGTAACACATAACACAGGGGGTAACAGAGGCAGAAGTCATGAAAAAGACTAGATAATCTTTTAATAAGCATGGATTCATGAAGAATCGTTCTTGCCAAACCAATCTATTAACCTTCCATGAGGAGATAAAGGAAGGCCCGTTAACATGGTGTATCTGGATTTTGCAAAAGCATTTGACACAGTTCCCCATAAACGTTTACTGTACAACGTAAGGTCCATTGGCATGGACCATAGGGTGAGTACATGGATTGACAACTGGTTACAGGGGCGAGTTCAGAGGGTAGTGATACATGGGGAGTACTCGGAATGGGCAGGGGTGGAAAGTGGGGTCCCCCAGGGTTCTGTCCTGGGACCAATCCTATTTAATTTATTCATAAACGACCTGGAGGATGGGATAAGCAGTTCAATCTCTGTACTCTGGACGATACTAAGCTAAGCAGGGAAATAACTTCTCCGCAGAATGTAGAAACCTTGCAAGAAGATCTGAACAAATTAATAGGGTAGGCAACTACATGGCAAATGAGGTTTAATGATATCAAATGTAAAATAATGCATTTGGGTGGCAAAAATATGAATGCAATCTACTCACGGTGGGAGAACCTCTGGGGGAATCTAGGATCGAAAAGGACCTGGGGGTCCTAGTAGATGATAGGCTCAGCAATGGCATGCAATGCTAAGCTGCTGCAAGCAGAGCAAACAGAATATTGGCACGCATTAAAAAGGGGATTAACTCCAGAGATAAAACAATAATTCTCCCACTCTACAAGACTCTTGTCCAGCTGCACCTGGAGTATGCTGTCCAGTTCAGGGCACCAGTCCTCGGAAAGGATATGCTGGAACTGGAGAGAGTCCAGAGAAGGGCAACAAAAATAATAAAGGGTCTGGAGGATATTAGTTATGAGGAAAGGTTAGGAGCACTGAACTTGTTCTCTCTGGAGAAGAGATGCTTGAGAGGGGATATGATTTCAATGTACAAATACCGTACTGGTGACCCCACAATAGGGATAAAACTTTTCCGCATAAGAGAATTTAATAAGACACGCTGCCATTCACTACAATTAGAAGAAAAGCGGTTTAACCTTAAACTGCATAGAGGGTTCTATACTGTAAGAGCGGTAAGATGTGGAATTCCTTTCCACAGGCAGTGGTTTCTGCGGGGAGCATCGATAATTTCAAAAAACTATTAGATAAGCACTTGAAAGACCACAACATACAGGGATATACAATGTAATACCGACATAAAATCACACACATAGGTTGGACTTTATGGACTTGTGTCTTTTTTCAACCTCGCCTACTATGTAAGATAAGCTTAACACAAATAAATCCCCAGCACCAGATGGATTATACCCGAGAGTCCTCAAAGAACTCAGTCAGGTAATAGCTAGACCATTTTCCTAATCTTTGTGGACATCATACTGACAGGAATTATACCAGCTGATTGGAAAAAAGCCAATCTGGTTCCAATATAAAAAAAAAAAAAGGCATATTGCTGGAAACTACAGGCCAGTTAGCCTAAAATCAATAGTTGGTAAATTATTGGAGGGGATGATAAGGGACTATATCCAAGAATTTGCTGAAGAAAACAGTATCATTAGTAGTAATCAGCATGGGTTTATGAAGGGTCGTTCGTGTCAGACCAATTTGTTAACATTCTACCTGTGGCCTGTGGATGTGGTGTATCTAGATTTTGCAAAAGCATGTGATACAGTTCCCCACAAATGCTTAATCTACAAGCTGAGGTCTGTAGGCATGGACCATAAGCTCTGTTCTTGGATAGAAAACTGGTGACAGGGGCGTGTCCAAAGGATAGTGATAAATAACGTGTACTCAGACTGCTCTAGAGTGGAAAGTGGGGTACCCCAGGGCTCTGTCTTGGGACCAATTCTGTTTAATTAATTCATAAATGATATAGAGGATGGGATAAATAGCTCAATCTCAGTTTTTGCAGACAACACAAAAATAAGCAGGGCAATAACTTCACATCAGGATATAAAAAGGTAACAGAAAGACCTGAACAAAATAATGGGGTCAGCAACTACATGGCAAATGAGGTTTAATGTAGAGAAATGTAAGGTCATGTACTTGGAGGCTAAAACATAAACGCAAACTACTCACTAGGGGGAGAACACCTGGGGGAATCAAGGATAGAGAAAAATCTGGTGGTCCTAATAGAAGGCAGACTGAGCAATAGCAAGCAATGTCAAGCTGCAGCTACCAAAGCTGGTAGAATTTTAGCATGCATAAAAAAGGGGGATATACTCCAGAGATAAAACTATAATCCTACCACTTTATAAAACTTTGGTTAGGCCACATCTGGAGTATTCCGTCCATTTTTGGTCACCAGTCCTAAGACCGGATGTGCCGGAGCTGGAGAAAGTCCAGAGAAGGGCAACGAAATTAATAAGGGGACTGGAGGACCTCAATTATGAGGAACGACTAAAGGGGCTACATTTATTCTCATTGGAGAAACGACACTTGAGAGAGGACATGATGGGGATTTACAAATACCTCAATGGTGATTCCAGCGTAGGAAAAAAACTATTCAGTCTCAGGGAGTGTAAGAGGACACGGGGCCACACAATGAGATTGAAGGAGAAGCACTTTAACCTTAAACTGCGCAAGGGGTTTGTCACTATCAGGGCAATACGGATGTGAAACTCTTCCACAATTGGTGGTGGCAGCGGGGAGTATTGATATTTTTACAAGACTTTTGGACATGCATCTTAAAGAACATAACATACAGGGATATGGGAAATTATTATAGACACCTACACAGGTTGAACTGGATGGACTATTGTTTTTATTCAACCTTACCTACTATGTAACTATGAAATACATTCAGACTGAAATTAATCAGATTAAGGGGATGTTGCTATCAAAGCCAAACTAATTGCAAATGAAAAAAATCATTTCCTCGGCCAAATATGTGCTGCCGGTGTACACGGTCAACGAGATGGTGAATAACAAATCGTACTGTTCCTTAACATCACATACAGCTTTAAGACAACCCCAAGACTGCTCTGTAAGGCTCCATTCACATCTTGGCGTATGGGGCGACAATCATGGTAAAAACACGCAAATAGAATCGCAGGACGCGATGTAGGACGCCCGTCGCCCAAAAGAAGCTTCCGTATCACAGGAAAATAGTGCCGCATTTGGGGTGCTATTGAAATCAACAGGCAATGCACCGGGAACGCATGGGCATCCTGCAATTTGCTGCCATTGTGGAGCGCAGAGATATGAACGGAGCCTAAAGTATTGTTCTTTATATATATATATATATATATATATATATATATATACATATATATATATATACACAGTATCTCACAAAAGTGACTACACCCCTCACATTTTTGGAAATATTTTATTATATCTTTTCATGTGACAACGCTGAAAAAATTACACTTTGCTACAATGTAAAGTAGTAAGTGTACAGTTTGTATAACAGTGTAAATTTGCTGTCCCCTCAAAATAGCTCAACACACAGCCATTAATGTCTAAACCCCTGGCAACAAAAGGGAGTACACCCCTAAGTGAATATGTCCAAATTGGGCCCAATTAGCCATTTTCCCTCCCCGGTGTCATGTGACTCGTTAGTGTTACAAAGTCTCAGGTGTGGGGGGCAGGTGTGGTAAATTTGGTGTTATCACTCTCACTCTCTCATACTGGTCACTGGAAGTTCAACATGGCACCTCAAAGAACTCTGAGGATCTGAAAAAAATAATTGTTGCTCTACATAAAGATGGCCTAGGCTATAAGAAGATTGCGAAGACCCTGAAACTGAGCTGCAGCACGGTGGCCAAGACCATACAGTGGTTTGTCAGGACATGTTCCACTCCGAACAGGCCTCGCCATGGTCGATCAAAGAAGTTGAGTGCACATGCTCAGCGTCATATATGGAGATTGTCTTTGGGAAATAGATGTAAGATGCCAGCATTGCTTCAGAGGTTGAAGGGGTGGGGGGTCAGCCTGTCAGTGCTCAGACCATTCGCTGCACACTGCATCAAATTGGTCTGCATGTCTGTCATCCCGGAAGGATGCCTCTTCTAAAGATGATTCACAAGAAAGCCCGCAAACAGTTTGCTGAAGGCAAGCAGACTAAAGACTTGGATTACTGGAACCATGCCCTGTGGTCTGATGAGACCAAGATAAACTTATTTGGTTCAGATGGTTTCAAGTGTGTGTGGCGGCAACCAGGTGAGGAGTACAAAGACAAGTGTGTCTTCCCTACAGTCAAGCATGGTGGTGGTAGTGTCATGGTCTGGGGCTGCATGAGTGGTGCCGGCACTGGGGAGCTACAGTTCATTTAGGGAACCATGAATGTCAACATGTACTGTAACATACTGAAGCAGAGCATGATCACCTCCCTTTGGAGACTGGGCCGCAGAGCAGTATTCCAACATGATAGCGACCCCAAAGAACCCTCCAAGACAACCACTGCCTTGCTAATGAAGCTGAGGGTAAAGGTAAGGGACTGGCCAAGCATTTCTCCCGACCTAAACCCTATTGAGCATCTGTGGGGCACCCTCAAATGGAAGGTGGAAGAGCGCAAGGTCTCTAACATCCACCAGCTTCATGATGTCGTCACGAAGGAGTGGAAGAGGTTTCCAGTGGCAACCTGTGAAGCTCTGGTGAACTCCATGCCCAAGAGGGTTAAGGCAGTGCTGGAAAATAATGGTGACCACACAAAATATTTACACTTTGGGCCCAATTTGGACATTTTCACTTAGGGGTGTACTCACTTTTGTTGCCAGCGTTTTAGACATTATTGGCTGTGTGTTGAGTTATTTTGAGGGGACAGCAAATTTACACTGTTATACAAGCTTTACACTTAATACTAGGGTTGTCCCGATACCGATACTAGTATCGGTATCGGCACCGATACCGAGCATTTGCCCAAGTACTTGTACTCGGGCAAATGCTCCCGATGCTTCCGCCGATACTATGACAGTCAGCGGTGATCGGCGTGTGGGGGAGTTACAAGATTCCCCCCCGCGGCTTTCAGTGACATACAGCGGTGATCGGTGCTTGTAACTTCCCCATGCGATCACCGCTGACTGTCACTGCATCCTCCTCCATGCCCCCTCTGTTCCTCTGTCCCCCTCTCCTTCTCTGTCTCCCTCCGTTCCGTTCCTCTGTCCCCCTCTCCTTCTCTGTCCCCTCCATTCCGTTCCTCCGTTCCTCTGCTTCTCCGCTGTCCCCTCCGTTCCGTTCCTCTGTCCCCCTCTCCTTATCTGTCCCCCTCCGTTCCTCCGTTCCTCCGTCCCCCTCTCCTTTTCTGTCCCCCTCCGTTCCGTTCCTCCGTTCCTCTGCCTCTCCGCTGTCCCCTCCGGTCCGCCGTCCTCCTCCTCCTTCCTTTGTGTATGGATAGAGTCAGCTGACTCTGTCCATTCACATAACTGAAACATTGTAATCTCCTGTGATTACAATGTGTCAGTTTATGAATGGAGAGGAGCCGACTTCTCTCCATTCATTCTCAGTGCAGCTGAGGCTGCAGAGAAAGGGACTGGGGAATCTCTATCCTCGGTCTCTTTCTCTGTCTCAAGGGGGAGATATCAGGGGTATGTTAAGACCCCTGATATCTCACCAAAGCCCCCCAACAGGGCTGATTTTAAAAATAAAAAAAAACATATTGCAAAAATGAATAAAAAAATTATTATTGTAAAAAATAAAAATTGTAAATAAAAAAAAAACACACAGACACCATTCAGCCCCCCCCCCCCCCCGAAAAAAAAGAAAGCATTGTTAAAAAAAAAAAAAAACTGTCACGTGACATAAAAAAAAAGTATCGGTAATCGGTATCGGCGAGTACTTGAAAAAAAGTATCGGTACTTGTACTCGGTCCTAAAAAAGTGGTATCGGGACAACCCTACTTAATACTTTACATTGTAGCAAAGTGTCATTTCTTCAGTGTTGTCACATGAAAAGATATGATAAAATATTTATATATTTATATTTATATTCTTTTCTTTGCATTGGTACATGTTCTCCATGGCAGTGCCTGCCATTCCATGACTTTAGTTTGTCAATAGCTTGCTTATTAGTTCTGGAAATGGCACAGGTTGAACCACACGATTCACCTTCCATAAACATCAATGAGGTCTGATGCTACTGTTGGGCTTTTCGCACTTCAGGCATGATTAGAAGAACCTCCCAAATGAAACCAGGCAGATTCGCTCATCCCTAGAAACATGTTCCTGCAAATAAAGTACAGAAGCCCCTCTTATACCAGTCCCATAAAAAAAATTATGTTTTCATTTTGAGCAGATTTTGGCAGGACTAAATCACTTATCACCTTCTATGGCATTTCAGCAGCGGGACCTCCTGAGCTACGTTTCCAGTGCCTTCTCTATGTTATTATTAAGGTTGAGCATAATGAAGGGTTATTACCCCCAAACTTTGGTGAACATCAGGAGATTTTGGTGAAAATTTGCCATTTTAGTGAAATTCAGTGGTATCAATGGAGGAGAAATTACGATGTTTTTGGTGGTTTTTAAGGGTGCAATTGGCTTTAATTGCCTCCTGGGGTGCCAAAAGCTTCTTTAGGATTCCCACTGAGGAGGTCAAGTGACCCTGTGGCGTAACACGTAGGAGAGGGACAGATGGTTTGACGAGATGCTCAGTTTGTCTTCGGAGCGGCACGGAGCTGTTGCAGTGTGGTGGAATCACAAATTTACATGCTGTACATAGTCGGTGCACTGGAGCACCTGTTAAATGTGAGTTTGATACATTCATTTTTAATAACTGTACTTGGTTTTAAAAAGATATACGCACTATTTGGAGCTCCTCTTTCTTACATATAAATCGAGCAATGGTGGAGAAAAACGGACAGGATGGAAAGGAGGAAGACACGATTTATTAGTCCAAGGTGACTAAAAGGCTATTTTTGACCAAACTTAAATGTGAGATCCTAATGGGGAAGCACTGAGGTGAATTTATAAAAGCACTTTTGAGGATTTGTGAAGATAACGGAAGCCTCATCTTACTTGATTGCACCGAAGCACGGATCAGTTTATTTGGACTATTTGAGGGAAAAAAAATATTAATCAATTATTAGCACATGTTTAATTTGATTTCACACGTCAAGAGATATGAGATATGTGTATGGCTAAGCTTCACTCATCTCTATACCCTAGGAGGACTGGAGTGACGTCATGACATTATTTCTGGTTTCGGCCACACGTAAACAAGGCCATTTTTTTTTGTTTAAGCACTTCCCGAACAGCCGCCGCAGTTATGCTGCTGCAGGTTGGCTCCCCTGGGCGAGCCGTCATAGCTATACATGGGCTCGCTTTCAGACCACTAGGGGGTGCGCCACCGGAGCCGATGTGCGTTACGGGCAGTCGCGATGACCTACGGGCACCCGCGATCGCTCCACACAGAGACAGAATGGAGATCTGTTAATATAAACAGACTTATATATAAATATATGTGTATGTGTACCAAAAGACGTACATAAACACACACACAGTGCAGAGCTACTACAGTGATAATTCAATGCTATACTTAGTGCTATGCATACATGCAATAAAATTCAAATTAATAAAAAATTCATAATAAATGTCCCATAAATCAATATCAAACTTGATGGTAGTGCTCCAGTGTTATTATCATATCACCGTGCTTCTCAATAATTCTTATTTCTTGTGCAAACCACCACCAGCTATTTAATCTGCTCACCTCAAGGATGAATCAGGAAGACTCAAATGAACTCTGTATTTTCACTCCCCAAACGTCTTTTCTTTCTCTCAGGACTCAGCTGTTCAATTTCTCCCTTTCACGATCTCCACTCCACCCAATGTATACCTCACAGATAGGGAGTTGATCTTCGAGATTATTCAGCTGTTCCTCCACTTCAAAGGACTCATGTATCATATAATCAAAAACACAGCCAACATAGTGCTCTCTGCTCTAAAACTTTTATATAAAACCCCACTAAAAGAGGACACTTACTAGATATAAAAACAAAATTTGCTTGTTACATGTATTGAGAGCGTCCGCTCGCTCACCACCATGGCTGTGCAACATCAAAGGCTCAGATCCTATCCTCTGCACATGTATTGACCTCTGAATGATCTTCCTCAGCAGATAGCCCATCTGCAAATTTTTCGGGCCTTAAGTGGTTAAAGCAAAAGATAAAAAAAAATGTTTTTTTTCAATCTCTTGCTTTTAAAGGTAGAGGAGAGATTTGTGGTCTTTTAAATGCTGTATTGTTATTGCAAGGGATGTTTACATTCCTTGCGACAATAGCAATAAAAGTGATCACATTTTTTTTTTTTTAAAGGGACGGTGTAAATATAAAAAAAGTAATTAAAAAAAAAAATGTTTAAAGCGCCCCCGTCCCAGTGTACTCACATACAGTGGTGTGCACATGCGTAGGTCACACCCACATATGTAAACGGTGTTCGCATCGCACATGTGAGGTATCGCCATGATTGTCTGAGTAACAACAATAATTCTAGCGCTAGACCTCCTCATTAACGCTAAAGTGGTAACCTGTAGAGATTTAAAGCGTACCCTATAGAGATTTTTAAGTACCGTAGTTTGGCGCCATTCCACGAGCACATGCAATTTTAAAGCAGGACATGTTAGGTATCTATTTACTCGGTGTAATATCATCTTTCATATTATACCAAAAAATTGGGGAATATATTATGTTTTTTCATTAACCACTTAAGCCCCAGACCATTTGGCTGGCCAAAGACCAGAGCGTTTTTTTGCAATTCGGCACTGCGTCGCTTTAACTGACAATTCCACGGATGTGGGCTCCCAAACAAAATTGATGTCCTTTTTTCCCCACAAATAGAGCTTTCTTTTGGTGGTATTTGATGACCTCTGCGGTTTTTATGTTTTGCGCTATAAACAAAAAAAAGTGACAATTTTGAAAAAAACGCAATATTTTTAGTTTTTGCTATAATAAATATCCCCAAAAAATATATAAAAAAACATTTTTTTCCTCAGTTTACATTTACTTCTACAAATTTTTGGTAAAAAAAATCATAATAAGTGTTTTATGATTGGTTTCCGCAAAAGTTATAGTGTTTACAAAATAGGGGATAGTTTTATGGCATTTTTATTAATAATTTTTTTGTTTTACTAGTAATGGCAGCGATCTGTGATTTTTACTATGACTGCGACATTATGGCGGACAAATCGGACACTTTTGGCTTAATTTTGGGACCACTCACATTTATACAGCGATCAGTGCGATTAAAAATGCACTGATTACTGTGTAAATGTGACTGGCAGTGAAGGGGTTAACCAGTAGGGGGCGCTGCAGGGGTTAAGTGTGTCCTAGGGAGTGATTCTAACTGTGGGGGGGCTGGGCTATGTGTGACACGACACTGATCACCGTTCCTGATTACAGGGAGCTGTGATCAGTGTCCTGTCACTAGGAAGAATGGAGAAATGCTTGTTTACATCAGCATTTCCCCGTTCTTCCTCTCCGCAAAACGATCGTGGGTATCCCAGCAGACATCGAGTCCGCGGGACCCATGATCACACTCACCACAGGTGCACAATGCCACGTCTTAAAGGGCAACATACAGGTATGTTAATATGCCTGTACGTGCCCATCTGCCAACATATATCGGCGTGAACCGGTCGGCAAGGGGATAAAGTGTCATTTTTCCACCAAAAATTGTGTTTGAAAAACCGCTGTGCAAAAACTGCGTAACACAAAATATTGCAGCGACTGACATATTATTCTCTCTGCTAATATATATATATATATATATATATATATATATATATATATATATATATATATATATATTGTGACAGATCTAGCCGGGACAGAGGCTTTTGGATGGGACTGAATGCCAGCCTCTTGCCGACCGATTATGGGCCCTGGCATTTGGTGGAACGGTGCTCGTTGTGAGCTGTATGCCTGGGGACCCTGGAAGTAATATTACTTTGGATTCAAGCCCATGTCCCCCCAAAACACAAAACTCTGGGAACCCTGTATGTGCCATATTATAGATAGTGACTGCTTCACAATGTTGTGTGTATATATTGTGTGTTGTCTCATGCTGTTGGGTACTATTTGCTGTGCTAGTTTGGGGTGGGGCTGTATTCCAATGTTCTATTGTGTCTGTCTGCCTTGGATCACAGGATGTGTATCTCTATGGAGGGAGGGGGGATTCCTCCAGCAGAGAAGACTGTGTACTGATGAGAAGTTTGAACACACCTGACCTGTGTGTCTAATGTCATTGGATGGTTTAACCCGCCCTCTTTTCCAGGTGTGGGGGAAAGAGTCTCTGAGTTATTTTATCTGTTGTGTCCATGTGTGAAAATAAAGGAGTTGATTCCTGTTTGAACCTCAAGACAGAGCATCTTGTCTTGTATTTGGGGGAGAATTATTTGTATGGGTTCCTGGTTTGGCTGATGGAAGTGTTCGGTAGCTGCCTTTGTGTTTGGGTATGGAATGTCCTAAACGACTTTAACCCCTTTCATACTCGGGGTGTCGTTACATACAGGGCTGGACTTTCCATTGGGCTTGACGGGGCTCAAGCCCATGGGCCCCGGCCAATAGGGGGCCACCGTCAGCCCCGCCTATTCCGAAAGCCAACGAGGGCGGCCGAAAGCCGACGAAAGCCGCCGAGAGTGGCCGAGGGCGGCGAAAGCGGCCGAAAGCCGACGAGAGCCGCCGAGAGTGGCCGAAAGCCGGCTCTTTATCTCTTGCAGCACCATTTTTAAACTGAAAGGCTGCAATGTCAAGGCAGCAACGACACTGGATCAAGGCTACACTCACAAGTCTGCAAATGACACTGGGGCAAGGCTACACTGGCAAGTCTGCAAATGACACTAGGGCAAGGCTACACTGACACTGGGCAAGGCTGCAATGACACTGACAAGGCTGCAGATGTACACTGATAAGGCTGCATTGATGGGCATTTAAATGTTTTTTTCCTTAAACTTCCCTCCTAAAAGTTTTTTTCCTTAAAATTCCCTCCTAAACTCGGGGTGCGTGTTATACACCGATAAATATGGTAATTATCATTTTATCCATTTTTATTGCTTTTATTAATCGTGGACCCAGGACGAATACCAGTACAGTATCCCCCACTTATACGCTTATATATTATCTACTTTTGTGAGTAGCCATTTGGCTGTTTTGTCTTGTCCAATTAAAGGGGTTGTAAAGGTAAAAAAAATTTCACCTTAATGCATTATATGCATTAAGGTGAAAAAACTTTTGACAATACCGCCACCCCCAGCCCCCCCGTTTTACTTACCTGACACCTCGAATCTCCGCTGCTCGTTCCCCTCATCTCTATTGCAGCTCAGCCTGGTCGCTGATTGGCTACAGTGGATGGATTAAAAGCAGCGCAGCCATTGGCTCGCGCTGCTGTCAATCACATCCAATGACGCGACGCGATGGGGGGCGGGGCCTAGTGATACAGTGAGCGGCTATAGCCGCCGGCTGTATCACAGGAGCGCGCCCGCAATAACTAACCACCATGCGAGGGAGCTCGCATTAAGGTGGTTAGTTCTTGCGGGGAGGAGCTAAAACAGCCGCCGAGGGACCCCAGAAGAGCAGGTTCGGGGCCACTCTGTGCAGAACGAGCTGCACAGTGAAGGTAAGTGTGACATGTTTGTTATTTAAAAAAAAAAAAAAATGTACCTTTACAACCCCTTTAAACAGAAGTTCTTCAATACTGCACTGAGTCTGGCACACCTTGTCCTTTTCTATTTCTGTTTTATAGAGCTGTGCATACATATAGAAGGGTAGGGCCCGGAAGTGACTCAAGCCCAGGGGCCCCCACCACCCTAAGTCCTGGCCTGGTTACATATATATATATATATATATATATATATATATATATATATATATATATATATATATATATATATATTGTTTGGGGGTTCTAAGTAAATTGTTAGCAAAAAATAACAATTTTTACTTGTAAACAAGTGTCAGAAAAATGTGTGGAAGATGTGCCACAGGTGGCCCATGCTCTAGTTGGTGAACAGAACAACAGCCATGGGTAAGGTCAGGGTGTAGGAACTGTCCACAGGCAGTCTATATGGGGAGAAGAAATAGCCAATAAACCATCAATAATCTTGTGCTATATTCTGTAATAATCGATCAATATTTCAAGACTCCAAAAGACTAAGTAATTGTCCATAGCTAGGGTATAACAACCTGGAGAGATGGGTAGAAGTCATCGCCAAAATATATCCAAAAGCACTTGGGACTTACTGCACTTGGCTTAGTGTTTTTCACATGACATTGTCCTCCATAAAAATTAATTACATTGCATATTAAACCTGCTTGGACATGTAAAAGAACAAGAAGTTTTGAATGATAACAGCAACAAGGCCAGAAATGTGGTTTTCGGTGCATGCAGACAAAATTCACTTGCTGGTCACAAGATCAATGGTAAGCAATGTACATGTTGATCATAATATGCCTAATACAGTGCATTGAGTCTTGAACTTACATATCCCCCAGTGATAGGGGGTCTGCATGCACTGAAAGCCAAATTTATGGCCTTGCGGATCTTATCGATAAAAACTTCTTGTACTTATCCATCTTGTTTAATTTATCGCAATGTGATTTTTTTTTTATGGAGGACAATCTAATGTAAGAAACACTAAGCCAATTGCAGTAACCCCCAAGTGCTTTTGGATATATTTTGGCGCTATGGGGAGAACTGTCACCTACCTGCTCCTGGATTCACGGGACTCACCATCCGCTGGCTCTTGACACCTCCAGCTGCCACTCCCATTAAGATTTCAGCTCCCACCTGGCAGCCTCCCGAGTCCCGAGCACACAGGCTGCATAGGGTGAGGTCAAAGTGTCAGTGGAGGTCCTGGCCCCGCCCCTCCCTGCTGGCTGGGGAATACAAGTACAGCACAGAGCCCCTGTCTGCCTTCCATGTACCTGGTCTAGGTCACCGTTGCTCCATGATGTGGACCCCGATTTGGGAGCAGCACTGGCTCAAGGGGCAGCTGCTTTGGGCCCTACAACAATGATGGGGCCCAGTGCAGCTGCCCCTTTTGCCCCAAATTAAAGACAGCCCTGCCACTATAGGCCGCTGATCACGTTCTTTAGTAGTTAAAAAAAAGGAAATTCCAGTATATATACCATAGTTTGTAGACGCTATATATTTTATGCAAACCAATTATTATTCCCCTTTTGGGATTTTTTTGTTACAAAAGGGACGTAACAGAATACATTTTGACCTAAATTTATGAAGAAATTAGTTTTAAATTTTATTTTTATCGGATATATTTTATAGCAGAAAGTAAAAAATATTGGGTTTTTTCGTTTTTATGTAATAAAAATGAAAAAAAAACAGTAGTGATCAAATAAAAGAAAAAATCCTACGAGCCACACTGAACCCAGTGCTAAGTGGAATCACTACTCAGCTGCATGCATGAAACACGTCTCGTATTGCATGTAGATAGCAAATAAATAAAAAATAATGATGCGCTAAAGTGTGCTAGATGTGGCCCTATTCTGACACAAAAATGTGCATAAAATGTGTGTGGAAGTGTATACCACACTAAATATTTTGAAATAAATTAAATAACCATAATCACAAAAAGCTAATAAATATTAAGTGCATAAGCAAATACTGCAAGCATGAAACCACATTTGCTTAATGCCCCGTACACACGTTCGGACATTGATCGGACATTCCGACAACAAAATCCTAGGATTTTTTCCGACGGATGTTGGCTCAAACTTGTCTTGCATACACACGGTCACACAAAGTTGTCAGAAAATCCGATCATTCTGAACGCGGTGACGTAAAACACGTACGTCGGGACTATAAACGGGGCAGTAGCCAATAGCTTTCATCTCTTTATTTATTCTGAGCATGCGTGGCACTTTGTGCGTCGGATTTGTGTACACACGATCGGAAATTCCGACAACCGATTTTGTTGTCGGAAAATTTTATAGCCTGCTCTCAAACGTTGTGTGTCGGAAAATCCGATGGAAAATGTGTGATGGAGCCTACACACCGTCGGAATTTCCGACAACAAGGTCCTATCACACATTTCCCGTCAGAAAATCCGACCGTGTGTACGGGGCATTAGATATACATCATAAGTGCAAACACATACCAAAAAGTGCCATGTGCCAAACAAAGTGTAAAGGGGGGATTATGATAGGATACTGTATCAAAAAGAGAAGATGTGGATCTTCTACTTAAAAAGCCTACAGCCCTTTGGTTTGAATAATGAGTGTAACCTTTTGGTATTCCTGGAACACTAGTGGGATATGTCTTTATGTGAATATTTATTCCCCTTATTTTTGTATCTTGAGAAGTGTTCCTGCTCCTATATATAGCTCATATAGGCTGTCTTTGCACATACTCCCTTGACATGTTTTCTAGGTTTTGAGATTACATTGGTATCCTATATATTTTTTAAAAAAATGGGTTTGCATCTATATACTGTATATGGGCTAACTAGGCATACATCTCCTAGGGGATTTGCGGTTGCTAAGTAGAAGTGCTATATATGTATTTATACACTATATATAGGTTAACTAGGCATACAGTGCCTTGCGAAAGTATTCGGCCCCCTTGAACTTTTCAACCTTTTGCCACATTTCAGGCTTCAAACATAAAGATATAAAAATTTTATTTTTTGTGAAGAATCACCAACAAGTGGGACACAATTGTGAAGTGGAACGAAATCTATTGGATTGTTGAAACTTTTTTAACTAATAAAAAAATGCAAAGTGGGGCGTGCAAAATTATTCGGCCCCCTTGCGTTAATACTTTGTAGAGCCACCTTTTGCTGCGATTACAGCTGCAAGTCGCTTGGGGTATGTCTCTATCAGTTTTGCACATCGAGAGACTGAAATTCTTGCCCATTCTTCCTTGCAAAACAGCTCGAGCTCAGTGAGGTTGGATGGAGAGCGTTTGTGAACAGCAGTTTTCAGCTCTTTCCACAGATTCTCGATTGGATTCAGGTCTGGACTTTGACTTGGCCATTCTAACACCTGGATACGTTTATTTGTGAACCATTCCTTTGTAGATTTTGCTGTATGTTTGGGATCATTGTCTTGTTGGAAGATAAATCTCCGTCCCAGTTTCAGGTCTTTTGCAGACTCCAACAGGTTTTCATGCAGAATGGTCCTGTATTTGGCTGCATCCATCTTCCCCTCAATTTTAACCATCTTCCCTGTCCCTGCTGAAGAAAAGCAGGCCCAAACCATGATGCTGCCACCACCATGTTTGACAGTGGGGATGGTGTGTTGAGTGTGATGAGCTGTGTTGCTTTTACGCCAAACATATCGTTTTGCATTGTGGCCAAAAAGTTCGATTTTGGTTTCATCGGACCAGAGCACCTTCTTCCACATGTTTGGTGTGTCTCCCAGGTAGCTTGTGGCAAACTTTAGACGAGACTTTTTATGGATATCTTTGAGAAATGGCTTTCTTCTTGCCACTCTTCCATAAAGGGCAGATTTGTGCAGTGTACGACTGATTGTTGTCCTATGGACAGACTCTCCCACCTCAGCTGTAGTTCTCTGCAGTTCATCCAGAGTGATCATGGGCCTCTTGGCTGCATCTCTGATCAGTCTTCTCCTTGTCTGAGCTGAAAGTTTAGAGGGACAGCCAGGTCTTGGTAGATTTGCAGTGGTCTGATACTCCTTCCATTTCAAAATGATCGCTTGCACAGTGCTCCTTGGGATGTTTAAAGCTTGGGAAATCTTTTTGTATCCAAATCCGGCTTTAAACTTCTCCACAACAGTATTACGGACCTGCCTGGTGTGTTCCTTGGTCTTCATGATGCTCTCTGCGCTTTCAACAGAACCCTGAGACTATCACAGAGCAGGTGCATTTATACAGAGACTTGATTACACACAGGTGGATTCTATTTATCACCATCAGTCATTTAGGACAACATTGGATCATTCAGAGATCCTCGCTGAACTTCTGGAGTGAGTTTTCTGCACTGAAAGTAAAGGGGCCGAATAATTTTGCACGCACCACTTTTCAGTTTTTATTTGCTAAAAAAGTTTTAAATATCCAATAGATTTCGTTCCACTTCACAATTGTGTCCCACTTGTTCGTGATTCTTCACAAAAAATTAAAATTTTATATCTTTATGTTTGAAGCCTGAAATGTGGCAAAAGGTTGAAAAGTTCAAGGGGGCCGAATACTTTTGCAAGGCACTGTACATCCCTTAGGTGAGCTGTTATTGCTAAGCAGAAGTGAATGTCCTTCAGATTCTGAGAAGAAATTATATATTTACCATTGTCTTTTCAAAACATCTATCTGGTCCGTTAATTGACTGCACTTGTATTGGGTTTTTAATTCTGCACTAGTGGTGAATGACGTAGTGATTGGTGTTCAGGTGTGGGTGTTCTTAATTGCTAATTGGTATCTATAGTGGGACTATTTAAAGCACGTATCCTGACCCAGCACGTATGCTCTGAGGAAACCTGTGATCAGGTGAAACGCGTAAGCATCTCGCCATCACTCCTGTGGTGGCTGGGACCTCTGGATGCCCACCAACAGCCCGGAACCACCTCAGCCTATCTCCACCCTTGGACGGACCAATACCGCTAAATTCAACAGTGATCCTGTTTCTTTGCCGCCTTCCCTATGTGGCTGTCTATAATACCGTTTACACAGCCGATTGCTACAGCCCAGCTGACTATCTTTGTACCTTGCGACCTACCGTAGGCTCAGTCTGGAGGAACCAGTATTGCCGGAAGTGTATAGCTATCAGCACGGTTCATTGACAAGCCAGGAGACGGCGTTAGCACGGGTATTCCGCGGATCATGAGACACCCAGATCAAGACGCCTAACGGTGAGCGATCAGTATATGTCTTTCTATGGAAAAACATCAGTGGACTCTGGTCTGTTAGGTCACTAACTGCTGACCCCGGTGTTCAATAGTGTTACACTGCATGGATTTCTGTCTATTCTCAATATATCTAGGTCAATCCTACGGGTGGATTTCTCGCCTATAACGCAGCCCTGATACAGACAACTGTTCCGTTTATATGCCCATGGACCTTTAGTTTATTTCTCCATTCATCTGAGCAACATTTGATTAATATCCATTCAAAAAGACCCGGGTCAAGGACTTTTGTCTGTATGTGTATGCAAGACGAGTGATTGATGGAGGTGTGTATATAGGGTAAGGTGGCCACCCAATGTTCCCTGTAAGACGTCAGTCTTATTTTTATCTTTGGCTGGAGGGAGGATTAGTTTCATTCTTTCTATTGTTGTTAAATTGTCTAGATATGCACTTTTCGACTTGAGGGTTTTCTAATAAAGATAGTTAAGCTACATATCAGTGTGTCCTCTCTGAAGAAACTGCTGTTAGGAATCTATTTCCAATATTTTTTTGTATGCTGTTGGTTAAGTTCAGAGGATAATCACCCTGTTTTATGTGATTTGTTCACGATTCATAATCTGGGGTGACGATATATACAGGTGTTTATATTTGAGCAGGTATTTGGCAAACCGTTTAGGAAAGCTCATACACACCGGTGCTTGATTGGCAATGTCAGGGGTCTTTTTTCTCCTTTTTATTATTGTAAAGTGCTTAGTGCCACACAATTCATATACACAATAGTCCTTATTGAGCTACATAAATATATGCTGAGCATGTAAAAAGTCCTGCACATAAATAATAAAGTGCTTATGTGTGATCTTCAATGGTGGTATATTCAAACGTGCTTATATCTCCATGTGCCACAGGTAATGCGATGGTGCAATACAGGTGACCCCTCCAAGGTAATGCGCTCACCTCAGAGTATGTGACTAAGTCGCTAAACAAAGTCAGAAAACGATTTTGAGCCACCCCGGGCTCTGTGCGGACCATAGGATCACAGGCTCCAGCACAGGAACAGTCAGTGGATAAGAAGAAAGAACCATATAGCATAATAACGTTTTAAATTATTTATTCCAAAACCAGATAAAACACTCCCCCAAAAGGGGTACTCACATTTTTCAGGGTGCGTCAGTGCACCACTCTAAAGCAAGCATGTAAATGGGTAAAGCAGTGAGGATATGGCGTCCATCCCAACACCGGCAGCGACCGCTGCCTAACACTCCATCCTGGCCCCTCCCCTACGCGTCTTCGACACAGGGCATATGTGTCATCATCAGGGGGAATGATTCCCCCTGATGATGACACATATGTTATTGTTGTTCGACAGTTCATTCTACGAAACATGTTCTGTATTCTTATGTTGTGCCATGCTATGATTACTGCTCATATCCCCTGCGTGGGATCATCACAGCTATTTTTGCTTTTCATATATCTAAAATTTCATATATAAAATTGCTGTGTTTCGCTTAAAGAGGAGTTCCACCCAGGGGGGCCATTAAAAAAAAAAAAATTAAAAGTCAGCAGCTACAATTACTGCAGCTGCTGACTTTTAATTGGACACTCACCTGTCCCTGGGTCCAGCGGTGCGGGGGATCGAAGCCCCGCTCGTCCCCCCCCTCCGCTCGTCGGCGCCGGCATTTCAACTGTGGGCGCCGGGCTGTGGCTTCACAGCCTGGCACCCACTGCGCATGCGCGAGCGGCGCCGAGCGCCGTGATTGGCCGCTCAATCACCTGGGACCTGCAATGGGTCCCAGATGATTGACAGGAGGGAGGGAGAAGAGCCGAGCCCTTCCTGTGCCAGGGGGAAGTGATGTCACCAGCCCAGGCAGACGAAGGGGCAGACTACGAGGGACCACCTAGCAACAGGCATTTAGAGGTAAGTAAAAAAAAAAAAATATCCAAATGTTTTTTTTTTTAGAATTTTTTAGATATGTTTGTTTTTTTGGGTGGAACCCCACTTTAAGTGTTCAGGTTTGGCTTGCAGGTGGCAACCCTAGGAACAGGGATAATTTGTGCAAAACCACAGAGCAGGTAGGTATAACATGGATGTTAACAAAAAAAAAAAAATTAACCTTTAATGTCACTTCAAAGCAGAACTTCACTCTCTCAATCAACCTTATCTATTTGTAATCCTCATGCTACTAGCATTAAAAAATGGATAATAAAGTACCGTATTTATCTGCGTATAACACGCACTTTTTTCCCCTTAAAATCAGGGGAAAGTCGTGGGTGCGTGTTATACGCCGATCCCCGCTATCGCTATGTAAATGTCGGCGATCGCCGCCGACATTTACATAGCGAGTAGTTTTAAATATGGCGCCGCGGAGTTCGGAGGGACTCAGCGGTGCTGAACGAGCGGCGCCGAAATCACAGAGCCGAGATACACATACCCGAGTGTATTCGGCTCTTTCCGGCGCCGCTCACAGTCACGCCCAGTCCCGCCATTTGACCTGTGTTATGTCCATCATAGGGCGGGACTGGGCGGGACTGTGAGCGGCGCCGGAAAGAGCCGAATACACTCGACTATGTGTATCTCGGCGGCATTCGTTCAGTTCCGCCGGCGCCGAGTCCCTCCGAACTCCGTGGCGCCATATTTAAAATTACTAGCATGTGTATGTCGGCGGCAGGCGGTAGGCATGGACACTGGGGACAAGGCTGCACTGGGGACAAGGCTGAACCGGGGACAAGACTGCACTGGGGACAAGACTGCACTGGGGACAAGACTGCACTGGGGACAAGGCTGCACTGACAAGGCTGCACTGGGGACAAGGCTGCACTGACAAGGCTGCACTGGGGACAAGGCTGCACTAACAAGGCTGCACTGGGGACAAGGCTGCACTGGGGACAAGGCTGCACTGGGGACAAGACTGCACTGGGGACAAGACTGCACTGGGGACAAGACTGCACTGGGGACAAGGCTGCACTGACAAGGCTGCACTGGGGACAAGGCTGCACTGACAAGGCTGCACTGGGGACAAGGCTGCACTAACAAGGCTGCACTGGGGACAAGGCTGCACTGGGGACAAGGCTGCACTGGGGACAAGGCTGCACTGACAAGGCTGCACTGACAAGACTGCACTGACAAGGCTGCACTGACAAGACTGCACTGGGGCAAAGCTGCACTGACAAGGCTGCATTGACACTGAAAAGGCTGCAATGACACTAACGAGGCTGCAGATGAACACTAATGAGGCTGCCTTGATGGGCATTTTAATGTAAGTTTCTTTTCCTTAAACTTCCCTCCTAAAAGTTTTTTTCGTTCAGTTCCGCCGTTCGTTCAGTTCCGCCGGCGCCGAGTCCCTCCGAACTCCGCGGCGCCATATTTAAAATTACTAGCATGTGTATGTCGGCGGCAGGCGGTAGGCATGGACACTGGGGACAAGGCTGCACTGGGGACAAGGCTGCACTGGGGACAAGATTGCACTGGGGACAAGACTGCACTGGGGACAAGACTGCACTGGGGACAAGGCTGCACTGGGGACAAGGCTGCACTGACAAGGCTGCACTGGGGAGAAGGCTGCACTGACAAGGCTGCACTGGGGACAAGGCTGCACTAACAAGGCTGCACTGGGGACAAGGCTGCACTGGGGACAAGGCTGCACTGACAAGGCTGCACTGACAAGGCTGCACTGACAAGACTGCACTGACAAGGCTGCACTGACAAGACTGCACTGGGGCAAAGCTGCACTGACAAGGCTGCATTGACACTGAAAAGGCTGCAATGACACTAACGAGGCTGCAGATGAACACTGATGAGGCTGCCTTGATGGGCATTTTAATGTAAGTTTCTTTTCCTTAAACTTCCCTCCTAAAAGTTTTTTTCCTTAAAATTCTCTCCTAAACTTGGGGTGCGTGTTATACGCCGGCGCGTGTTATACGCCGATAAATACGGTATATCATATTTGCTTGTTTTAATCTTTTTTTTTTACATTTCAGCAATTACTTGCTGGTTTCCAGGCCTAGGCAAATTATGTAATACATCCCAGGAGACTTCAGAAGGGGAGGAGGGGCTTTCTCAGCTAAGCACACCCCCTCCTGCTTGCGTGTCTAAACTAAGGCAGGTGGATTCCAGAAAGTAAATGCCCTTACTCAAGATGGCCATGATCAGAAATGCTAGGGTTTTTTCTTTCAAAGTGATTTCTCAACAAATTAAAGCATGGAGGCATGGATAGTAGGGCAGGTTTGCTTTGAATATTAAAAATTAATTAAATAGTATTTGTTGGTTTGTGGTGCTCAAATGAAACGTAAATCCACTTTAAGTAGTCAACCATTGCTTTGTATCAAACAGCCTAATCAACTGAACTCCTTTTGGGTTGTTCTTTTGGAAATGGTATCTATCTCCAAAGGCATAAAAGATAATAAAAGAAAACTTACCATTTAAAATGCTGATATGGATCAGTACATGAAGCCAGAAAGAAATTTCTGATCCCTCCAACAGCCCTTTAACTGGGTTTTAATGCCACAAAGAGGGGCAGACTTCCCAATCATGTGATCACTGTGTTCGGCTGTCATAGTGGTCACGTGATCATGAGCCTGTCCCTCCACCTCCCGATCACAGAGACCAGGATCTGTCTTTAACATTTAGAACACCTGGCCCTCCACCACTAATTGTTCGGCCCATCAGTGTTCATGATGAATTCACGTGCACCCGGCAGCCATTTAACCCCGATCGGCTTTCTTGGGATAACAACCGATGCAGCTAAGAAACCACTCGGCTACTATAGCAAGCAGCGGGAGGGGACGTCCCGGGAGGGGACGTCCCCCCCTCCCGCCACTTTCTGCAACTCTCCTGGGCTCTCCAGTTCCACTGGGAGGCCTGAGTGGCCAGCTTGCACGTCCATGGGCTGGCCAGAGACCCGAATGAAGCTGGAATCGGTTTTCATCGGGTCTTGGATCTAGTAACCTGGAAGCAATGTCATGAAACCACTTCCAGTTTACAGAAGACTTAAAGGCGCCAAATTTAAAAGAAATTACAGTATTCAAAACTGGTGTTTTGAAAGCTTTAAAGTGCAAAGGAGGGATTTGGGCTCTTATAGACCCCAGATCCTTCCATTAGGAGTACCTGTCACTGCCTATTACCGTCACAAGGTATGTTAACATTTCTTCTGACAGCAATACAAGTGATCAGAATTTTTTTTTTAAAAGGACAGTGTAAAAAAAAAAAAAAAAAAATGAACTAAAATAAATAAGATTTTTTTTTGAAGCGCCTCATCCCTCCGTGCTCAAGCGCAGAAGTAAACACATACATAAGTCATGACTGCAAATGTAAACAGTGTTCAAACCACACAGGTGAGGTATCGCCGAAATCGTTAGAGCGTGAGCAATAGTTCTAGCGCAAGACCTCCTCTGTAACTCATTATTTTTATAGCATCGCCAATGGAGATTTTTAAATACCTTAGTTTGTCACTATTCCACAAGTGTGCGCAATTTTAAAGCATAACATGGGGGGGGGCTAGGGCTGTATAATATGCAGGGGGGGCCTGTGTGATGTGCAGGGAGGCTGTGTAATATAAAGGGGTCCAAAGGTACGGGGTCTATGTAATGTAAAGGGGTCCAGAAGTGCGGGGGCTGTGTAATGTAACGAGATCCAGATTATTACAGTGGAACCTCGGATTGCGAGCATAATCCGTTCCAGGAGTATGTTCGTTATCCAAAGCACTCGCATATCAAAGCGAGTTTTCTCGCAATGTAAATGAAAATAATTAGTTCCGCATTGACTTCAATGGGATGCAATACCGCATGCAGCCAGAGGCGGGGGGCGCTGGAGAGCCTCAGAGACAACCGAAAAGGCCCGGGTACACTTTGACTGACCTCGGCAAACCTCAGAAAGACTCCGTTCACGAGCCTTTCAGAGGTTTGCCGAGGTCAGCCGAACTTTCCATGCATTTCCGAGCACCGACGATCGGCGCTGTTCAGCTCCGGCGCCTCCCACCTCAGGCCAAAAGCGGTACTGCACACCACTTTTGGCCTGAATCCTGCTCGTTTTGTGAGACAACACTTGCAAACCGAGTTAGGATTTCTAGAAATACAGTGCTCATTTTGCGAAACGCTCGTTAACCGTGTTACTCGCAAACCGAGGTTCCACTGTATCTTAATTTATTAGCAGGTGAATGCGGCCCTCCATGCATTCACATACATAGAATTTTAAGTGGAAAAGTTGCTGACCCCTGATTTAGAAGCTGAGATATATTTTAAAATATCCTTATAAAAAATATCTTTAGTTTCTGTTAATGCTTTCAATGCCAGTCAAAAATTAGTAAACTCTGACTGGATGATATGATCAATACATTCTTCTTTCAGAAACTTTCAATCATGAAGATCAGTGTATTACATTAACAAAGGTAAGTCAAAAACATGTTGATCTGATTCTTAAGAACAATCTCTGGTGGATGAACATTGAAAGAATTAAATGCTACAGTCATGTCCCACACATCAATCATCCCAACATCAAGACCATTGAAGATATCCTTCACTAAGAGATATTGAATATACCCATGAAAGTCACTAAAACGTTCCACATCCAAATTAATCTCTCTGATGTTTTCAGATTTGATGATAACCTTTGTATTTGGGCTTCGTAAAAACAAGTTCTCTATAGCCTTACGAACATTGAAGAGCCTTCTGATGAACAGAGAAATAGGAAAAGCTCGAAAATGTTGTCCCAGTGTGATAACAATAACCGTGTCCGAGTTTCCACCAATTTGGTCGATTTGGTGAGGGACATCAGCATAGTCCCTGGCATTGAAGAAGCTCAGAGTTACAAAAGGGTGCCCGTGTTTTTTCCACTGTATGTAGATGTTGTTGGTTTGGTCTATGGCCAAGTAGGTCCTGTGCCAGCCATTTCCATGGAGATCAAAGAACTTTAGATCTTGAAAAAGGTAAATAAAACCAATTTATTGTTATTACAAAGTTGGATATAGATATAAATACACACACATAAAAGGTAAAATAGAAATCTAGGAAAATATATAAAACACCCTCTTTAGCTTACTTATGACTTTCTTCTAAAGTCTTTAAATGCGTTTTGAATTTTACTAGTAACCTGATTGTTTGAAGCCTGACTTTTTAATAAGCAACACAGACTAGATAGAAGTTTTAGGATAACTTATTTTAAAACATATAAGCGGCAGTTGTGTGGATGAAAATGCTTTGTTGATGTCAGAGGAGAATGGGCAGACTGGTTTGAGATGATAGAAAGGCAACAGTAACTTAAATAACCACAAGTGACAACAAAGGTATATAATTACATAGTTACATAGTTAGTCGCATTGAAAAACAAGTCCATCTAGTTCAACCCAAAAAAAAATAATAATAAGGCAATCCCATATCCACAAACCTATATCCACAGTTGATCCAGAGGAAGGCAAAAAACCCCAGCAAAGCATGATCTAATTTGCTACAGCAGGGGAAAAAAATCCTTCCTGATCTCCCGAGAGGCAATGTGATTTTCCCTGGATGAACTTTACTTATAAATGTTAGTACCCAGTTATATTCTGTACATTTAGGAAAGAAGCCAGCATTGCATGCTATTATTAAGCTTATGATCTACTAACTCCCCCAGATCCTTCTCCACCATTGATTCCCCCAGTTGTACTCCCCCTAGCATGTATGATGCATGCATTTTCTTAGCCCCCAAGTGCATAACTTTACATTTAACAACATTAAACCTCATTTGCCACTTGGTTGCTCAATTAGACAGTGCATTGAGGTCGGCTTGTAAGTTGGAGACATCCTGTAAGGACGTTATTCCACTGCATAACTTAGTGTCATCTGCAATGATGACAGATTACACTAAGGTATGCAGAATACCATCTCTGAACGCACGACGCGTCAAACCTTGAAGCAGATGGGCTACAGCAGCAGAACCAAACTGGGTGCCACCCCTGTCAGCTAAGAACCGGAAACTGAGGCTACAATTCACACAGGCTCACCAAAATTGGACAATAGAAGATTGGAAAAATGTTGGCTGGTCTGATGAGTCTTGATTTCAGCTGCGGCATTCACACGGTAGGGTCAGAATTTGGCGTAAACAACATGAAAGAATGGATCCATCCTGCCTTATATCAACGGTTCAGGCTGGTGGTGGTGGTGTAATGGTGTGGGGGATATTTTCTTGGAACACTTTTGGTCCCTTAGTACCAAATGAGCATCATTTAAATGCCACAGCCTACCTGAGTATTGTCGCTGACCATGTCCATCCCTTTATGACCACAGTGTACCCATCTGATGGCTACTTTCAGTAGGATAATGCACCATGTCACAAAGCTCAAATCATCTCAAACTGGATTCTTGAACATGAGAATGAGGTCTCTGTACTCCAATGGCCCCCACAGTCACCAGATCTCAATCCAATAGAGCACCTTTGGGATGTGGTGGCACGGGTGATTCGCATCATGGATGTGCAGCTGACAAATCTGCAGCAACCGCATGAATATGTGAATATGGACCAGAATCTATGCCACAAAGAATTAAGATTAAGTTCTGAAGGCAAAAGGGGGTTCAATCCGGAACTAGCAAGGTATACCTAATAAAGTGGCCAGTGAGTGTATAGCAACTTTTAAAATAAACATCAAATACAGTGTAGCACCCTCTTAGGTAGGTGCTAGAAGAGAGTATAGTTTTTGGTCTTTCTGCTTACCAGGAAGATGGTCAGCTTACATAGTTACATAGTGTTACATAGTAGGTTAGGTTGAAAAAAGACACAAGTCCATCAAGTCCAACCTATGTGTGTGATTATATGTCAGTATTACCTTGTATATCCCTGTATGTTGCGGTCATTCAGGTGCTTATCTAATTGTTTTTTTTGAAACTATCGATGCCCCCCGTTGAAACCACCACCTGTGGAAGGGAACTCCATATCCTTGTCGCTCTAATGCCCGATACACACGGTCAGATTTTCCAATGGAAAATGTTTGATGGGAGCTTGTTGTCGGGAAAACTAACCGTGTGTAGGCTCCATCGGACATTTTCAATCGGAATTTCTGTCACACAAATATTGAGATCTGGATCTCAAATTTTCTGACAAAAAAATCCGTTGACGTAAATTCCGATCGTGTGTACACAATTCTGACGCACAAAGTTCCACGCATGAATCAAGCAGAAGCGCTGCACTGGCTATTGAACTTCATTTTTCTCGTCTCAACGTTTTGTACGTCACTGCGTTCTTGAAGTACGGAATTTCAGACAAGATTTGTGTGACCGTGTGTATGCAATACAAGTTTGAGCCAACATCCATCGGAAAAAATCCATGGATTTTGTTGTCGGAATGTCCGATCGTGTGTACTGGGCATTACAGTAAAGAAGCCCCTACGTAGTTTAAGGTTAAACCTCTTTTCTTCTAATTTTAGTGAGTGGCCACGTGTCTTATTAAACTCCCTTCCACGAAAAGGTTTTATCCCTATTGTGTAAATTGAAATCATATTCCCTCTCAAGCGTCTCTTCTCCAGAGAAAATAAGTTCAGTGCTCGCAACATTTCTTCATAACTAAGATCCTCCAGTCCCTTTATTAGCTTTGTTGCCCTTCTTTGTACTCCCTCCATTTCCAGTACATCCTTCCTGAGGACTGGTGCCCAGAACTGGACAGCATACTCTAGGTGCGGCCGGATCAGAGTCATGTAGAGTGGGAGAATTATCGCTTTATCCCTGGAGTTAATCCCCTTTTTAATGCATGCCAATATTCTGTTTGCTTTGTTAGCAGCAGCTTGGCATTGCATGGTATTGCTGAGCCTATCATCTACTAGGACCCCCAGGTCCTTTTCCATCCTAGATTCCCCCAGAGGTTCACCCCCTAGTGAGTAGATTGCATTCATATTTTTGCCAACCAAATGCATTATTTTACATTTTTCTACATTAAAGCTCATTTGCCATGTAGTTGCCCACCCCATTAATTTGTTCAGATCTTCTTGCAAGGTTTCCACATCCTACGGAGAAGTTATTGCCCTGCTTAGCTTAGTGTCGTCTGCAAATACAGAGATTGAGCTGTTTACCCCATCCTCCAGGTCGTTTTTGAATTTATTAAACAGGATTGGTCCCAGGACAGAACCCTGGGGGACCCCACTACCCACCCCTGACCATTACGAGTATTCCTTAATTTATCACCACCCTCTGAACTCGCCCTTGTAGCCAGTTTTCAATCCATGTACTCACCCTATGGTCCATGCCAACAGACCTTACTTTGTACAGCGTCAGAAACCATGAATCAGACTGAGACAGAAGTACAGTTAAATCACACTTGTTTAATAATAATAAAAAAGGTAAACAGAGTAAATGTAGTCAAAACATAGCCAGAGTTCAGGAACCGAAACGGATTGTCAGACAAGCTAAAACGTCAGGGAGCCAGAGATGAGTGTAGTAGAACTGCAAGCAGGATCTGGAGCCAGAACGAATGTCAGCCAAGCAAGTCTTAAACAGAAACACAGGAGAGCATCTCTAGAGATGTGACCAAGGCGAAGGCAGAGATCATCTGGACTGGACGGCTTAGGTAGGCAGGACTGACAAGCAGGATATCATCAACAGGTGAGTCACTGTGGAGAAATAGGAGCTGGAAATTAGCCAACAGCTGAGCGGCAATCATTGAGAAGGAAGGGCTGAGTCCAGCCCTGACAGTAACCCCTCATCAATGACCCCTCCCCCTCGGAGGACCACCAGACATGAGGGGATGGAAATCACGGAGGAGGACCTGGGCATGTACGTCCGAGGATGAGACCCAAGAACGTTCCTCTGGACCGTACCCTTTCCAATGCAGCAGGTACTGTATGCGCCCATGGAACCTACGGAGTCAACAATGGACTGTACTTCATACTCCTCATGGTTCTCTATCTATCTGGCCATCTAGTACCAGTCCAGCGCCTGATATACTTGGGGGCCCAGTTCGACACTGTAGAAAGCACCATCTCTCTCCCTGTGGAGAAGATCCCAGTTATCCGAGAGAGAATTTCACGGGCTCTGAACTCCTCACACCTGAGGGCCTCACGGGGCCTACAAATTATCGGCACAATAGTCTCTACGACCCCCATGGTCAAGTGGTCTCTGTGGAGGTTACGCCCCTTTCAGACAGGGTTCCTTCAGCAATAGAATTCGGGGGACATCAGTCTATTTATATAACATCAGTGATGGGGAACAGCTTCTTCTGGTGGAAATCTGCTCACTTGTCACTCCATTGCCCCCATCTCATGGGTCCCGGTTACAACCAATGCCAGTGGTGCTGGATGGGGCCCCCTCTGCAGGTCAGAACTTGCACAAGTCAAGTAGGGATGAGCTTCGAGTTTGAGTCGAACCCATGTTCGACCGTTCGTCGAATTTCAAACGTTATGGGCCGTTCGTGCCAAATTCGAGTGGCGCGTCACGGCCCATAATTTACATAGTGCTTTACTGGCTGATGCTTGGCCAAGCATGCACTATGACCCGCATGCTTGGCCAATCACAGCGCCATCTGTACAGAGAGCCATAATCGCCCAAAGCCAGAGTGGCTTTGGCCAATTACGGCTTAGGGGGTTTAGTACACGCCCCACACTATATAAGGCTGCCTTGTGTAGTGTGTTGCGGCGGAGAGATAGACAGAGAGACAGTGTCATTTGATTTAAGTTAGATAGAGTAGGCAGGCGAGTCAGTTAGCTGCACTTACAGTGTATTCTGTATATATATGCATCCTAGGTGTTGTGTGTATATATATATATATATATATATATTACACTGTATTCAGTTTAGCTAGATCCATTCCTGTTATTCTCTTCCTACTGACAGGCAGGCAGGTGTTTTTTTTACAGTATTTACAGCTACCTGAAGAAAATTATTGGTGTTCTTCTGATCCTATTAGTCCGATTAGCTACAGTATTTACAGTTAGTGTAGTGCGTCCTCTGCACAGTGTGCACCTAAAGCTACCTGAAGAAAATTGGTGGTGGTCTTCTGATCCTATTAGTACCGCAGGCAGCTGCAGTTATTACAGTTAGTATAGTGCGTCCTCTGCACAGTGTGCACCTAAAGCTACCTGCAGAAAATTGGTGGTGTTCTTCTGATCCTATTAGCACCGCAGGCAGCTGCAGTGTTTACAGTTAGTGTAGTGCGTCCTCTGCACAGTGTGCACCTAAAGCTACCTGAAGAAAATTGGTGGTGTTCCTCTGATCCTATTAGTACCGCAGACAGCTGCAGTATTTACAGTTAGTGTAGTGTGTCCTCTGCACAGTGTGCACCTAAAGCTACCTGAAGAAAATTGGTGGTGTTCTTCTGATCCTATTAGTATAGCAGGCAGCTGCAGTATTTACAGTTAGTGTAGTGCGTCCTCTGCACAGTGTGCACCTAAAGCTACCTGAAGAAAATTAGTGGTGTTCTTCTGATCCTACTAGTACCGCAGGCAGCTGCAGAATTTACAGTTAGTGTAGTGAGTCCTCTGCACAGTGTGCACCTAAAGCTACCTGAAGACAATTGGTGGTGTTCTTCTGATCCTATTAATACCACAGGCAGGCAGCTACAGTATTTACAGTTAGTGTACTGTGTCCTCTGCACAGTGTGCACCTAAAGCTACCTGAAGACAATTGCTGTTGTTCTTCTGATCCTATTAGTACCGCAGGCAGCTGCAGTATTTACAGTTAGTGTAGTGCGTCCTCTGCACAGTGTGCACCTAAAGCTACCTGAAGACAATTGGTGGTGTTCTTCTGATCCTATTAATACCACAGGCAGGCAGCTACAGTATTTACAGTTAGTGTGCTGACAATTGCTATTGTTCTGCTCCTATTAATACCACTGGCAGGCAGCTACAGTATTTACAGTTAGTGTACTGTGTCCTCTGCACAGTGTGCGCCTAAAACTACCTGAAGAAAATTGGTGGTGTTCTTCTGATCCTATTAATACCACAGGTCGGCAGCTACAATATTTACAGTTAGTTTACTGTGTCCTCTGCACAGTGTGTACCTAAAGCTACCTGAAGACAATTGCTGTTGTTCTGCTCCTAATAATACCATAGGCAGGCAGCTACAGTATTTACAATTAGTGTACTTTGTCCTCTGCACAGTGTGCACCTAAAGCTACCTGAAGACAATTGCTGGTGTTCTCATACTAATAATACTACAGGCAGGCAGTTGATTCTGCTAGCTACAGTATCAGTATATATATACATCCCATCTTTGTGCAGCTACATCTCACTGCAGGCCATTAGTATGTCTGCAAGGCCAACAAGGAGAGGCAGACAGTCACAAGCCAATAAAAGAGGGCAAGCAGGCTCTGTGTCTAGAGGCAACAGTGCTTGTCATGCAGACGGTGCATCCTCATCAGCACGTGGCCGTGGGACACGCTTGTCCTTTTTTTCGGCAGCTGGCCGTGTTGAACCGTAACATGTGGAAGACTTGGTAGAGTGGATGACCAAGCTGTCCTCATCCTCCTCATCCTCTCTCACCCAGGCTCAGGGTACTTTGTCTGGCAAAGCAGCTGCCAACGCAGCCTCTTCCCTCGGCTCAATGGAATCAGTCACTCCTTCCCTAGCCCCACCATGTCCTCCTGAGGAGTCCCCCAAACTGTTTGACCACAGTGTTGGGTATATGCTCCAGGAAGATGCCCAGCGTTTTGAAGGCTCCAATGATGGTACCCAGCTAGAGGAAGGCAGTAACGTGAGCCCAGAGAGAGGGGGTGCCCACGAAGGACAGCAATCTGGCAGTCATGTTCCCCCAGCTGCAGCATACTGCCAGCTTTGATCCAGTGATGAGGAGGGAGGAGATGATGAGGCCACTGACTCCACGTGGGTGCCTGATAGGAGAGAGGAGGAGGAGGAGGCACATCTCCAACGAGGCAGGATGCCCTCCAGGGGCCAGCTTAAGGGCAGCACACCGACTGCATCACCCCGCAGAGCGCCGCATGTGCAGGGCGCTGCTATCTCTGCGCGTTATTCCAAAAGTTCTTTGGTGTGGGCCTTTTTTGAGACGAGTGCATCAGATCCCACCGCTGCTATTTGCAACATATGTCTCAAGCGTATCTCGCGTGGCCAAAACATCACCCACTTGGGCACCACATGCTTGACCAGACACATGTCAACCTGCCATGCAGTTAGTTGGCAAGCATACCTAAAAGACCCACACCAAAGAACAAAGCGGACCTCTCCTTGCTCCTCATCAGCTGGGATCTCCAACCCCACTATACCTTCAGTCCTCTCTGAAACCTGCACTGAGAGGAATGAAGGTGTAGAATTAGGTGTGTCACAGCTAAGTACTTGCGGGCAATCTGCTATCGGTACACCGACGTCAGATTGTACCAGGCAAATTTCCCCGCCCCAGCTGCTGCACCACCGTAAGAAGTTTGCTCCCAGCCATCCACATGCTAGCTTGTCTAAATTGCTAGCACTTCAACTGCTGCCTTTTCAGTTCGTAGACTCTGCCCCCTTCCTTGAGTTTGTGGAATGTGCGGTTCCTCAGTGGCAGGTTCCCAAATGCCACTTTTTCTCACGGAAGGAGATTCCAGCTCTCTACCGGCATGTGGAAGGCAATGTCTTGGCCTTGCTGGACAGGGCGGTCAGCGGTAAGGTGCATATTACCGCTGACTCATGGTCCAGCAGGCATGGACAGGGACGTTACCTATCTTTCACCGCGCACTGGGTGACTCTTCTGGCAGCTGGGAAGGATGCAGGACAGGGTGCAGTAGTGTTGGAGGTTGTTCCGCCACTACGCCTCCAAAATTCTACTAGTGGTGAGTCTGCCACATCTCTCTCCTCCACCCCCTCCTCCTCTTCTTCCTCCATGGCCTCTTCCTGTGCTGATTTGTCCTCGGAACCAGCGGTGCTCTGTAGGCGTTCAAGGGGCTATGCAAGCACGCAGGCAAAAAGATGCCATGCGGTGCTTGAGCTGGTGTGCTTGGGGGACAGGAGCCACACTGGGGCAGAGATTCTGTCAGCTTTGCAGGGGCAGGTTCAGAGGTGGTTGAAGCCACGCCAGCTTAAGACAGGTATGGTGGTTTGCGACAATGGCACCAACCTCCTATCCGCCCTCTGACAGGGACAACTGACCCATGTGCCCTGTTTTGCTCACGTCCTTAACTTGGTGGTGCAGCGGTTCTTGGGCAGGTACCCGGGCTTACAGGATGTCCTGAGGCAGGCCAGGAAAGTCTGTGTGCATTTCCGCAGGTCATATAATGCCAGTGCTTGGCTGGCTGACCTCCAAAAGGAATTTAACCTGCCCAAGAACCGCCTAATCTGTGACATGCCCACCAGGTGGAACTCAACGTTGGCCATGCTGCAGCGGCTGCACACGCAGCAGAGGGCCATCAATGAGTACCTATGCAACTATGGCACCAGGACAGGGTCAGGGGACCTTGTTTTTTTTTCCCCACGCCAGTGGGCTATGATCAGAGATGCATGCACTGTCCTGTCACCATTTGAGAAGGCCACGAGGATGGTGAGCAGTGACAGTGCATGCATCAGTGACACTGTACCTCTTGTCCACCTGTTGGAACACACACTGCATGGAATAATGGACAGGGCAAGAACCATTCCTGACTGATGGTCCTCATCCCTATGCTCGGCTCAAATTCAAAAGTCACTTCAGTGTTCCATTAGAACCAAGAAATTGTCCTACCTATATTCAGGACTCCAGGGTCCACCAAAGTTCATCCTGTGGATGTAGGCAAAATACTGAAGGAATACGTGCAAACTACTTCCTCCTTTAGACGCTCCGACTACCTGTTCATTCTGTACATTCCGGCAGTAACAGAGGGAAGCGAGCCTCAACCAGAACAACCACATCATCCAGTCCATCCAGTAGGCTTATAAGAGCTAGGGGCTTGGCTCCTCCAGAGGCAGTGACGGCACATTCCACCAGTGGTATGGCGGCTTCTTGGGCAGCAGCCCGGCACCTGTCTCCAGACGTCATCTGCAAAGCGGCCTCTTGGGCCTCCATTAATACTTTTATGTCACATTACTGCATAGAACCTGCTTCTTTATCTTCTGTGAACTTTGGTTTAAGAATCCTGTTGGTTGACGGGGCAAATTAAATCTTTTTTATTCAGCATGCCCACCCCCGTGTTGTCTGGCTAGTTATTTCCCACACGTAGACTGCCATGGAGTCTGTCAGGAAAACTGAAAATTTATTATCAAATACTTATGCCCTGTACACAGAATAGGATTTTCCGATGGAAAATGTGTGATAGGACCTTGTTGTCGGAAATTCCGACCGAGTGTAGGCTCCATCACACATTTTCCATAGGAATTTCCGACACACAAAGTTTGAGAGCTTGCTATAAAATTTTCCGACAACAAAATCCGTTGTCGGAAATTCAGATCGTGTGTACACAAATCCGACACACAAAGTGCCACGCATGCTCAGAATAAATTAGGAAACTAAAGCTATTGGCTACTGCCCCATTTATAGTCCCGACGTACGTGTTTTACATCACCGCGTTCAGAACGATTGGATTTTCCGACAACTTTGTGTGACCGTGTGTATACAAGACAAGTTTGAGCCAACATCTGTCGGAAAAAATCCATGGATTTTGTTGTCGGAATGTCCGATCAATGTCCGACCGTGTGTACAGGGAATTACTGTAATTTTCCTTTCCTGATGGACTCCATGGCAGACGGGGGTTCCCACCCATTTGGTCAAGAATTGGCTAGTTACGGAACACAGTCCCTAGGGGTGAGTTCAAATTTATGGGAATGGGGTCCTATAGCATTGGAGAGGAGGTGGGGTTAACCCACAAGTAGACTGCCATGGGTTCCATCAGAAAAGGAAAATTACAGTAAGTATTTTTTTAATTCTTAAAAGCCAAGATTCCTCCTGGGATGTGCTGCAAGCATTCCTCCACTTTTGATATCACTCACATGTAAGATGACCAAAGATAGATATAAAGTATCGTAGTGCATAAACTTTTTTTAAAATTGGTTGGCAGTTTAAAACAAGTTGGATACAATCACGTTTATCAGTGCCTGAAAGCCGGCACCAGCAGGTACAGCGTGTAAGGATGAGATGTCACCGCCGCAACCAGCATGAAGCCGGCGTGCGTTCCAAGCCCTGGTCCGGACGTGATGTCACACAGGACCCGGAAATGACAGTCCCACATTTCGGCGTACATTTTTGCTTGAATTTGCGTCTTCAGGAAGTATAGAATTAGCTTAACCCTTTACAGCTCTCCATTGCTCATAATTTCAGCCAACTAAGTTTGGAAAGCGGGTTGCACTCTTAGTTGCATTCCTAATGCCTTCCTTGTTTTCAGTTCAGGTTTATAGACATATGCTCTCTACACTGTAGCTACATTTGTGAAAAGACTGCTGGCTTCTAGCAATTTGTGATCCGTTTCTCCAGCAATTACACAAGTGCAGCAAAACATACCATTCAACATGATTTAAACAGGTATATGTGTAGCGCCAGCATTTTTGTGTGTTAATATAATGTAATGTTAGTTTATAAACAGTATTATAATTTAATATTTGGAACCATCTAGTGGCCAAAATGTGGAATGAACTCTATTTTATTTTTCCTATTTCAAAGAACGTGACAAATAAGACAGGAAGTGACTGTTTGTTTACTTTCCACAATAACATACCTACCCAGAATGCCGAGTGATTTACCCAGCAAGACTCAGTACTGAAATGCATGCAGGGTAGGCTATAAAAAGGCTGTGGCCATCTTAGGTCTCTTCTGGACGCATGGCCTGCCTGTGAGGACCTGTGCGGAGGTGTTCTAGAGAGCGCGGCCTATACCTACTGCGGAGCGGCACAATCAGTGACTGCTGTACACCAGTGAGCTGTAGAGACGCTGGGACAGAACAAAGAAGGATCCAGAGATGACTGTCGGAACCATCAGGGGTTCATGGTCCATCTTGCAGAGTGGAGCGGTGTAATGGCGCCGGTCGGCGGGAAGCAAGACCAAGTGCACCAGAGCATAGCTGTTCTGCTATACAGACCTGGTTGGGTGAGAGGGCTGCAGCCCAAAGTTTTTCTAACGCACTTTTACACACCTGAATCTGTAACACAGTGTGCTGGGACCTGTAGTCCCACAACAGGAGATCTCAAGGAACTAAAGACTGAGTTTAACCAGGCCTCAAGCCTACCTTTTCCTATACTTCAAGCACTGTGTTACATAAAGTTAATTACATCGGAGACAGTTGCAGGTTACTACACTACAAGAATAACTTACAACATTCACTTTATCTAACCCTGGTTTATTTAACAATTGAATTACAATTTATAATTCATAAATTGCTAGCAGAAGACAGAAGAAGGAAAAGACTGCCTATCTCATTGCAAGGCCTTGCATCCTATCTATTGGTTAATAGAGAGTCTACACTCTAAAGAAGGGGGAGCTCCCTGGGGATTGCATTTGTGCTTTATTTACTAACATTGTCTTCTTGTGTTATAAGGACGCACTGGAAGTGGGAAGGTGCCCAGAATTAAGGTATTTCCCATTCTGACATTAGTCCCACTTGGAGACGCACTTCTAGAGACCAGTTAATACAATTTTATGCGTACAACCTATTGTGTATACTTACTGGGCTGTTGCGCTACGTTTGTGTGACAGTACCAATATTGTAATACTACTTTTATACTGATTCCAGTAAAAATTACGTTCCTGGTTAAGTATAACTTGTGTGGAGTGTTGTTCCTTTTTCATTAGGTGGAACATCGGATGCCCAGGTAATAACAAAGGTATATTATTGTTATATTTTACATTGTGGGGTTATTTTTTTACTATTAGCTTCACATTAACATTGCACCACAGCTGTGTCAAGGGGATTGAGTCAAGTCATTGGGGGGTGTATAAAGCAGAGTACAGGCCCAATCAAATATCAGCAGCTCCTTTGTGGGTCAGTGCTACATATGGATCAGATGTATTCTTATAATGCAACATTTTTGTATTGCTACTAGTGTGGTAATGGTCACAGCACATGGTAATTGTCAAAGAACATGATGAAAGTTGTGGAAGTTTATGGCACCACCCTGTACTAAATACATAATCCAAACATTATGGTACCATGACATCTTGAACAGGCGTTATATGTTTGAGAACAGTGAGGTGTACTTTTTGAACAGGGAGAAAAACCAGTGCATTCAATCTTATCAGTCATTCCAAAAGCAGCATTCTTACTGCATTCATTTCCTACTGGTGTGCTGATTCTGTCTCACCTCCACTTAGTGTTACCCTTCCTGTAGCTTTCTCCCAACTGCACAAATACATAATACTTCAGTACAGTCCACCCCCCTCAGTAAAGCAGAGTTTACTCATTCTAGTTTATTTATTTCAGTACTCACATTTTAGGTGTTGTGGGAAGTATTCTATCCACTGACGAAGTGTTGAATCTCCCATCAGATATATGATTTTACCAGTGAGGCAAGTGGTGATATTTGCCAAGGGTTCATAGGAAGACAAGTTACAGTGGAGAGGATACCAAATATTATCCAAAAAATACCCACTAGGGAATGGAAGTGACATACCAGTTTGGCATTTAGGTTTAACTTCTATTGACATATCTGCAAAACAAATGTAAAATGAAAAAAAAAAAATCAGTAAAAAAACAACTATGGTATGTTTACAATAACGTTATAGTTAGTTTAGCAATTTTAAAATAACTTTGCCATAATTTACCGTGAAGTGTTGTAAAGCAGGGAGGGACTGAAGCTAGCCTTATTTGTATTTTTGTGCATACAGTATATAGAAGGAGTGCCAGACGAAAAGATGAGTCCAAATTTATTTATTGAGTTTGTGTTAAAAGACAGCTAATCCGTTTTGGGGATCAAAGGAATCCCCCCTTCATCGGGACTTCAGTTAAAAATGAGAACCTTGAGTGGTCTCAAAGTAAGGCTTTCCTGTTTGAATCTGTGCGGGGAAGCTGATTGCTGGATTAGGATTCCTGGCCAGAAGTATCTGCATCAGCAGCCAAAATAGGCATATCAATAAATAAATTTGGACACTTGTATCTTTTGGTTTGGCACTCTTTTCATATGTAGCACCCTCTAGCGTGTGCTAGAAGTGAGTGTTGGACAAGAGTTGCTGGCCAGGTATAACGTGAGTTATGGAATTGGGTCAGGGTTATTCGAGGCCAGGGCTGGATGACTCATCTTGGCAGCTCTCTCTGGTACCTCCCCCTGGTCTGGAAGAATCTTCTAAAACTAGAGGGTGGGGGTTAGGAGGAGCTGCCTTGAATATTTATGGGGCCTCAGCCAATCCTCAGCAGGGGAATGAGATTACTCCATAAATAGACATGGGCCATGCCAACAGGGGTACTCGAGTGGAAGATGGAGATTCAGTGTTGAGGAGGCTGTCACTGGCCCTTAAGGTGAGCCCGCTAGTCTGGGGGGGGGGTCTCCTGTCTTGGTGCTGAAAGGATCCTGCCAAAAACACAAAGGGAATGGGAGCAAGAGGGGACAGAGTGAGTAGTGCAACACTGTGGGGACTAACAAAGGGGGAAAACTGCCACATGTAGCCAGTCTCCCTTGAGCATTCTGCTTAAGTCTTCTATCCTTTTCCTGGGAGGTCTTCTGAGAGTCAGCTGGGTGGGCTGAGGCAGAGTCAGTAAGGCAGTCAGGAGGGCTGGTGAAAGAGACAGATGGAGCCTTGTGGGCTGGCATTGCCTGAAGAAGTGGTGCTAGGATCAGTGGCCACAAGGGAAGCTGTTTCAGTCCAATTGCGCTACTTTTAAGGGACTTTGAGTTGCTGCCTGTACGGAGCTGATACTGAACTGACAAGAGGCCTGTCAACTCCTTCAAGCGTGAACCAGCAGGAGCTGTACAGAGGAAGAGAGGAACAAAGTGTGTGCAAGTGGAAGGCTAAAGAAGTTGGAGCTTTATATAAGAGACTGTAAATAGGAAGTTGTCCCTGAATATTTTGAATATTTTGTTCAAGTCAAGTCGGCATCCCATAATCTGAAGATTCGATGTTTCTGGCTTTGCAGAAGTGGGTGATCCTTAACTTCAGCAACTCCCACGGGGTAGTGTTACACATATATATATGTCTTTTCCTGGTAACCTGCTAGAATACCCACAGTAGGGTAGCCTTGTCTGTTGTGAGCAGCCTAACCTTAACCAGTGGACTCTTCAAATGTTTCAGAGTCCCAGTGCCTTTTGTTATGGATGGACTGCTAAAGAGATACACCCTGTCAGATTTTATTGTTGTCTGTGTTCTGCTAGGAATATAGGAATGAGTCCAAAAGAATTGGAAGTTGCTTGTAGATAGAGGGTCAAAGGAAACCTTTTGCTTGTAAAAATTTTAAAAAATCGCCCAGTTTTAAGGGTTAACATTTGATAGGGTTCTTTTAGCAACAGAAAAATATTGAAAAATTAAATAAATCCCACGTCTAAAATATGTGAAAAAACTAAACTAAATAATACAATAAAAATGAAAAATAGCAGCTATGCCCAAACTGAGTGATAAATCACCAGTGCACATGTGAAAAAAGGGGGATATGGGAAGTGCTATAGTGACGCGGTAGTCCTATTAATTAAATTTAAAATAATATACCGTAATTAGAATAGTGATATAATAACTTGAAAAACTGCTGCACACCAGCCTACCTATTGAACCCAAAAACATCAATAATATGCAATAAATATCGTGCCTTAAATGATAATCAGTGTATACACAAACAAAGTGCTACAATTCCCAAACGGCAATATGATCATATAAATCCCATAATAAATCATATGACATGACATGTGAATCACACATGCAACATAGAGCAATAAAAGTCCATAAGTGAAATAGATCTTGTGTCGTGGATCTGGTAATCAAACTGACAGTGGAACCCCTTCACCGCCTAGGGATATCACCCAAAAGTGCTCATGAAATGGGTGTCAGCTTACCAGATGTAGTTGACCTAATTAATGAAAAAAAGGTCAAATAGACTTTAGCAAAATTATGCTTGCTGCAATGGAGAAATTGGTAGACCGGACTCCTGCCCTCACACCACAGGATCTCACGAATGGGATATGAAACAAATGTAGAAGGAACCAAAATAGTGTAATCCCGTTTATTTAAAAAATGGTTAAAAACAAACATAGCCAAATAGCTGCTTACATGAAAGGTGCTATCGCCCGGCACTGAGGCTGGAAAGCGTAGCGTATCAATGGATGTCCCGGTAAACTGTTTTTTAACCAACGATTAGTCTAGTTCCAATTTTATTTTATTTGGTTATACGCGTTGGGGATCCCTTTACTCTGTACAATTTTATTAATTGGTTTACAGAATGTAATATAATTAATTTTCTTATTCTACATCATTCATTCTTATTCTTTTTGATTCTTCCTTGATTTACTTAATGATTATACCTTTCCTTCTGGGATTTTTTAAATTTTTAAAATTTTTGATTTTTTTCCACTTTTTTTATTTTTTATTAAAAAAATATATATTTTTATTATGGGTATGTATTTATAAAATTTGTATATGTGTTATTTTTATTCATTTTTACTCATGATTGTATACTAATTAATTTTGGTTTGTTACTGCTCTTCCAAGCTGTTATAAAGGGTATGGGCTCATACCTTTTATTATACTTTCTATTTTTATTTTGCACCATACTTACCTTTAGCATTGATATGCATGGGAAGATGCCTCTCAATATTATAGGATTTACCATCTAATTAGGTTGCCAATGCTTCAGTGTTATTGTGATCATTTTTGCCTATGGGATAGTTGCAATTGTGCCTGTGAACGGCGCTGAGGCTGTTAAGCATTAAAACTCCTCCCCATATGCTAATTGACTAGCAGTAATAAAAACCATCTCCATAGTGACCAAGTACGCTTCCTGAAGACGTGTTTAACGAAATGTACGTCGAGGCGGTACTTGGTCACGCCATTACATCACATCCGGTCCCCATGGCTATCCATTTGTCGTAGGTGGAACGCACGCTGCTGTCAGCAGTATCCAAAGCGGGACATCCATTGATACACTACGCTTTCCAGCCTCAGTTCCCGGGTGATAGCACCTTTCATGTAAGCAGCCATTTGGCTATGTTTGTTTTTAACCATTTTTTAAATAAACGGGATTACACTATTTTGGTTCCTTCTACATTTGTTTCATATCCCATTCGTGAGATCCTGTGGTTTGAGGGCAGGAGTCCGGTGTACCAATTTCTCCATTGCAGCAAGCATAATCTTGCTAAAGTCTATTTGACCTTTTTTTCATTAATTAGGTCAACTACATCTGGTAAGCTGACACCCATTTCATGAGCACTTTTGGGTGATATCCCTAGGCGGTGAAGGGGTTCCACTGTCCGTTTGATTACCAGATCCACGACACAAGATCTATTTCACTTATGGACTTTTATTGCTCTATGTTGCATGTGTGATTCACATGTCATGCCATATGATTTATTATGGGATTTATATGATCATATTGCCGTTTGGGAATTGTAGCACTTTGTGTATACACTGATTATCATTTTAGGCACGATATTTATTGCATATTATTGATGTTTTTGGGTTTAATAGGTAGGCTGGTGTGCAGCAGTTTTTCAAGTTATTATATCACTATTCTATTATATTATTTTAAATTTAATTAATAAGACTACCACGTCACTATAACAGAAAAATATGCCAGTGTGACACTATGTACTGCTTTTTGAATAGCAGGGCAACCAGTTTGCCACCACGAAAGGTACACCATGCTGCCACTTTCCTGTTGCTGAAAGAGCTCTGTTGAAAAAGGTACATAACTTTAAAATGTGTTGGCTTGTTTATTTGAATAAAACCACTTTTCATTATTTTTTGGATCAATCTCTACCTAAAAATGTGTGTAGCCTCTCCAGTAAGGAGTTTGAGCTACTCCTTATGTTCTCCGAGGATAAAAACCTAAGGGAAGCTGCACTCATTTCTCACTCCACCCTAAAAAATTTAAAAAAATAAAACATTTTGCCAAGTGTTGGATGTTCAGCTAATATAAATTATAAATAGTTACCATTACGAGCAAAAAGAACTAGATACACATTTGAAAGTTTGTTAATGGAAAATAGTGGGGGATAATTAAGATTAAAACTTACTTTTACATTTTACTACATCGACTTGATTAATGTCTTGTGGAATTTCAACACCGATGTTCGACCTTTAAATTAAAAAATAACAAGAAATTTTTATAGGTGAAATTTACTTTCCCCTCGTGATCCTGCTAATAACACGCCTCTTGTCAGGAGCCATAGTTGGTAATCATAAGGCTGCTTTCCTGGTATGGACTACTAACCCCCTCCACTCCTAATATCTATTACATAGGGAGGTGTTCTTTTGTAATTAACAGAAAGTAGCTGGGAAAATGAAGAACATTGTTTTTATATATCTGTTCAGTGCACAGGAAGTGACAAGGACATTACATTTCTGGCAAAATAAACAGGTGAAAACTATTGCAATCACCACATGTATGAAAGGGTAAGTCGAGAAAAGTTTTACCCTAGTCTTCTTATATTCAGGTTGACTTTGAAGCCATGGATATCAAGGTGTCTATTTTCCGTTAAAAAAAACTATATTACTAGCCTGAAATTGAAGCACGCAACAGAAGTCATATAGCCCACTCCCACAGATGACACAGTTGCCCTTGTGAAGTGCATCAAAAGGGATTTGTCATTCTTGACTAACCTTCTCATCAGGAGCACTGGAGCCCAATTGTGTGTGGACATGAGTGCAATTTGTGACATTGAAGGCTTGTTGCCAGTTTTGAATTCTACATGTATATATATATATATATATATATATATATATATATATATATATATATATATATATATGTTTATTTCTCTGCTTCATGCTACATTTTCACATACGTTCTTTTGGTCTTAGTTTAAGGTAAACCAGATTCCCAGCACCAGAAAACCAGTATGGGTTTATGCTCATATTCGTGCACATGCTAATAATTCTAGGCAAAGAGGCAATAGATGTACTATTCCAGTTCATCGTGCGTGCACTCGCACACGTCCACGCGCGCATGCGAATTAGCATGCATACTTGCCGTCCAGTGGCCTGTCACCTGTAAACTGATCTGTCACCATGAGCAGTTGCTGAATAGTCTTCAGCTTGTACCTGAATTCCTGTGACCCGATCCATTAAACCGGCTTACCTGTGTATGACCTGGCTTTCTTCTGGACTTTCCCTTCGCTTCTGCATTAACCTTGTTTACCTGAACTCTCTGACCTCGGCCTATTTACTGTACTCATCTTTGGCTGTTGATTTAGTAGTGCGTTGCCCCGCTTTTTCTCATCCTTGGCCTGCTTCCTGGACTTGCTCTGCCTGCTGACTCGGTCCGATGTTACCCAGCTGCCGCTGGTTGCTGCCTGCACACCTGCTCTGCTACCATCTCCTGTTCTGGTGCCAAATTTCTTCAGTATCCTGTTCTTAGGACTGCGACCCTCAACTTCATCTACCCAAGAGTGGACTTCACTAGCCAGCTACTCCGGCACTTGTGCCACTTCGTGCCCTTACATTCTCTGTTTCCACATGCAGGAGTGTTGGGCAGGAGGTGCAAGAGAGGCCTCTACAACATTCCAGTCATCACCAGGTACATGATACTTAGAGTCACAGTGGTTGTTAATCATTAATGCTGAACTCAGTTCTTACCTTTAGTCTTGCTTAGTTGTTCAGGTTCCTCTACTGTGCTGAAATTGCCAAGTCTCATATCACAGCAAACTGTGAGCTTCTCAAAAGTTATCATCAGTAAGCTGCCCTGCTTTCAATGTGTGCATGTAAATATTGGACACTTTACGCTTAACCTTCATATGCTTTAACTGCTTGCTGACAGCCCTATAGCAAATTTACTGCTACAGAGCGGGCACTCTGTGCAAACTCATGTGTGTATACATTAGGGCTGCTGAAATTAGCGATTAATTCCTTGATTACTCGTTAATTTTTTTGATTGATCAAAATTCTTTTGATCGGTACTCACCTCTCTGCCGGCCTCCGGGTCTTCAGGGAGTTCCGTTGGAGATCCAGTGACGTCACGAACATCGACGTCACTGGACTCCTCCCCCCTTCTCCAGTCATTGATGGTGCCCACGCTGGACAATGGTAAAGTAATGGAATACAGCGGGCGCCTGACCGATCCAATCATAGCCTGAAAGGCTTCGGCCGAGTGGGCGTGTCCGCGAATTGCAGAGGTGTGGCTGCAAGCCGGTTTTGTGATTGGCCAGACACGCCCCATGCTGATGATACGTGACCCTTGCTGGAAATAAACAAGCATTGGAAGGCATTATGAAGGTGAGTGTGTTGTCTGTACTTGACAGGTCAATTGTGGAGGAGGAATTGTGGTGATTTAAAGTATATATACAGCTTAAATCTGTATTTTAGTTTTAGATTAGGTCATGCAGAGAGAAAACACCTCTCGGATAAGGCTTTGCCTTGTGCATCCCAGTGTGGAGCTTTCATTTCACTTCCTGTCCCAGAGACACAACGGGAAGTGAAATGGCATTCCTATTTTAGATGGTTGTCAAAAGGACTGGTATACCCATTGGAGGCATTACCCAGATAGCAAGCAATTGAGCTGCAAGTTTGAAAATGTCTTGTTAAAGTGGAGGTCCACCCTAAAAACAAAGTTAACATTAAAAGACTCCTTAAAATTAAAAAAAAAAGTTTTTTTTTTTTTAAAGTGTTAAGTCCTGGATTGTGGAAACTAACTAGTGTCGGGTGATTGTATATAGTGTATACCACATTTACCAGTGACTAATGCGGAGTTGCAATGCAAGGAGATCAGCTAAAAGTAGTTGGATCTGTATGTGTGTTAAAATTAATTGAAATTAGTCGATTAATTGATTAAAAAAAAAAATCAATTAATCGAACACGAAAATTTTAATCAGTAACAGCCCTAGTATACATGAGTCTGCACTTCCGGGTAGGGGGCATGCACATGCGGCACTGGTGCGTCACTTCTGCTGTGATTTTTTCACAGCAGAAGCCAATTAGTGGGTGCCGACCAATGAATATCCGCCAGCACCCACCAATCGACGAGCAGAGACACAGGACAGAGTTCTGCCTGTAAACAAGGCAGATCTCTGTCCTGACAGGAGGGAGTGATGGATTTTCTTTTCCTGCAAAGCAGAGAAAGAAAGTCCATCACTTCTCTTAGTAATAGCACCACACATAGTGTACACAAACACTGGCTAGGCACACATTTAACCCTTTGATTGCCCTAGCTATTTAACCCCTTCCCAACCAGTGTCATTAGTACAGTGACGGTGCATATTTTTAGCACTGATCACTGTATTAGTGTCACTGGTTCCCACAAAATGTCAAAAGTGTCAGAATGTACGCCACAATATTGCAGTCCCACTATAAGTCGCTGATCGCTGCCATTACTAGTATTAAAAAAAAAAACAGACTGCATATTGGCCTACATTTTATAAAGAAATTAGATTTTTTAAAATTTTTTATTGGATATGTTTTTTATAGCAGAAAGTAAAAAAATATAGTTCTTTATTTCTCAAAATGGTTGGATTTTTTTTTTTTTTTTTTATAGTGCAAAAAGTAAAAAACACAGTGGTGATCAAATACCACCAAAAGAAAGCTCTATTTGTTGGAAAAAAAATGACATATATTTTATCTCCTTACAGCATTGCATGACTGTCTAAGTCTATGCCTCCATCATGCATTATTTGCTGTGCTGCCTCCTCATATAAACCGTAATGCTCAGGGAGTCATTTGCCAAGTATTATGCCGCGTACACACGATCGGAATTTCCCACAACAAATGTTCGATGGGAGCTTGTTGTCGGTAATTCCGACCGTGTGTAGGCTCCAATGGACATTTTATGTCGGAATTTCCGACAACAAAAATTTGAGAGCTGGTTCTCAAATTAACCCGACAACAAAATCCGTTGTTGGAAATTCCGATCGTGTGTACACAATTCCGACGCACAAAATTCCACGCATGCTCGGAATCAAGGAGAAGAGCCGCACTGGCTATTGAACTTCATTTTTCTCGGCTCGTCGTACATGTTGTATGTCACTGCGTACTTGACGTTCAGAATTTCCGACAACATTTGTGCGACCGTGCATATGCAAGACAAGTTTGAGCCAACATCCGTCGAAAATAAATCCCAGGATTTCGTTGTCGGGAATGTCCGATCGTGTGTACGCGGCATTACACTCTAAGGCCCCTTTCACACATGCAAACCGTTTTTACATCCGTTTTTTGGAATGGATTAAAGCCCTATTTTTCTTGCGTTAAAAAAATGGATGTAAACGGACAAACGGTCTGTTTTTGCATGAAATAATGGCTCTGGGACTCAAGTGGTTAAGGACTCTAGCTGGCAGATGTAAAAAAAACTGATGTAAAAACAAATGAAAAACTAATGACAAACTGGTGTAAACTTCATACATTTTTTTCTTTGAAAAAAGTGACTGAACTGATGAAACAAACGGTCCACATGTGTGAAGGGGGCCTTATTTGTAAAACAAAGATGGAATACATATTGTATAAAATTGTAAAAACAGTTCAAATCTTATAAAGTTTAAACAAAGCTTAAAGAATTTTTTTTCCAAAACCAATTTTTGAAGTAGGAAGAGTTTTCACAGTTTCCGTTTGAGGAATGCATAAATAGATGTTAATGGAAAAAATAATTACCTTACCTTGTGAAAAGCATCTTCTCTTTGTCAGTGAGGTAAGCATGAGGTGTGTTCTCACTTTTCATTGATATTAAAGCTTCACAAGGGACACCAGGAAGCTTCATACAATAGAAGAACTCTCCATATTTGTCATCCCCATAATCACATATTTCTCCTTGTGAGTCCAACTGAAATCCACATTCTGTATGAACCTCTTGGCCCTTTTTAAGAAATTTAGCTATATATTTAACATTTTTATAACCCTGGTTTCTTGCTCTCCATAAAGAAGAAACTGCTTCACTGGGATGCATTAGGAGCATGGACATTTGCACCCGTCCTTCCCAAAATAATGTAAAATAGACATTATATGTTCCATCGTTGAAGTCCTCCACTCTCCCAGAAGCTGCAGCTCCTAGATTTGGTGAAAATATCCGGGCTTGTAAGAAGTCTCCTCCATAGGTCTTCCTTTCCCCCAAATAATTAAACATCTGAATTTTAACAATTAAGGTGTCTCCAAGGCAGTATTTGGGTTTATAATTTAATATTGTTGCTGTACTTTTAGAACCACTACTTATTTCAGTTAAGTTGTTAAAGAACACATTTGGAATTGTTCTGTTTATAAGGTCCAATTTGCATATCACTTGTTGTTCTAAATCATGGGGCTTTGCTGTTGTAGATTTTGTAGGCTGAGCAGTTGTATGAGACCCATATGGGATAAACTGAACATTTGACAGTTGCTAAAAATATGGGAAAGACACATAAATACAAAAAGCATTAACTAACATATTAAAAATATTAACACAACAACAATAAATATATCATTGTAAACCTTGAATAAAACTTTAAGTAAATAAATATATATATATCAAAGATCTACATTCATTTATTATTTGCCTACATAACCAGTAGAAACAAGTGAAGATCTGAAAAGTTTGATCGGTTGTGATTCGGCCAAGCTTTTTAAAAAATGTGGAACCCTAGAAAGTCTGAATTTCCAAGCTGGAAGTTTGATTGAAGGACCTGTAATACTTCAACCAACCCTGTGGTAGCACATATGTATGGAACTTCACTCACCATACAAACATGATTAGCAAAGAAGATTTATTGGTGTCAAAGTTAAGAAAAAGACATTAAAAAAAATCATACATACATTAGCATTAAAGCTATAAAAAAAAGGGACCATCTCTGGTCAGGGGGTGCAATTCCACCTAAGTTGCAGGAGTTGTAAACATGCTGTAATACAGCTAGGATGATATCCCCAGGTTTAAACGACCTATGAAGAGTGACCCAAGTGTTAAATCAAGATTGAACTGATATTCAAAAAGGGAGGATGAATGAAGTAGAACCACAAAGTGGAAGCTATGAGATGATATCAATGGTTCTCCCAATCTGCATTGGAAATACTGTGGACAAGTTGATGATTGTATTAAGGTGGAAGGTAGCTGTGAAGAAATGGGGGAGCATTGCTAGGTAACAGTGGTCAAAAGGAGGTGTACAAGTGGAATGGTAATACATATAAGTGTCCAATAAGATGATGTATGGCTCACTGGAACTATAAGAACATAGCCCTCCTTGACCTCCCTCTCACTGTACCAATCAGAGTCACTATTAAAGTGGGGTTCCCATTTAAAAAAAAAAAAATTAAAAGTCAGCAGCTACAAATACTGCAGCTGCTGACTTTTAATTGGACACTTACCTGTCCCAGGGTCCAGCGATGCGTGGGATCGAAGCCCCGCTCATCCCCCCCTCCGCTTGGCGGCGCCAGCATTCTAACTGTGGGCATCCGGCTGTGGCTTCACAGCTGGGCACCCACTGCGCATGCGCTAGCCGCGCCGTGCGCTATCACTGACCCCGCAATCATCTGGGACCGGTCACGTGTCCCAGATGATTGACAAGAGGGAGGGGAGAGAAGCGATCTCCCTTCCTGAGCCGAGGGAAGTGACGTCAGGAACCCAGGCACCGAAGGAGGCAGACCACGAGGGACCCAATAGCAACAGGTATTTAGAGGTGAGTAAAAAAAAAATTTTCTCCAAATGTTTTTTTTTTATTTTTTTAAACGCATTACTAATTTTTTTTTTTTTTTGGAACTCCACTTTAAGACTCGCTCTCACACCCCAAATAAAACATGAAAGTGAAGAGGTAATCCTTTCCAGAAAGTAATAGTTCTTTCCCAAGAATGCTAAATGTATTGATACTTATCAGCTTGTGATCAAGTCCACAGGTCCAGGATCCCGTATCCTGGTTTTACAACTCCTGTAACTTGGGTGGAATTGCACCACCTGTCAAGAGATGGTCCTTTTGTTTTTTTTTAGCTTTAATGCTAATGTATGTATGATGTTTTTTAATGTCTTTTCCCCCAGTTGTCTTCCAGGACAGTCCTTGAGAGATGGAGACCCTCCTATCAACACAGGAAACACATTGCCACAGTTCAAAAGGCGGTCCCTCAGGTCCCTGGTCAGTCATTTGTGTTTCCTGTCGGAGGAACATGTTGCCAGGAACCAGGAGAAGGACTACATCTCTCAGGGGCTGCCTGAAGGGAGCGTAGCCGAACAGGGGGACCTGGTCCTATCCTGCGGCTCCAGGTTAGTCCTTACCTTTTTAACTTTGGGCTCGGGTACTGTCCAGCTGACAGGAGCAGACCCGTTAACTTTCTCTTTCGAGGTGTGCCAGTGGCAGGGTGATGCAGGTTCCCCCCAGGAGCGGTGTAGGTGGATTCTTCCATCCCAGCTCCTTGCTGTAATCGTGGTTGGGGTCGGAGACGCCATTTGCATCATTTCCGGTGGAAGCACGTCATCGATGTGTGCACAGACTTCCGGTTCCGTGTCTCTAGAGGCACAAGGAGGAGGGGAAAGCCCACGCTGAGCCTACAAAATCCAGACCAGCGTCCAGCTATACTGGACTAGCGGCGGGATCCGGAGCTCAAGAGGGGGACCATGAAGGCTAATCCCCAGGACACTCCGGTGGATGCAGACACCAGCCAAACCCAGGTAGGCTGCTGGGCAAGCCCTTACTGTGTTTTTTTTGGGGGTTTTGTTGTAAGGCTGGGATTTGTAGTACACCATGGTGGTTGATACCTCACAGTCCCGGGTATATGCAGTGGTGATTGCAGCACGGGTGTTTTTTAAAGAGGGTTAAAAGGGTTTCTGATGCTAAGATTGTTTATTCTTTATTTCAGGCTAAGGAGGCCCCAAGGAAAGACAAGTCAGGCCGCAAAAAATGCCCCAATTGTGGAAATAAATTATACTCAGGCTCTAACAAAGCCTTATGCAGACAGTGTATTGCACGCTTACTTAAAACAGAGGCAGACTCTCCCTTGGCTAAATTCCTTGGCTCCTTTAAAGATGAAATGGCATCAACCTTTAAATCTCTCCGGGAGTTAGTCGCAGATGCAAACATGTCTGCTTCCAGCAGCTGTGATTCCCTCCTCACCATGTCTTACAACACCCAGCTCTGGGGAGCCCCGTACAGTCAGGGAGCATAGTTCCACATTGGTTAGCCCTGAATCCTCTGACGCAGACTCAGACCAGGATGAAGATCAGGCTGTAGCTAACAAAGCAGCAAAATACAAGCTGTATCTTGAGGAAGTAGATGAGCTGTTGAGCGCTATTTATGATACGCTGGAAATTTATGAGGAAGGAATTAAATTGACCAGACATGATAAAATGCATTAGGCTCTGGGGAAAAAGAAAGCTAAGGTATTCCCTATACATAATGTGCTTTCTGACCTTGTCCACAAGGAGTTGGCCGAACCAGATAAAAAAGTCTTCTTTCCTAATTCCCTTAAAAGAAGCTTCCCTTTTGATGAGAGCCCAGAGGCGGTCTGGAATAAAAATCCTAAACTAGACGCCCCTCTGTCCAAAGTCTCAAAACAGTCTGACCTTGCTTTTGAGGATATGGGTCATTTAAAAAAACCAATGGACAGGAGAACAGACGTAGTCTTAAAGAGGGCCTGCAATGCTTCTATGGCAGGCTTGAAATAAGCTCTATCCGCTTCTTGTGTGGCTACAAATCTGGAGTTCTGGTTATCTCAACTAGAAAAACACCTAAAAGCAGGCACACCTAGGGGGGAGCTCTTAAAAACCTTCCCTATGCTTTTGAAGGTGACAAGTTTCATCTCTGACGCATCTACTGATTCCGTAAAATTTACGGCTAAAACTGCGGCGCTTTCCATCGCAGCCAGGAGGTTGGTATGGATGAAAACTTGGGGGGGAGGACATGGCGTCTAAAACACGCCTGTGCAGTGTCCCTTTTACAGGAGACTTAGTCTTCGGGTCTGAATTAGATACCTTTCCCACAAAAAGAAAATTTTTCAAAGGAAATTTTTTTGTCCTTCAAAGGAACCCTCCAAGTCAGAGAAGGAGTTCAAACCCAAAAAACACTGGACAGGACAAAAAGGGAAAGGAAAAGGGGACATACTTTTTAACCGCCCCAATCAAAACCCTAAACCCCAGTGACATCAGGGTCCCTGTGGGAGGAAGGTTAATGCATTTTCTCCCGCAGTGGGAAAAGATAACCTCAAACGAGTTTGTCTTAAATATTATAAAAAGAGGTTACGCACTGGAATTTCACAGCGATCCACCCTCAAAGTTTCTTGTGACAAAACTTCCAAGACACTCAGAAAAGGCCAGGGCCTTACCTTTACTAATAGGGGAGATGGTAGATCGAGAGGTATTGACACCAATCCTTCCCTATTCAAGAACAGGGGGATGATTTTTACTCGCACATCTTTGTGGTGAAAAAGCCGTCAGGGAAGTTCAGACTAAACATGAACCTCCGACCTCTGAACCTCTCCATTCGTTACAAAAAATTTCGGATGGAGTCCATTTATTCAATACGGAATCTCCTCCAAAAAGAGGTGTTTATGGCTACCCTGCATTTAAGGGACCCCTATCTGCATATCCCAATAAGGAAGGAATGCCAGAAATTTATTCGGATGGCGATTCAGATAGACACAAAAATGTATCATTTTCAGTGCAAGCACTTCCTTTGGGACTGTCATCCTCCCCGAGAATCTTTACCAAGGTTCTCGGGGAGGCACTAGTTCCGTTAAGACTTCAGTCTCGACCATTCCATATCTAGATGACTTGCTCCTCATGGCCCACTCGGAGAAACAACTTTGTCAGGACTTAGGGTTAACACAGCTCAGCCTGAGTCAGTTGGGGTGGATAATCAGTCTGGAAAAGTCCAAAACTACCCCAACACAGGAAATTCTGTATTTAGGGTACAAGATCCTGTTGGTAGAGCAGAGAATAGTCCTGCCAGAAGAAAAGATATTGAATCTGTGGCAGAGAATGTCTTTTCTTCAAAGCAGCTTCAAATGTACAGTGAGGGAGGTGATGTCAGTATTAGGAGTTATGACAGCAGCCATTCCGGCCGTACAATGGGCCAGGTTCCACCAAAGAGACCTCCAGAGGTTCTTGTTGGAACAGTTAAAAGACAGGGATCTGGAAGAAGAGATATCAATCCCCACCAAAGTAAAACACTCCCTCTGGTGGTGGAAGGACACAGAGAATTTAAACAAAGGGGTTCTCTGGGTCTTACCTATCACATCCACACTAACTACAGATGCGAGCAGCTGGGGTTGCGGAGCCCATCTCAACTCAGGCTGAGCCCAGGGCAGGTGGATGTCAGAGGAGAAACTTCTCTCGTCCAATTGGAAGGAGCTAACAGCTATCCTCAGAGCTCTACTAGCCTTTCAGGACACAATACAGGGTCACAACCTACAAGTCAGCTCAGACAATATGACGGCTGTAGCTTATATAAACAAGCAAGGAGGCACCAGAGGTCCTCGACTAATGTTGGTGGCCAGACACATATTTCAGTGGGCAGAATCCAATCTAGCATCCATCTCTGCAATACACCTGAAAGGGAAGCTGAACAGCACTGCAGACATCTTGAGTGGACAACGAGTTTTGAATCAAGAATGGTCTCTGCACCCGGAAGTGTTCGACCACATAACAGCTTACTGGGGAAAACCAGTAGTGGACCTATTTGCAAACAAAGAGAGTGCAAAAGTTGCCAATTTTTGCTCGCTATGCCCAGGAGATCAGCCCTTGGCAGTAGACGCCTTACAGACTCCATGGACCTTCAGCTTGGCTTATGCGTTTCCTCCACTTCACCTCATTCCGAGGGTTCTAGCGAAATTTCTAGCGGAAGAAACGTGTTTAATCCTAGTAGCACCATTTTGGCCCAAGAGACCATGGTTCACAACGTTACTACAGTTGACAGACCAACCTCCTCTGAGACTTCCCTGCAGACAAGACCTTCTGTCTCAGGGACCTCTTTTTCATCTGCAAGTAACCATGCTGAACCTTTCAGCGTGCTTACTGAGGAAGAATTATTGAGGAACAAAGGCCTGTCAGAAAGAGTGATTCAGACCTTGCTACAGAGTCGAAAACCTGTCACCCGAGCTATTTACAGGCAAGTCTGGAGAAAATTTATCAGCTGGCTGAATAGCCGAGGTGAGGTAGATATGGATACAACAAATATCCTACAGTTTCTCCAGGAGGGGTTAGACAAGGGACTAACTCCTAGTACTATTAAGGTTCAGATAGCTGCCTTAAGTGTATACTTGGTGAAACGGTTGAAGGAAGATCCTTTCATCGTTAGGTTCTGTAAGGTAATCTCTAGACGCAAACCAGTCAGAATTAACATAGCTCCATCCTGGGATCTATCAATCGTTCTAAAGGCCTTTTTGGGGTCACCTTTTGAACCTATCTCAGAGGCCTCTCTAAGACTGATTACATTCAAGACAGTACTTCTTGTGGCAATCACTTTAGCCTGTAGGGTTAGTGTAATGTCTTTATCCCTCCACTGGAGGCTCTGACGTTTCTCCTGTAATGTCTTTATCCTTCTACTGGAGGCTCCGACATATCGCCTGTAATTTCTTTTACCCTCCACTGGAGGCTCCGACATTTCTCCTGCAATATTCTTATCTTTCCACTGGGAGCTCTGATATCTCCACAAACTCTGTCACAGATTGATGACGTCACAATGACATCACCCGGCTCCTCCTCTTGTCCCTACTTAAACAGCCGACCCCATTTGCATGACGTTCATGCTAAGAACCTGATGCCAGGTAAAGCGCTCCAACAGAAGACTGCCGTCATCTCTCTCTATTGGGCCGTTTAGAGCCCCGAATATCATCTCTCTTTTGGGCCGGTCAGAGCCCCGACTATCATCTCTCTTTTGGGCGAGACAGAGCCCCGACTACCATCTCTCTTTTGGGCCAGTCAGAGCCCCGACTATCATCTCACTTTTGGGCCGGATAGAGCCCCGTCTTACACCTCACTTTTGGGCCGGACAGAGCCCCTCCAACTTCAACTTGTTGGGCCAGACAGAGCCCCTTTCTCTCTAGTAGTCAGAGACTCTCCTTACCTGTTCCTTTCCACATAGGAGACCAGTACAGCTCTCAAGAAGCCACTGGGTGACCCCATCTCCAGGAATCCAATCACTGCAAGTATCTTTACGTTTCCTATAAACTTTATCCCTGTGTAGTGTTACTAAGCTTAAATTGCCTCTGAAGCTCCCCGTCTTGGCTGTGTATTACCACTCTAAATAAAACAGATTGTATTTCCAAACTTATTTGAGTCGTCCTACCTGATAGCTGTTAAGGTTAAAGTTAACTTCCATCGGAGAGCCATTTCTCCAGATTCTAGAGGACAGAGTCATCCTAAAGACGGACCCTGGGTTCTTACCAAAGGTGGCATCTAGTTTTCATAGGTCACAAGATATTGTCCCCCCTTCTTTCTGTCAGAATGCTTCAAACGAGAAAGAAAAGCAATTTAATTTATTAGATGTGAGGAGGTGTATCCTAGAATATCTAAGGGTAACCAATCCATTCAGAATTTCAGAGTCACTTTTTGTTCTTTTTTCCGGACAACGTAAGGGGCAAAAAGCTTCTAAAGTCACCATAGCTAGATGGATTAGGCTAGCTATAGCAGAGGGGTATAAAGCAATAAACAGAGATCATCCTGGGGGTATTAAAGCCCACTCCACAAGGGCATTGTCGGCATCCTGGGCAGAAAGGTCTGGTGCCACCCCAGAGCAAATATGTAAAGCAGCCACATGGTCAAGCTTCTCTACTTTTACAAGGCATTATCGACTGGACTTAATGTCCAGTCAGGATCAGGCTTTTGGGAGGAAAGTCCTCCAGGCCGTGGTCCTCCCCTAGTGAAAAATATATAAATAAATACCGCGCTGTCAGAAGAGGTAAACGTAAATAAGCAGCTAACACATACAAGTGACCTAATCATGTAGTTACAACCAAATAAAGAAAAGTGTAGCGCTAACAGTTATAAACATAATCAATAATCATGTGCAAAGTTTAGCATAATGTATATGGTACATAAATGTGTATAATAACCCTTAAGAAACAGTACACATTAAGTCCGTAGTGTAAAGAAAAGTGCTATTGATACACTTATCGTACACTCTTGAGGAAAAAAAAAACAAATGTTAGAAAGTCCTTAACCGCTTCCCGACCAGCGCACGCCGATGTACGTCGGCAGAGCGGCACGGCTGGGCAAATGGGCGTACCTGTACGTCCATTTGAATTTCCCGCCGTGCCAGTGCGTGCGCGGCGCACGCACGCGCGCCGGCCGGGTGCTCCGTGATTTGGGTCGCGGGTCCCGCGATCGCCTCACGGAGCGGATGAACGGGGAGATGCCGTTGTAAACAGCATCTCCCCGTTCTGCCTAGTGACAAGTGTCACTCGATCTCTGCTCCCTGTCATCGGAGCAGAGATCAGTGACGTCACCCACACAGCCCATCCCCCTACAGTTAGTATTCACTCCCTAGGACACACTTAACCCCTCCCCGCCCCCTAGTGGTTAACCCCTTCACTGCCAGTGTCATTTACACAGTAATCAGCGCATTTTTAATCGCACTGATCGCTGTATAAATGACAATGGTCCCAAAAATGTGTCAAAAATGTCCGACATGTCCGCCATAACGTCGCAGTCACAATAAAAATTGCTGATCGCCGCCATTACTAGTAAAAAAAAAATATTAATAAAAATGACATAAAACTATCCCCTATTTAGTAAACACTATAACGTTTGGGCAAACCAATTAATAAATGCTTATTTGCGATTTTTTTTTTACCAAAAATATGTAGAAGAATACGATCGGCCTAAACTGAAGAAAAAAAATGTTTTTTTTTATATATTTTTGGGGGATATTTATTATAGCAAAATGTAAAAAATAATGCGTTTTTTTTTCAAAATTGTCGCTCTTATTTTGTTTATAGTGCAAAAAATAAAAATCGCAGAGGCGATCAAATACCACCAAAAGAAAGCTCTATTTGTGGGAAAAAAAGGACGTCAATTTTGTTTGGGAGTCACGTCGCACGACCGCGCAATTGTCAGTTAAAGCGATGCAGTGCCGAATCGCAAAAGAAGCTCTGGTCAGGAAGGGGGTAAATCCTTCCGGGGCTGAAGTGGTTAAAGAGTTAGAAAGTCCATAAAGAGTATATAGCACCAAAAAAATGTGAAGAAACTTTGTGTGTGTGTTGATAATAGATCCACCACCTCTTAAATTGGGGGCTTACCGGAAGGAGTGGACACAGATGGGTGTACACCCACTGGGTCAATCTAGCTTGTAATTGTGGGGATCCACGATGGTATCCGTACTGCGTAAGGGTTAATCCAGGTGGCCCGGGTGCTTGCGAATATTATATATATAGTATAGGGGATAGATCCACTCAGGCATCCAATATGTATATAGAAAAAATGTAAAGGTACATAGCGTACCTTTAAGAAGAAAAAACAGCGCTTGTAAAAATGCAAATCTCTGGCAATGTTGGTGGTGTCAGCAGTGGTCCGCAGTACGGATACCATCGTGGAGCCCCACAATTACAAGCTAGATTGACCCAGTGGGTGTACACCCATCTGTGTCCACTCCTTCCGGTAAGCCCCCAATTTAAGAGGTGGTGGATCTTCTATCAACACACACACAAAGTTTCTTCACATTTTTTTGGTGCTATATACTCTTTATGGACTTATGATAAGTGTATCAATAGCACTTTTCTTTACACTACGGACTTAATGTGTACTGTTTCTTAAGGATTATTATACACATTTATGTACCATATACAATATGCTAAACTTTGCACATGATTATTGATTACGTTTATAACTGTTAGCGCTACACTTTTCTTTACGTGGTCCTCCCCTAATCTGGTGAGTACTTGGGGATCCTCTCAAGGGCTGTCCTGGAAAACAACTCTGGAAAACTGGACTCTGGAAAACTGGAGTTAGACTTACTGGTAACTTCTTTTCCAGTGGTCTTCCAGGACAGCATGATCCCACTCTTTTGATTATGTTGATGTACTAACATTATTGCCTGTTATGGTTATATTTTACAGTTCCATCCTTCGGTTCTTGGTAAATGACTGACCAGGGACCTGAGGGACCGCCTTTTGAACTGTGGCAATGTGTTTCCTGTGTCAATGGGAGGGACTCCATCTCTCAAGGGCTGTCCTGGAAGACCACTGGAAAAGGAGTAACCGGTAAGTTTTTTTTTTATTTCAAGTTTGTCATTTAATCTCTATACGTGAGCTACCATCCTCTCCTTCTCCCCCTTTTTTCATTTTGTCATTTTTACTCTAACGTTTTTAAGGGTATCCAATCCCCATATGTTAGTATTGTTTCACCCCTTTTGACATATTAATTAGATAGGCGGCACCTTGAGGGTCCGGCATATATTTTAGTGTATCAAGTTTGATTGAAGTCAATGGCAATCTGAACTAGGCTCTGAAAAAGTGTATATTATGATGCAAAATAGTGCAAAATGGCTTAAGAAGTCTACCCAATGAAATTATGGGGCCAACAAAAGCCTAAGCTATTTTCCTTACAAGAATTTTGCAAGGCATACTAACATAGATAGGTGGGACCTAGTGGCACTGGCGCTCATGCTAAGGGTGCTCAGGCAATAACTAAAGCAGAAACCAAAGGCAGAAAGTGTTTAGAGCAGCATACGTCTATTTCTCCCAGAAGCCTTTTGGAAATCTAAACTGCATAAAGTAACACTGAAATTTGGATTCAGATTTGGCCATCCGACTCACTGAAACTCAGAATTTAACTTCAGAAATCTATAATCATCTCAATTGAGTTAAAATGGTTAAAGCACTTAATGATTACAGTTTTTACTGAAACTCTCATATCTAATAAAGATAAAATACCTGGACTAGTTTGTGATGAATATTGAAGATAAATCCTGTTATGCAAAAAAAGAGAATGGCCCATATTATTTGATGTGCTTTATTCGGCATTCCCCTGGCCCTAGGAAAGAAATGAATGGAAAAAAGAAAAGGGTCAATTATAATGAAAGCAAAATTAACCCTATCCTATCTATCACTTATCCTATCTTCTACATCAGTTGTCTCCAAACTGAGGCCCGGGGGCCAGATGCGGCCTTTTGCTTGGTTTTATTCAGCCCTTGGGGTATACTATTTTATCCACTGATACAAAAAACGGGACATAATTCCCCTTACTGACACCAATGAAGGGGCACAATTCCTCCCAATGAGACTAACAATGGGGCCCAATGACTCCAATGATGGGACACAATTCCTCCCAAAAACACCAACAATGAGGCCCAATGACACCAATAATGGGACGCAAATCCTTTTAATGATACCAATGATGGGGTACAATTTCTCCCAATGACACCAATAATGGGACACAATTCCTCCCAATGACATCAATGATGGGACATAATTCCTCCCAATGACACCAACAATGAGGCCCAATGACACCAATAATGGGACACAATTCCTCCTAATGACACCAAGAATGATTTCCAATTAAAACCAGTATGGGAACAATTCCTCCCAATGAGACTTACAATGGGGCCCAATGACTCCAATGATGGGACACAATTCCTCCCAACGAACCAACAATGAGGCCCAATGACACAAATTATGGGAAACAATTCCTCCCAATGGCACCAACAATGAGGCCCAATGACACCAATAGTGGGACACAGTTCCTTTCCAATTACACTAACAATGGGGCCCAATGACGGGACAAAATTCCTCCCAATGACACCAAGAATAGAACACAATTTATCCCACTGACATCAAAGATGGGGCATTGCTTTTTCCCTTTGCCGTCAAGACCTTTTCTACTCCAAATGGCCAAAGTCCGCCCCCCCCTAAAGTCTGAAGGACAGTAAACTGGTTCCGTTGTTTAGAAAGTTTGGAGACCCCTGTTCTACATCATAGCCTATCTAGAAGGAGTAGACAACCCTCAAGAGGTGGAGAGCTAACTGAAAACCATATAAGAGATCAAAGATCATCAGGGTGCAATGGAATTTTTTGGGGGCTCATGCATATAGGCACATTATTCTTATGCATGATATTGCTGCCATTTGTGCTAATGTTTACAGTACAATTGCACCTGGAGCCTATTGGCTGCAGCTGCTGCTCAGGGCAGACATGCAAATATAAATAATGTGTAGCCAATAGTGACACTGCCTCATTACATACCATTGATGTTTACATCTCCTCTGAATGAATCATTCATGCAGTTGCAGTGCACGTGCAGGATGACCCTAGCATTCAGAATCGGCTTAGGTCATTCTGTACATGCGTCGCCAATGCATAAATGACTCGTATAGATGAAGATATAAACATCAGTAGTGTGTAAGCAGTGGCATTACATTGTATGCATGTAAAACTTGGTTCAATTGTTTACGTCACAACAGAACTGTGAACACAGATTTTACTAATGTTGGTTTATGGAACTAAACGCTGCAAACCAAAAAAAAACAGTGTGCATGGGCCCATAGCATATAATACTTTTGTATTCAGACCTGCATACGTTGGATCTTTACACTGCAAATTGAATGACTGTATGCATAAGCTTTTAAGCAGGTAACCTAGCAAGGCCCCAATAAAAAGTAAAGGTAGTAGATTTAGGCTAGCCATACACAGTAATGCCCCGTACACACAGTCAGATTTTCCGGCGGAAAATGTTCCATGGGAGCTTGTTGTCGGAAATTCCGACCCTGTGTAGGCTCAATCGGACATTTTCCATTGGAATTTCCGTCACACAGAATTTGAGATCTGGATCTGAAATTTTCCAACAACAAAATCCGTTGTCATAAATTCCGATTGTGTGTACACAATTCCGACGCACAAAGTTCCACGCATGCTCGGAATCAAGCAGAAGAGCCACACTGGCTATTGAACCTCATTTTTCTCGGCTCGTCGTACGTGTTGTATGTCACTGCGTTCTTGAAGTTCGGAATTTCCGAAAGATTTGTGTGACCGTGTGTATGCAAGACAAGTTTGAGCCAACATCCGTCTGAAAAAATCCATGGATTTTGTTGTCGGAATGTCCGATCATGTGTACGGGGCATTAGAATTCCAACAGATTCCTGCTGAATCGGCTGAAATTTGAACTGTGGGTGGCCCTGTCAGAACCACCTGTTTTGACAAAAGTTAATGTAGCATGTGCCCTCAAGGGAGCCAGTGGATGTATGGGTTCCTCCCCTGATTCCGGATGACAATAACTTTTCGGGCAATGCCACACCTTCTGAAACACCAAGGCTAAAGAAGTAATATATATTTGGGCTACACACCCAACAAAGCAACTGTATTATAATGACAACATTGTGTAAACTTGGTGTTACTGAATCCAAACCTTACCGAGTACCGGAGTTCTGCTTTTATACTCAGAACTTGGCGGCCCGTGCACTGTGGGCGCACAGGCACAGTGCACCTGGCCCCTTTCAGGATGCCGGACACATGGATTCCTATGGCGGGGTGGCAGGGGGTGTTTCTTTTTAAGCACCTGATTAGTGCCAGAGGCTCTAATAGACTTCAAAACAGGGTGGGCTCAGGGCGCAGAAAGTGCGCCCTGATCCCACCCAATTGTGTGACAATAGCGAATTAATTTTCACTATTTCCACACTAACCTTCCTCCCCGCCAATCAGGAGGCAGGGCGTCAGACCCTATTGGATGCCTGGCGCTTAGGAAGAGGAGAGGAGGAGACGCTGGAGCGGAGGTTGCCGCCGCTCTGAGAGGAGCTGCTGCAGTTCTACGGTAAGTCCCCTCGGCTCTTTCAGAGCCACGCAATGGGTGGGGGGGCTGTGCTGCCAGAGCTGCAAGCTGCGTGGGAGGTGCTGCCAGAGCTGCGAGACATGGGGGGGCTGCTGCCAGATCCACAAACCCTGCGAGTGGGGGGGGTTGCTGGGTACAGTGCCTGCATTTGATGGGCCCAGTGGCTGCATATACTGGGCACAAGTGGCTGCATATACTGGGCATAAGTGTCTGCATATACTGGGCACAAGTGGCTGTATTTGATGGGCACAAGTGGCTGCATTTGATGGGCACAAGTGGCTGCATTTGATGGGCACAAGTGGCTGTGTATGATGGGCACAGTGGTTGCATATGATGGGCACAAGTGGCTGCATATGATGGGCACAGTGGCTGCATATGATGGGCACAAGTGGCTGCATATGATGGGCACAAGTGGCTGCATTTGATGGGCACAAGTGGCTGCGTATGATGGGCACAGTGGCTGCATATGATGGGCACAAGTGGCTGCATATAATGGGCACAAGTGGCTGCGTATGATGGGCACAGTGGCTGCATATGATGGGCACAAGTGGCTGCATTTGATGGACACAGTGACTGCATTTGATGGGCACAAGTGGCTGCGTTTGATAGGCACAAGTGGCTGATGAGCACAAGTGGTTTCATATGATGGGCTCAAGTGGCTGAATATGATGGGGCACAAGTGGCTGCATTTGATGGGCACAGTGAGGCTGCAATTGATGGAGGGGGGGGTTTCGGTACTTTTCAGTTTGTTTGCGCCCCCTCAAAAAATTTTGAGTACCAGTCGCCACTGACTCAGAAAATACTTTAAAAAATTCCCTATCTCGGCAGTGATTTCCTTCACTAAATCATGCCTGTTTTTAATGCAGTACCATCCGGGCTATGTATAAAATATGGGTTTATGAGGTTTGCAAATCATTGCATTCTGTTTTTTATGTAGATTTTACACAACATTTCCAATTTATTTGGAATTTGGGTTGAAAGACCCATCTCATTGCTCACATTTATCTATAAACTTTTAGAATGCTTAGTCTACAACTGTCTGAGCTCCTGCCTCTCTGAAAACAACCTTCCTGACCCCTTATGCCGCGTACACACGGTCGTACTTTTCGTCTACAAAAGTCAGACAGCCTGTCCGACAGACTTCCGGCAGACTTTCGGCGGACTTGCGGCGGACTTGCGGCATACTTTCTAACGAACGGACTTGCCTACACACGATCACACAAAAGTCCGTCGAATTCTTACGTGATGACGTACACCGGACTAAAATAAGGAAGTTCCTAGCCAGTAGCCAATAGGTGCCCTAGCGTGGCTTTTTGTCCGTCGGACTAGCACACAGACGAGCGGATTTTTCGACCGGACTCGAGTCCGTCGGAAAGTTTTGAAGCATGTTTCAAATCTAAAGTACGTCGGATTTGAGGCTAAAAAAGTACGTTGAAAGTCCGGAGAAGCCCACACACGATCGGATTACCAGCCAGCTTTAGTCCGTCAGCGTCCGTTGGACTTTTGTAGACGAAAAGTCCGACCGTGTGTACGCGGCATTACAGTTTTGCTTTCACTCACAGCACTCCACAAAAATTGCATTGCTAAAACTCATTAACGATTTACTAACTGCTAAAACCAACAGCCACTCCATACTCTTACTACTAGACTTTTCTGCGTCTTTGATACTTTTGACCACCTACTCTTCCTCAATAAACCCCACTCCCTTGGCCTTCAGGATTCTGCTCTTTCCTGGTTCTCCTCCTCCTCTAATCACAGTGCTCCTTCAGTGCTACCTGCAATGTCTCCTCCGTTTCACTTCCTCCTTCTATAGGGGTCCCCTAAAATTATTTTCTTGGACTCCTTCTCCCCTCTCTCTACACTTCCTTTTTTAGTTACTTGAAAACCTCTCATGGCTTTTAATACCATCTCTATGCAAATTACACCTAAATCTTCTACTACTCACCTCACTCCCTTATGCCGCGTACACATGAGCGGACTTTTCAACGGACTAGATCTGACGGTCTTTCTGACAGACTTTGCAGCGTAGGTCCGCTGGACTTACAAATGGACGGACTTGGACACACACGATCACTCCAAAAGTCCGCTGGTTTTGAACGCGGTGACGTACAGCACGTATGACGGGACTAGAAAAAGGAAGTTCAAGCCCCAGTACGACACCCTTTGGGCTCCTTCTGCTAATCTCGTGTTTATCTTGTGTTAGTAGAAGTTTGGTTAGAGACGATTCATGCTTTTCAGACTTCAGCTTATTTCGATTGATTTCTGCGGTTTGGTTTGTGCTTGTGGGGTTTGTATCTGGTTTTCAGTGCGTGTTGGTCAGTTCGTTACCTGTATATCAGGCCGTTCTGGTCCGCTCGTTCCTGTTCTTCAGGTCGCTCTTCACAGGCCTTGCTGTTCTTCAGTGCGTTCGTTTAAGTTTGTTTGTTTGACCAGCCAATGGTGCGTGGACATACTCATTCTCAAGTTCGTGATGTGTGGGGGCTTGGTGTTGGGGTTAATACTTTGACCCAAGTCCAGTCCATGAACAGGGCGAGGAGGAGTTCATGAATAAAGAATTGGCTGCGCCAATTTTCGCACGTGCCTTTGCTTTGTGAGATCCGTGAGAATAATCCTGAGGATTTCAGGAATTATCTCAGGATGATAGACCCCGTTTTTGAACGTCTGCTGGCTTTGCTGAGCCCTTATATCAGCAGGCAGGATACCTGCATGCGGCAAGCCATCACTGCGGAGCAGAGGCTAGTTGCTAGCCACATTGTGTTACTTGGCGACTGGGAGAAGCCTTCAGGACCTTAAGTTCTCGACAGGCATCTCCCCCCAGGCTCTGGGGATCATTATCCCAGAGACCTGTTCTGCCGTTATTCAGGTCCTGCAGAAGGACTATATTAAGGTAAGTTTTAGCCTTTAACATTACATTATATGTATTTAATGTTTGCTAATGTATTGTATTAATTTCATCATTACCTAATTACGATGATTTGAATATGATGTGAATGTCCCCTTTATCTTCATGCATGCATGTTTTTATTTTAGAAACTCCATTTTTTGGCCTACATGCATATTTGCCTTCACTAACCTCCCCAGCATGCAATCCTGGGCCCATATACACCTATAGCCTAGTCCCTTTAACAATGTATATTGTCAGCTCCATTTTACTGCTTTCCCCGAACCACCCCCTCAAATGTCTCCAAATGTAATGTGTGGTCTTAAACTAATTTCAAACCCTCCCCCACCCCCTCAAATGTCTCCAAGTGTAATGTGTGGTCTTAAACTAATTTAGAACCCTCCCCCACCCCCTGAAATGTCTCAATGTAATATGTGGTCTTAAACTAATTTAGAACCCTCCCCCACCCCCCCATACAATTTGATCAATGGGCCATCAGAGGGGGTGAGGAATCTTATAAGTGGGCCTTATATTTTAGTTTTTTTTTAAATACTACTTCTAAAAAATGTTTTACTGCTGTTGTGCAAGAATGTTTTTGTGTAATCTGCTTGCAAAGTTATGTTTAAAAGTACTTTTTTTTTCTTGTTTGACTCCACAGTTTCCTTCCACACCACAGGAATGGCAGACTGTGGCCTCCCAGTTCACTGACCGTTGGGACTTTCCCAACTGTGTAGGGGCGATCGATGAAAAGCATGTTCGCATTGTGCCACCACCCCATTCGAGGTCTTACTACTTCAATTACAAGGGGTTTAATAGTGTAGTATTGATGGCGGTGGTATTGGCACAATATGATTTTATGTACGTGGACGTAGGGAAGAACGGCCGGATGTCAGATGGAGGAGTCTTGGCCCAGACCGAGTTCTGCCAGCGTCTCCAGACTGGTGGCCTGGGATTGCCACCTGATGCCGAGAACGTTGAGGGACTCTCCTCTGTATTCATCGCAGATGAAGCCTTCGGTCTGGGCGAGCACCTAATGAGGCCATTCCCCCAAAAGACCCTCACCCCGGAGAGGAGGGTATTTAACTACTGGCTGGCCAGAGCGAGAAGAGTTGTGGAGCATGCCTTTGGGATTATGGCCAGCCGGTTCAGTTTGTTTCTCTCAGCCATCAATATGGCGGACTATAAAATCAATCATCTAATCATGTGCTGTTGCGTACTCCATAATTTTTTAAGAAAACATTCGCAAACATATCTTACCTCAGTTGGGCCGGAGGCTGGACTTAGTGCAGAATCTGTACTCACAGGTCTGGATACTGGCCGTACTGGCTTGGCCCCCCAAACCGCCCATCAAGTGCGGGACAGATATGTTTTTTATTTTAATGGTAGGGGGGCCATTGCAATGCCAGAACATATTTAACCTTTCAAATAATAAAAAAATCTTTTTTATGATAAAATCTTGAGTTTTTATTCTTGTTGACTTTTCTTTTTGGCTGTCTCCTAGGTTCTCCTAGTGCACTTGTAGTGCCAAGTGCATTTCCCTTTAGTAAATAAGGCCCTTTGTCACTGGAAACACAAAATGAATTCCAAAACTGGTATTGAGTATTGAAAGAAGAAGCCACACACATTGTTGTCGTTTAAAATTTTTACTGTGTGCACATTCAAACATGTGCATTTTTTTAAAAACGTAATTCAATGTATTTTTATTTTTTTTTGGTTTTATATTTTTTACTCAATATAAAATTGTTTAATTTTGGGGGGGGGGGGGGGGGGCTATCTTTTTGTACATTTTTTTGGTATTTTCTGCATAATTTTTTTTTTTTTTAATTTGTATTTTAAAACAGGGTTTTTTTCACAAAAAAACATGCGTAACTCTGGAACTTACAAAGTTCAACATGTAAAAGTTGCAGGTGATGTCACCCATGTAAAAGCCAAATTTTGAAGATGCACACAAATTGGGAGTCCAAATGGGTAATGTCAACATGTGCTATCTCCCATTATGGGGGATCAATGGACGTGTTTTGTGGGTGCAATCCCTTCCTCTCACCTACTAGCATTATGAGGAAGGGGTTGCAAACACAAAACGCATACATTGAGATCCCATGATGGCAGATAGCACATGTTGACACACCGTGTGCATCTTCAAAATTTGGCTTTTAAAATTTAACAACTATAAAAAAAGAACAATGTTCTCATTTAAAAAGGAAATGAAGAACATGATCGATGTTTTAGGGGAAAAGGGATTAGATTCTCCCCAAAACATCGATCATGTTCTTCATTTCCTGTTGCATGCTGTCCAGCCGATTTCTCATGCTGTCTAGCTGATTGCGCATTTCATCAATGTGGCCATTCCAGACCATGATCTGCCCAATTAGCCTTTGGGCGCTGTCGGTGCTAAATGGGTCCGCCGCTTGGTCTTCCACAACCAGAACATCACCTAAAATTTTAGAAGAAATATGTATTTAGAAATATGCAGGCATAAATAGATTACCTTAAGCTGGGGTGTCAGACACTCACCTGGTGGGGTGCAGATCTCATCCACTTCCTCCACCTCTCCTTCCTCCAGATCCTCGTGTGGGCTTGGGTTAATTACCTAATCCGGCTGGTGAGGTCGGGGTGCCCTGGGATCCTCTGACTGTTGTCTGAATCTTTTCTCCCCTATGAGAATGAAACCAAAGGTATACTTAGCACACTAATATTTGAGTCCAGAAATAGGAATATGAAACATTGCTTTGAAGTGGTGTACAATTGTCTGTTTGTGAAAAGATCCAAGTTGAAGACATGATTCAAATTCCCTTTTAACCAAACTGCAATACTTACCTTTTTTGGCCAAGTTTCACAGATGGAGACACTTAAAGTATCCCCTGGAGCCCCTGTGTGGATTATCTTAAAAAATGTTCTCTGGTGTCCCACAGTACACTAGTGCTCCTGAGTGCAGATGTGGAAACATCTGCTGTGTCCTGTCCTTACATTACACTGAATCATTTTTTCAAAGCATTCTAGTTTCAAAAACATCTACACAACAATATCCTAAACTTCTTTTAATAAGACAAATTATCAACAACAAAATGTAGGTAGAACCCTGTACCATTGTATTTCTTGGCAAACGAACAGCATTTAGTTAGAATCATATGTATTTTCAAAAGAATGATATTTACGAACGATCGCATACAGCACAACAGTATAAACGAAAAGCATATGGATCAGCATGCAAGTTAAGTATCCTAATAAGAACACACGACAAGTACTTACTTTTTTAAGCACCTTCTTGTTTCTGCGATACTGATCTAGCTCCCTCGTTTTTAGGTTGGACCGGCGCTTTCTCAATTGGTCTTTAGCCCGTCGTACCCCAAATTGCTGCTCCAGAGTGGTGACAACTGAGGACATTATTTGGTCCTTCCACAAATTGGGTCGGGTGTACAGACCATTTTTGCCATCATAGTCCTCCCTCCTCAAGATGTCCACCATCTCCACCATTTATTCAAAGGCCATTTTGGTGGCCTTAAATATCCTCCTGGATCTGGATGTTTGGGGCTCCGGGCTTTCCTCCGCGCTAGTTCCTGATAATGTCTCCGCCATCTTTATATACACTACCGTTCAAAAGTTTGGGGTCACATTGAAATGTCCTTATTTTTGAAGGAAAAGCACTGTACTTTTAAATGAAGCTAACTTTAAACTAGTCCTAACTTTAAACAAATATACTCTATACATTGCTAATGTGGTAAATGACTATTCTAACTGCAAATGTCTAGTTTTTGGTGCAATATCTACATAGGTGTATAGAGGCCCATTTCCAGCAACTATCACTCCAGTGTTCTAATGGTACAATGTGTTTGCTCATTGGCTCAGAAGGCTAATTGATGATTAGCAAACCCTTGTGCAATCATGTTCACACATCTAAAAACAGTCTAGCTCCTTCCAGAAGCTACAAAACTGACCTTCCTGTGAGCAGATTGAGTTTCTGGAGCATCACATTTGTGGGGTCAATTAAACGCTCAAAATGGCCAGAAAAAGAGAACTTTCATCTGAAACTCGACAGTCTATTCTTGTTCTTAGAAATGAAGGCTATTCCATGCGAGAAATTGCAAAGAAATTGAAGATTTCCTACAACGGTGTGTACTACTCCCTTCAGAGGACAGCACAAACAGGCTCTAACCAGAGTAGAAAAAGAAGTGGGAGGCCGCGTTGCACAACTAAGCAAGAAGATAAGCACATTAGAGTCTCTAGTTTGAGAAACAGACGCCTCACAGGTCCCCAACTGGCATCTTCATTAAATAGTACCCGCAAAACACCAGTGTCAACATCTACAGTGAAGAGGCGGCTGCGGGATTTTGGGCTTCAGGGCAGAGTGGCAAAGAAAAAGCCATATCTGAGACTGGCCAATAAAAGAAAAAGATTAAGATGGGCAAAAGAACACAGACATTGGACAGAGGAAGACTGGAAAAAAGTGTTGTGGACGGATGAATCCAAGTTTGAGGTGTTTGGATCACAAAGAAGAACGTTTGTGAGACGCAGAACAAATGAAAAGATGCTGGAAGAATGCCTGACGCCATCTGTTAAGCATGGTGGAGGTAATGTGATGGTCTGGGGTTGCTTTGGTGCTGGTAAGGTGGGAGCTTTGTACAGGGTAAAAGCTAAGGAAGGCTATCACTCCATTTTGCAACGCCATGCCATACCCAGTGGACAGCGCTTGATTGGAGCCAATTTCATCCTACAACCGGACAATGACCCTAAACACACCTCCAAATTGTGCAAGAACTATTTACAGCAGAAGCAGGCAGCTGGTATTCTATCGGTAATGGAGTGGCCAGCACAGTCACCAGATCTGAACCCCATTGAGCTGTTGTGGGAGCAGCTTGACCGTATGGTACGCCAGAAGTGCCCATCCAACCATTCCAACTTGTGGGAGCTGCTTCTAGAAGCGTGGGGTGCAATTTCTCCAGCTTACCTCAATAAATTAACAGCTAGAATGCCAAAGGTGTGCAATGCTGTAATTGCTGCAAAAGGAGGATTCTTTGATGAAAGCAAAGTTTGATGTAAAAACAATGTTATTTCAAATACAAATCATTATTTCTAACCTTGTCAATGTCTTGACTCTATTTTCTATTCATTTCACAACGTATGGTGGTGAATAAGTGTGACTTTTCATGGAAAACACAAAATTGTTTGGGTGACCCCAAACTTTTGAACGGTAGTGTATATACTCCCACTGTGCAACGAAGAGAGAAGGGGGCGGGGAAAATTTGTCATAAAGAACGTCAGGGGCGGGCGACGCAGGCGGAGCATGACACATGCGCAGTGTATATAAAGCTAGTGTGCTGGCCTACAAATGTCCAAACGGAAGTAGCGAACGTCATAAACAAAGGTAAGATTTAAACGTGTGTGTGTTCTGTGTGTGTGTGTGTTCTGTGTGTGTGCCCTATATTAGGATAAAGATAATACTGTGAGTTTGGACTGACATTAATGTTTTTCTTTTTTTTTTAAATTGCACCTCCAGCACACCTGGGAAGCTTTGGGATCGTATCTATGTAAGATCTCCGGGGTCCTATACCAAAAAAATTGTAGCTTATAGATCGTCTCCCTCTGATCCACACACCTTGAAGACTTGGAAGTGGCCTCCCAAATCTTCTGCCACTGGGGGAGTTGGATAGGTCGCTTAATAATCTGGGACCATTTCTGCATGTAGGAGTGAAATGTGTCGGTGAGTGAAGAAGTTTCATGCAGGTAGCTATAGATATCTGAAATAAGATAGGCTTGGTATGGGCCTTGAAAACATAATAGTTCAAATGAGGTAGGTTTATCCAAGGTCAAAGTAGGGGATTTAGAGGAAAAATGTTTGAATTGGAGTAATGCCGCGTACACACGAGCGGACATTACGGCGGACTTTGCCCGGCGGACTGGATTTCGTCGGACAATTCGATGTGTGTGGGCTCCAGCGGACTTTGTTTTCTCAAAAGTTGGACGGAATTAGATTTAAAACTTGTTTTAAATTTATCCGTTGAAATCGAGTCCGGTCGAAAAGTCCGCCGTCTGTATGCTAGTTCGACGGACAAAAAGCCACGCTAGGGCAGCTATTGGCTACTGGCTATGAACTTCCTTGTTTTAGTCCGGTCGTACGTCATCACGTACGAATTCGACGGACTTTGGTGGATTGTGTGTAGGCAAGTCCGTTCATTCACAAAGTCCGTCGGAAAGTACGTCGAAAAGTCCGCCGGGCAAAGTCCGCCGTAATGTCCGCTCGTGTGTACGCGGCATAAAGAGTAAAATAAATGCTTAGGGATCTGATATTTGTACTCGTTATGACACAGGGAGACCCCCCCCGAATGTCAGGGTGGATGCGGATGGCTGCGGCTAGGGGTTCGAGACAAAGGATAAAAAGTAAAGGGGATAACGGGCATCCCTGTCTGGTACCGTTACTCAGAGAAAAGGATGGGGATAAATAGGAAGACAGTTGGACTTGGGAGGAGGGTTGGGAATATAGAACACGCAGTACTGCCATAAAGGGGCCGCTGAAACCATAAATGGAAAGTGTGGCAAACATAAAGGGCCAACTGAGCCTATCAAAGGCTTTCTGCGCATCAAGGCTCAATACTAGAGCTCGACGATTTGTTCTGTTCAATAAATCTATAAGGTCTATGGTGCATCTCGTGTTGTTGCCGGCATGTCTGGCAGTTACAAAGCCTACTTGGTCTTTATGCACAAGTCTAGGTATGAATTGTGAGAGTCGATTCGCTAAAATTTTTGTAAATATCTTGTAATCAGAGTTAAGTAAAGCAATGGGCCTATAGTTGTCAGGGAGGGAGGGGTCTTTACCAGGTTTCGGAATTACGGAGATATGTGTATGAAGGAATTGAGGGTGGGGGACAGTACCTTGAAGTAGGGAAGTAAAAAGAGAAAGTAAATGTGGGCTCAAAATTGGCAAAAAGGTTTTATAATATGAGTAAGGCAGGCCATCCGGGCCAGGGGACTTTTGAGTTGGGAGGTTTTATGACTACTTCAACTAATTCTTCAGGGGTGGTTGCAGAGCTCAGAGAAGTGAAGTGGTCAGGAGAAAGTGCGGGCAAATGTAGTGAGCTAAAGAAGGAGTCAAATTTCTCCTGTGTAAAATTGTAGTTAGGGTCCTTTTGTAAACAGTTATATAATTTGTGATAAAATTCTCCAAAAACTTTGGACATGGTGAGAGGGCAATAGATAGGAGTACTGTCAGTTTGTCTGAGAAAATCTGGGGATGAGAGAAAGGGGCAGGGTTTCAGCTTATTCACTAGCATTCTGTGGCGTTTATTTGAATAATCATAGAATTTCTGTTTAGACCACAAAAGGGATTTATCAGTCTTTTTCATATCCAACGACCTGAGTTGATTTCGCAGGAAAGTAACGGCCCGGAGCCCAGCCACCGTGGGGGAAGACAGCACAAGGCTCTCAGCTTTACAAAGTTTGGACAGGATAGAGGAGCGTTGAAACGCTGCATCTTTTTTCAGATGGGAACCAGTAGCAATGCAATGTCCCCGGAAGACGGCCTTATGGGCTTCCCACAGGGTGGATGGCCCAGAGACCGTATTCTCATTAATCTGGAAGTATTCAACCAGGCCGCTGGCCAAAAGGTCTCTAGTTTCAGGGATACAAAGGAAGGTCTCATTAAGGTGCCAATGACAAGTTCTGGGAGAGGAGGTGGAAAGGGAAATATCTAGGTGCACAAAGGAGTGATCTGACCAGGTTATAGGGTTAATTTCAGAGCAGACCGTGGACGTCAAAAGGGGTGAAGAGATGAAGAAATGGTCCAATCTAGAGTAAAGTTTGTGGGGGTGTGAGTAGAAGGTGTATTGTCTGTGTGTGGGGTGTTTAACCCTCCAAATGTCCAGGAGATTTTTGGCTCTAATGAGTTTGCGGAAAGATTTGGAGAGGTGGTCAGACGTAGATGAAGTTGTGGATGGGAATAAAACGTGACTGTCTTTACTGGGTGACATGGTCATATTGAAATCTCCGCCTATTACCAGAAAGGGTTGTGAAAATGAGTCTAGTGTATCAAACATGTTGGTGAGGAACTGGACCTGACCAGAATTAGGAGCATAGACATTAACTATAGTGAGGGATTGAGTGAGAAACGAACAGTCCAGGATAATAAGTCTGCCCTAGTCCAGGTGAAAGGATCTAACTCTTAAAGGGCAGGAGCGTCTAATTAAAATCGCTACACCTGCTCTCCCAGATGGGTCAGAGGCCATGAAGGATATCGGGAAGTGTTTACTAGCAAATTTAAGGGATCCCCCTTGGCGGAAGTGAGTCTCCTGGACCAAAATTACATAAGCCTTAAACTCTTTAAAGCTTTAACCTGGTGGATAAGTATAAGATAAGCTGCTAAACATACATTAAATGAGAAATTCCATGGTGCAAAGGTCATATAATATGTAAAAGAGAACATAACAACAGTTAATATAACAGTAGCATTGTAACTGAAAAGTAACCAGTCTAAAAAGTGTAGCAGCCGCAGGTCAGGAAAAAAAGACCTAAGGAAAACAAAAAACAAAAATGAAAAGTGGAAAAAAAATGAAGAAAAAAAAAATAAGAGAAAAAAGAAAAACTGTGCTGTATTAAAAAAGAAGCCCGGGAGGCCAAGCGCCTCCAGGAAACACAGGTCTAAGCCTGGGACTGGGAAGGGGAGCATGAGGGCCGCCAAAAATTGAGGGGACGGTCCCCCTTCGCCTTCTGATGCATCAAGGCCTGGACCACAAACTAAAAACTATGGGAACAAACAAATTCTCGGTCCAGGGTGTCGTAAAAACAACAGGCAATACACCCCATGGGCAAGGGGGTGAACAAGCTCACTCGGAAAGAGATGGGCTAGACATAAACATCAAAGAACCATATACAATTGGTAATCAAGGCTGCAGCCAAGTGTATGTATTGTATGTAGTATGTATTGTATTTAGTGTATATCTTCAGGTCGGGAATCTGGAAGAAGGGCGCCTCTGGGGTGTGGAGTTGGATTTAGATGGCTTCTGCCGCACCGGGGTCCAGATGCGGCCTGGAGCTGTCGGTGGTTTAGGAGTAGCAGGAAGTGGCACAGGATCTTCATCAGGGAGAGGAGGCAGGCCTAAGTTACGTAGGAAGTTGTCACTTTCGTGGAGATCACGTAGAGAGTACTGTATGCCTTCACGAGATGCAGAGAGGCGAAATGGGAACCCGCAACGATACATGACCTTGTGGGTCTGAAGATGAAGTGTCATTGGACGTAGATTTCTTCGCCTGGCTAGGGTGATAGGCAAGAGATCACTAAAGATCTGGATCTTAGATCCTTTAAAATCTAGCCAAGATTTTTTGCGGGTGGCGATAGTGAGTGCCTCTTTACTGTCGTAGTAGTGAAATCTGACAATCACATCCCTCGGGTTGGCTCCATTCGGGGGTTTAGGGGTAAGGGATCTGTGGGCTCTGTCCAGGCACCATTCAATGTCAGGAATGTTGGGGGCTACCACATTAAACAAGCTTAAAAGATAGGAGCGGAGGTCTCTGTCTTCCACTGCTTCAGGAATACCTCTGATTCGCAAGTTCTGACTGCGTTCCCTATTTTTGAGGTCCTCCTGTTGTGCTTGGAGCTGTGTGATTGAGTGTTTCATGGTGGCATTGTCCTTCTCAAGGACTTGAACGTACTGTACAAGCTCGTCAAATTTAGATTCTAGGGTGTCCGTGCATTCTCCCAATTGGCCTATTTCTCCCCTTAGTTCTTTGACAAGTTTACCCACCTCTTGGGCAATTTTATGTGTAATGGCCTGGAGTAACGATTGTAGTATGTCAGCCGTCTATGGGGGAGGTGACCCCTGTACATGTGTAGGAACAGTATCAAAGAGAGTACCTGTCACAGGCTCAGAGCATTCTGGAGGGTCCGGCACTACATTCTGGCTACTCGAGGTTGCGGGTGAGGGCCTATGTACGTAGCGGTTCATGGTGGAGGGGGCCCAATGCTGAAGTGTTGCGGCGTAGGTCTCCAATCTTGCCCATGGGGTGCGCACCCGCTTTAGGAGCCTGAGGAGGTAACTCCCGGGGCTAGCAGAGCTTCACATCAATCAGCGGGAGTTCCTGGAAGGCGGCTGGAGCACTGGGCTCACTCGTCTGTCATTTCCAGAAGCCGCACATGCGCCCACTTTAAGAAAATTATCTGTCCATTACTGGGGGGGGTCATGCCCCAGCCGGCCAAAGTGCTCTGACCTCCAGGGATGGCTTACCAGTCAGAGAGGATGCAGGAGAGCACCAGGTGTACCAAGATGGCCGCTGTACTCCTGGCTGATATTCTTCCTACAGGTTGCTGTGGGGGGTGCCAGTGAATGACACAGGCAGCTGTTAGCAGGTGGATGAGCTCAGGAGGCTATATAGAGGAAGAGTAATGTCCAGGTCGGTCTGGGGGGCCAGGATTCAGTGTTGGTACTGTTCTGGGTGGAGTAAGATGGCCGCCGTATACTAGGCCTTAGTGGTATTCTTCCTGCAGGCCGCTGAGGGGAAGGATCCGTGGATGGTACGGGCGGCGAGCGGTAAGAGGATAGGCTCCGGAGGCTGTGGGATGTCCAGGCTGGCCTGGGGAACCAGGACTGAGTGTATATTCTGCGGCCAGGTGAAGCAAAATGGCCGCCGCTTCCGAGGCTAGGCCGGAGCCGCGGCCTGTCCTCCGGGCAGCCGCGGCCTGTCCTCCGGGCAGCTGCGGAAACTGGGAAATGCTGCGATTTCGGCCCCTAGCGGTGTGCCGGCTATCTTCTTGTATCGGAGGTACAGCGGTGGATGGGTGGGGATGGAGCGACCGCTCACCTCGTAGGTCACGGCAGACAGGAGCGTAGGCTGCAGGAGGCCTCGCAGGCCTCAAGATGGCGGAGGGCCTCGACAGTGTGGAGCTGATTGCAGGCCTGATGACACTATAGCCGGCTGGACTCTGCGATAACCATTGGGGCTGTGATGCAAGGTGCCCAGGGGTAAGCAGAAAGGATTCCGGAGGTTCACCTGGGCAAAATAAGCGGTGGGTGGCAACGAATTGTGGCTGGATGTGTGGAGCTCTGCACCAACACGTCCTCCCTGTTTCATGTCCGGACACGCCCCCAACTTTACTGTTTTTCTCTGTGTATTGTCTTTCAGAAAAAAATAATCCCTTTAAGGAGGAGGATTTTTTGAGTCATTTTATTGACCTACATCAAGCTAACCGAAATCTGTGGGAGGTCAAGCACCCCTAGTATTTCAATAAGCAAGCAAGGCAGGCAACACTGAGGATACTTCTGGAGTTTGTAAAAGACTCGAGTCCCCCAGGCAGACATTAGGTTAGTGGACAATAAAATTGGGATCTTGTGGAATATGTACAGGTGGGAGCACAAGAAGATACAGGATTCCCTCAAATCAGGAGCAGCAGCAGATAAGGTTTATGTCCCCAAGCTGTGGTGCTACCCAAAACTGCATTTTCTGGATGACCAGACAGAAGCGAGGCAATCGCTTTCGACCGTTCCCTCCACCCTTCCCTCCACCCCAGCTGAGGTGTCCCAGGAAGAACGGGGTCCTTTCATCCTTGTAGAAGTGGATGCGCCCAGCGGGAGCCAGGTATACTTTTTTTTGGAATTATTTATTGTCAGAATATTAATGATGTAAACTAAAATGTTTGAATTGCTTACAAATCAATTATTTCCTCACAAAAATGATTATGTATACATATTACTAGACAGTAGGGGCCAAAAATGTTGTTCAAATATTGGTGAACAGGTAGAAAAATGGTGGGGTCAAAATGATAGCCTTTTCTATTTGTTTAAAATTCAATTTGCAAGTCATGAGCTGAAAATTGTGTGTGATTGATGAAGCAAAACATACAACTATGTCCCTTTTTTTTATACACAGGATGAGCTCAGCCAGGAGGAGGCCGTGCCCAGTGGTAGAGAGGAGGAGGCTGTGCCCAGTGGTAGAGAGGAGGAGGCTGTGCCCAGTGGTAGAGAGGAGGAGGCTGTGCCCAGTGGTAGAGAGGAGAAGGCTGTGCCCAGTGGCAGGCAGGAGGTGGCTGGGCCCAGTAGGAGCCTTACAGAATGCCAGGTGCCTCCCCTCCGCCTTCCCACCAATAGGCCTAGGAAGATGACCAGAACAGAGGAGCAATCACTTGCCTTCATTCGGGAAGCCACCCAAATCCTCAGGAACCCCCCCCCCCCCCAATGCTGAAGAGGCCTATGGTACATGTTTGGCCTCCAGGTTGATGGAACTGGAGAAGGACCAAGGCCTCCTCTGTGAGGGGCTTTTTTCAGAGGCCCTTCAGAAGGGGTTGAGGGGCCAGCATACTAAAACCAGCCATATTTATGATGAAGCCCCTACTCCTCCTCCTCCTCCTGCCACAAGTACACCACCAAGGAAGGCTGCAGCGAAGTGTGGAGGGAAGGCTGCAGGGCAGCATGGAGGGAAGGCTCTACGGAAGAGTCGAAAGTGATTGCCTGGCTTCAGTCTGGTCTGACAGAAGACGCAGATTGTGCTCCCTATTATATGGACTCCGCAAGATCCCAATTTTGTTTTCCAATGACTTGATGTGTGTCCTGGGGGACAAAAGGCTTCACAAATTCCAAAAGTGTCTCCAGTGTTGCCTTCCTCTTTATTTTGTTAACCAGAATAAATGGCTATTTTCTTTACAAAATTTAATTTACTATGTGTTTTTATTCAAAAAGGACAGTTTGTTTGTGAGTAGGCAGGTACATGTCTAAAAGACTATGGGGGTTATTTACAAAAGGCAAATTCATTTTGCAATACAAGTGCAAACTACAAGTGCAAAGTGCACTTGAAATTGCACTGCAAGTGCACTTGTTGGAAGTGCAGTCGCTGTAAATCTGAGGGGAAGATCTGAAATTAGGGGAAGCTCTGCTGATTTTATCATCCAATCATGTTCAAGCTAAAATGCTTTTTTTTAGTTTCCTTGCATGTGCCCCTCGGATCCACAGCGACTGCACTTCCAAGTGCTCTTTCAGTGCAATTTCAAGTGCACTTTGCACTTGTAGTGCTAAATGAATTTGCCTTTTGTAAATAACCCCCCTATGTCAAATTAACAAGGGACACCAACCTCATTAAGGTTCATAAAAATACAAGATAATAATATTATTGTGGTAACTTGAAAATCCAAAAAAAAAAATGGAAATCACTAGAATTTTTTTTAATTTTTACCAAATTGAAAAATATATATTGTTGAAATATAAAATTGTAAAAGATGAGTCTAAAAAAAGAATTGTAAACATTATTTATGGAGATCTGGCTTTTAAAAACTATAATATTAGTCATGACATGAGGATAAATAATGAAGAAAGAAGTTTGTGAGAACTCTGTGTGAATGTAAGCAGCAAAACAACTTCATTCCTCTAGCATTATAAAGAAAAAAAAGAATGTGCTGTATTAAAAGATCACAGAATTAGCAGCGTGAGGAATGTGCTAGCTTCAATACGAAGGCTAGTTTTACCAGACCGAGCCCTTCCGTCTTGTACATGCGTCATTTTTGGTCCGTCGGACTAGCACACAGACGAACGGTTTGCACACTAGAAAGCTGAGTCCGTCGGACAGATTTGAAACATGGTTTATTTCTAGGTCCATCTGACTTTTGGGAAAAACGTCAGCTGGAGCCCACACGCGATCGAATTGTCAGTCGGCGTCCGGTCCGCCGGACCAAGTCTGCCGGAAAGTCCGCTCGTGTGTATGCGGCATCAGTCTCCACTCGCATTGCTAACTGACATATTACCATTGATGTCACACCACTTCCTCAAACAAAATATTTCTAAAACCGAGCTGATAATATTCCCCCGCCCATGGCCTCCTCCATGACTTTTCGATCAAGATCAATAATGCAACTATCAGTCCCTCCCCTCATGCTGGGGTACTGGATGTAATGCTAGATTTTGGCATGTTCTTTCTGCCCCAAATCCCCAAATCCAATCACTTGTAGATTTCACCTCCATAACCTCTCTAAAATGTGCCCCTTTTTAACTACTATACTACTAATTTCCCTTGTTATCGCTCACCTTGACTATTGCAACTCTCTTCCCATAGGCCTACCCCTACGGAGGCTATCCCCCCTTCAGTCTATCATGAATGCTACTGCCAAACTCATCTACCTTACAACCACTCAGTGTCTGCCACCCCTCCCTGCCAATCCCTCTACTGGCTTCAGATTGCCCAGTGAATTACATTTAAAATTACATACGACTCTACCCCAAGCTACATTAACAATCTTGTCTCAAAATTTCATCCAAACTGTCCTCTAAGCTCCTCCAAAGACCTTCTGCTCGCTAGCTCTCATTGCCTCCCATGCTCATCTCTAGGACTTCTCCAGAGCCTCTACCATCCTCTGGACCTTAGTCTTTCCAGCTAACTCCTACTCTGTCCACCTTTAGGTGATCCCTGAAAACTCATCTCTTCAGGGAAGTCTATCCCACTTCCACCTAACAACTAAACCTCTAATTCTTTCATCAGCTTATCTCTCACAGTTATTCCCTTTTGTATTTGTCCCACCCTACTAAGCTCTTATGAGCAGGCTCCTCTTAACCCTCTTGTATTGTAACTGTACTGTCTCCCTTTATAGTGTAAAGCGCTCTGCAAACTGTTGGCTCTGTATAAATCCTGCATGATAATAATAATGATAATAAATTCATAATTTTGATAGCACAGCCTTTACCATTTAATACCTTCTGTTCAAAGACCGTACTTTACCAAATGCACTTGTAGCTGTCACCTACTTTCAAGTAGTTGAGCTTTTTGTGTTTAAATGACAAAGTACGGTTTCAGGTAAATTTAGGCAGACTTGCATTATTATACCAGGCCTGGTTGTTTATTTTGAGAACTGGGAGTCAGTGTAGTGCAGGGTGTGGCCACCTGTGCTTGGACCCAGAGATGCCTCCTCTTGCTTTCAGTGGAAATGGTTCTGGAAGAGAGGTTGGACTTGGGATCTGAGTGACAGGCAGCTTGTGTGTGAAGTTCTGGCCAATCATTAATTTGTTTGGCAGGAGGCGGGACTCTCATAAAAGCTGGGGTCACATGTTGCTGGAAAGAAGAGTTCCAGAGAGTTCCGGAGATGGAGAGTTGAGAGAGAAGGCCCCGTGGGGAGCCAAGCAGAGCCCCCCCCCCACCTACGGGGAAGGAGGGGGGACCAGGCCTCACGGAGAGAAGGAGTTAGTGACACCGCACAGCATGTAGTCGCTGATGTCACTGGACGCCCCCTGCGGGGAGGGGAGCGTGCCAGACTGGAGAGGAGGGATGGAGAAACCATTCGGAAGAATGACCGTTTGTGAGTGGCACATGGACTGTTGATGAAGTGAGTGAAAGCCCAGGGGAACGGTACTACCAGAGGCTGAGGGATGTTGGTACGCAAGTCAGTGAGACAGGTGGTAATGGCCTGTGACTTTGGGTTCAACAATGCCCCGGGATTCCAATCAGTCAGGTGGGAGGAATTATTCAGAGTAATCTCTTCCTTAGCTCAACTTGGAAGTACTGTACAGACGGGAAGTAGTGGTCAAAAGGCGGTGATAGAGCTCCGAGCACAAATAGAGATACAGGTTGTTCTAAAAAGGCCTATGGGTGAAGAAGTTATTCAGAGTGACTCTTTACTATGTATTCTCTAGTAAATCTACCCAAGTCTATATGCAAAGAGTTATTCAGAGTGGCTCTTTGCTATTCATTTCATTGTTCTCAAGGACCGGACTACTCCTGTCTTCCCAAAGAGAAGTTATTCAGAGTGACTTTTCATAGTCCGCATTGTTCTAAGTCTTTGCATGAGAAAGCAAAGGAAAGATTATAAAGCAGCAAAAGAGCATCTCAGAAAACCCTTCTCCTATCCCAGTTCATGTTACACCAATAAAAGCAAGAGAAAACTACAATATGGACTGTTTCTATTTCTATGGGCTGCGATGGGCTAGATGGTAAATATGATTTACGGATATATCACACAAATTGCAGCTCCTTCAGGGGTAGTGCACTACATGGAGGTCCCGCCGAGATATCTGTTTCATATTTGAGCACTAGCCATCTTCCATAGCAACGGAGTCTGCGTTTTAGTAACTCTTGCCAAGATAGTCTGCAGTATAATAGTGCCTGCCACCAGGTGTCGCTGGGGAGGACTTTGGAAATGTGCAGCTACAGTTCCTCGTGCGCTGAACCAACAAGTGGGGGGTGGAGCCACACCCCAGAGGAAAAGTTTGTCAGTGTTCAGCGTGCCACGCGCCAGACCGAAAAGGCGGAGGAAAATGGCGGAAGGTGTTGGGAGTACACCCGTCATGCAGCGGTTACCTGAGTTGCAGGACCGGGTTCTGATCGATTCCGGTGTTCGTTTGGAGCTCAACAGAGGACTGGCACTAGGAGTGATTGATGGAGTAGAGAGACTTTGCATGTTGTGTCCCGGATGTCGGAGGCCTACGGTTGGAGTCGCCACCTGGGCTCGGTGTGGGCATTGCAGTGCTCAGCTAACACGACTGGGACCCGTTCAACAGGAAGTCCGGTACTATTCCGCCAGTCTTACAACCGGACGTTGTCTGCCGCAGATGCAGGTGACTCGGAAGGCCGGAGAGGGTCGTATGTCGCCTATTGCAGCAGTGGAGGAGCTCCCGTCTGATTCGGCTGAATCTGAGCCACCGGAGGATCAGGTAGGATCTAATGGGGGAGCCTGTAGCCTGGCTGGGGACCCAGGGACTGCCGGAGCTAGTGGACAGTCTTTGGAGGAAACCCCTGAGGAGCCGGCTAGCAATAAGTCCTTTGTTATACCTGTCCGGAAGGAGCCTAGTTTACAGGAGGGGGATCCCTCGGGTGAGCCGGACGGGGTGAACAGAGGACGGGCTGTAGATTGGGGGTCACCGCAAGTCCTGGAAAAATATGGATCTATGGACAATTTATTTGAGTCATCATCCCCTGAGGAGGCTGAATCTAGTGATGAGGAAGAATGGTTCTTGGAGAGTTCTACCTCAGTGGAAGCTTCTACGGGAGTGTCAGAGAAATCACTCAGCACATCTAAAACCCCAGTACCCCCTTTCAATGTCTCAGCTACTGTCCTTCCTACCAGGGTAGCCATGTACCAACAGTGGGTCAGTAGAGCTTCTGACTCATGCGTTTTTCCTGGCCGAGGAAAGGCTAAAGATTTACCTAGACTTTCAAGGTTTCAGAGGGAAGTTCAAAGGAAAGTTGCTCAGGAGTGGGGCCTGGATTACCCTTATGTTCCTGAGTGGATCATGGAGATCGTTGAAAATTCCCGGGAAGCGTGGGAAGATGACCTTGTTTGGGACTATCTTCATGTTCCTAAACCTAAGCGGACACCTGATAGTGAAGTCGTGGTCCGATTCAAAGACATTCACCGTGAATGGAGACTTGGGAGAGCAATTCACAAAGACAAAGTGTTGGTGGTAAAGGCAGGACAAAATACCCGCAGTTACTCCATCTCACTGAGAGGACAAGGGGACAATCGCAAAAGGTTACCTGACCCAAGGTATTACTTGTAAGCAGGACTGCTGGAGAGGTAGTCACAAGTGTGCTTTAATACCCATATTGACTGCAGGACGGCAGATGGGTTAGGGTGGCTTTTCCCAAAAATTGTCTGTTCTGCAGGAGACTCACATTCAGGGTGCCTAACAAGGACAAAGTTATGGACACTGAAATGTGCAATCTCTGCTAAATCCCTTTGCCACAAGTACTTTTAAAAAGAAAGTTTATTTGCCAACGGGCAGATGTATTCATTTGCTGAGCATGTCTGTTTAGGGTGCGCTCTGCAGGAAGTCTGTTAGACTTCTTTTGAGGGAGCGATGATCCTGACAGAAACATACATGCCATAAAAGGAAAAATTGTATATTTGATTGATTACCCAATAAAGGATGATAACCCCCTCTGCTTGGTAATGTGTAGTTAGTAGTAGTTAGAAATATTTTTGTGCCTTCTTTTAGGTGAACTGAAGATGTGACAGCTGTCTATCTTACAGATGAAGACCTGCGGTAAGCAGAGTATTCCTCCTTCGGGAGCAGTGCTCTGGTTCTGCTTGTATGGAATGTTAGCTGTAGGCATCTACAGTTAGGCCATGTAAATTGTATAAGAAAATATGTTGTGTTGGTATTGTGTACAGTGATATTGATGTTATCCCTGTTTCAAGTTTATTTCTTTTTCCCCCATTCCATTTGATGTAATGAGATGCTCTTTCCTCCTTAAACTTAAGGGGGTACTCTAAATTCATTCCCCACAACTGGGGACAGTTGTGAATTAAGTGGGGGGTGTATGTAGCGGTCACCTACTTTCAAGTAGGTGAGCTTTTTGTGTTTAAATGACAAAGTACGGTTTCAGGTAAATTTAGGCAGGCTTGCATTATTATACCAGGCCTGGTTGTTTATTTTGAGAACTGGGAGTGTCAGTGTAGTGCAGGGTGTGGCCACCTGTGCTTGGACCCAGAGATGCCTCCTCTTGCTTTCAGTTGAATTGGTTCTGGAAGAGAGGTTGGACTTGGGATCTGAGTGACAGACAGCTTGTGTGTGAAGTTCTGGCCCATTAAGGCGGGACTCTCATAAAAGCTGGGGTCACATGTTGCGGGAAAGAAGAGTTCCAGAGAGTTGCGGAGAGGGAGAGTTGAGAGAGAAGGCCCCTGCGGGGAGCCAAGCAGAGCCCCCACCCCTACGGGGAAGGAGGGGGGGGGACCAGGCCTCATGGAGAAAAGGAGTTAGTGACACCGCACAGCATGTAGTCGCTGGTGTCACTGGACACCCCCTGCGGAGAGGGGAGCGTGCCAGACTGGAGAGAAGGGATGGAGAAACCATTCGGAAGAAGTAGCAACTAAGCGGAAGAAAACTGGGCAATTGACCGTTTGTGAGTGGCACATGGACTGTTGATGAAGTGAGTAAAAGCCCAGGGGAAGGGTACTACCAGAGTCTGAGGGATGTTGGTACGCAAGTCAGTGAGACAGGTGGTAATGGCCTGTGACTTTGGGTTCAACAATGCCCCGGGATTCCAATCAGTCAGGTGGGAGGAATTATTCAGAGTAATCTCTTCCTTAGCTCAACTTGGAAGTACTGTACAGACGGGAAGTAGTGGTCAAAAGGCGGTGATAGAGCTCCGAGCACAAATAGAGATACAGGTTGTTCTAAAAAGGCCTATGGGTGAAGAAGTTATTCAGAGTGACTCTTTACTATATATTCTCTAGTAAATCTACCCAAGTCTATATGCAAAGAGTTATTCAGAGTTGCTCTTTGCTATTCGTTTCATTGTTCTCAAGGACCGGACTACTCCTGTCTTCCCAAAGAGAGGTTATTCAGAGTGGCTTTTCATAGTCCGCATTGTTCTAAGTCTTTGCATGAGAAAGCAAAGGAAAGATTATAAAGCAGCAAAAGAGCATCTCAGAAAACCCTTCTCCTATCCCAGTTCATGTTACACCAATAAAAGCAAGAGAAAACTACAATATGGACTGTTTCAATTTCTATGGGCTGCGATGGGCTAGATGGTAAATATGATTTACGGATATAACACACAAATTGCAGCTCCTTTGGGGGTGGTGTGCTACACACTGATTTAATAGTCTCATATACTGTGCATGGCACAAATATTACTTTTGCTTTCTGAAGGGAATATACAATCCTAGATGTTTAAAGCGGGGGTTCACCCACACCGCCAAAAAAAAAAAATTTTAAAAGCCAGCAGCTACAAATACTGCAGCTGCTGACTTTTAATACATTGCCACTTACCTGTCCCGGGGTCCAGCGATGTCGGCAGGGGACGCCGAGAACCCGCTCGGTTCTCGGCAGCTGCCGCCACCATCCTAGGTGAGGGAATCAGGTTGCGGCTTCACTTCCCGGTTCCCTACTGCGCATGCGCGAGTCGCGCTGCGCGTCCCTAGTGGTCCCCGCTCTCTGCTGGGAGCTGTGTGTTCCCAGCAGACAGCGCGGTGGGGACGGGAAGAGGCATAGACTCCCATGGGAGTCTATGCCGGAAGTGGGTGCAAATACCTGTCTTTGACAGGTATCTGCACCCCCCTCCCCCCTGAAAGGTGCCAAATGTGACACCGGAGGGGGGGAGGGTTCCGAAAAGCGGAAGTTCCATTTTTGTGTGGAACTCCGCTTTAAGTTGTAGGTCTGCTGAGCAAATAGTCATAATTCAAGTCTTTCTGCTCACACAGATGAGAACAAAATATTCCACTACTTTTCAAGCGCTTAACGGATTGATGGATTAAATATATTTGCGCAGTTATGTCAATACGTCCAGCATGTCAATGTTTCCTTTGCTCTTACCTATGCTCTGGGGCCATTCGTTGTTGTGTATGAAAAATATGACTCATGGAACATCCTATTTTCCCATGCATTGTGACAGTTTAAAGCAGATATATGCTGTAGAAAGTAAATATGGTGTGGAAAAAAAAAACAGTGGGGGTCATAAAAGGAAAGTACCAGTAGTACGGGTCTACTGTGAAACAAAACGGTTGCTGTCCTCAGCTGGCAAAGTACAGGTTTGCCCTATGTTTCAAGCAGCAGTAGAACACAGAGGCTATATCTATAAAAATGTTGAAACTGAATTCTGTTAAAAAGTAAACTCCATTTTGTGCATGCTGTTAAAGCATAAAGGATGTCCAAAAATGCCAGGGAACGCCATTTTGGACATACATTGGCACCCTGAGCGTCCAGCTTTCCTGGGCGATCCTGAAACATCCTACTGGGCTATTGGTATACAAAAGGTACGTCCCATATTTATACCTATGTATAAAGGAACTTAATATTATAACACCGTAGGGCTGGCATAACTTGTTCTGGCTTTCATACAAATTGCATTAGTATTCATATTTACACAGCCGTTATTATATTAATTTTTTACTACATATATTGAACTGTATGTATTTTTATGTGTGATTTATTATTGTTGGAGAGTGTAAAATCTGGTGCAGCTGTGCATGTTAGCCAATCGGCTTCTAACTTGGTTCAACTTGTTCAATTAAGCTGTGACAAACAATCTGGACACTGGTTCTCAACCTGGGGGTTGGGACCCCCTCGGGGGTCAAATGATGATTTGCCAGGGGTCACCAAATCCTTGGCTGTTCCTGAAGCCCGCACCGCTCTCCCAGCCTTTTTGCGGCCACCCAGCAGGGCTATCCCTGGAGCCTGTGGCCGCCCACTTATCCTCTTCGCAGCCGTCCATTCAGTTCACGGCATGGCTGGGGGGCAGAGACTAGAGGTCAGCTGACTGGTAAGGAATGTAAGGTGGGAGGGGCTGAAAGAGACCCTATCTCCTGATTTCGGCATAGGTGTCACTGCTACGAGACACCACAAAGTCGGAGACACAGTGAAGCTGGATTATAATTAAATAACACTACCTGTCATTATAATTATAGCCATTAAAAGTCCCCACTACAGTTCTCAGATCAGCAGATGACCTTGATCAAGAGCACCTAAGCTGGCTGATCAGAACTCCCCGCCAGCACTGCCACTCATCCCATTCCCCCCACCCCCCCACCAAGGAGTAAGAGAAGGAATAAAAATAGAGAATACATGGAAGGGAGAGGAAAATAGGGGGCAGGACAAAGAAAAAGGGAGAGAAAGCATAAGAGAAAGAACAAGAAAGATGGCTAGAGAGAGGGATGGGGAAAAAAAACAAGAAATTAGGATAGAGAGGGATAAAAGGGAAAGAAAGGAGAACAAAGAGAAAGAGTGGTGCATCCTAAAATGTACCATAAGGGGTTTTAATACTGTACAAGTGGAAGGGACTCAGGGAGCGCTAAATGTCCATGGCTTAGGGGCGCAAATTACTTATCTTGCCTTGGGTGCTGATAAACCACGCTATGAAAATAATTTTACGATTAGGGGTCTCCACAACTTGGGAAATTTTATCAAGGGGTCAGGGCACTAGAGAGGTTGAGAACCACTGCTTTAGAGTTTTAGAAATCAAATCCAATAACTTTCACACAAACCAATTAATATACACTTATTGTTTTTTTTTTGTTTTTTTTTACCAAAGACATGTAGAATACATTTTGGTCTGAATTTATGAAATTTAAGTAGAAAATGTTGTTTTTTTTCTGTCCTTTTTCATTTGTATGTAGCACCCTGATGTCTAGGAAGAGTTGCTCCTAAATTTACCTGCCAGGTATCATTGCCTTGGCCAATTGTGAGGGATCAATTGATTTCACCGTAAGTCTGGAATCGCTGCACTTCTCTCTTCTGTCACTAGATGGCCGGGTATCTTGTGACATTAGATAAGACAAGGGCATTGCAAGCAGTGTTAATTTTGGCAGCAAATTTTGATTCAGTTTTAGTCTTATGCCCCGTACACACGGTCGGATTTTCCGATGGACATTGTCCGATCGGAGCGTGTTGTCGGAAATTCCGACCGTGTGTGGGCGCCATCGGACATTTTCCATCGGATTTTCCGACACACAAAGTTGGACAGCAGGAGATAAAATTTTCCGACAACAAAATCCGATCGCGTCAATTCCGACCGTGTGTGGCCTGTTCCGACGCACAAAGTGCCACGCATGCTCAGAAGAAATTCCGACACGGGACAGCTCGTTCTGGTAAACTTAGCGTTCGCAATGGATACAGCACTTTCGTCACGCTGCAATGTAAAAACGGAAAATTGTATACATACCTTCCGTAATTTTCCTTTCCTGACGCATCCCATGGCAGCACACACATTGGGTTGTGACTCCGCCTCCACAACCTGATAGGACTAGTTAGCTATAAGATCTTGAAGAGGAGTCCACCTTGCATTCTCAGTAACTATCACCTTAGAGGGGTGGGTTCTGTGTGCTGCCATGGGATGCGTCAGGAAAGGAAAATTACGGAAGGTATGTATACAATTTTCCGTTTTCCTGACGCATCATGGCAGCACACACATTGGGAAATAACTCGCTAAATGGGTGGGTGCTTTCAAAAGATTTTTATTTGCTCAAATACAGGGTATAGAAGAATTAGTCTGAATGATTGATCTCCCGAACTCAACCGTAGTTAATTGAGCCGGGTCTATTCTGTAGTGTGAGATGAAAGTATTTCTGGAAGACCAAGTTGCTGCCTTGCAAATGGTTTCTGAGGACACTCTACAATATGCTGCCCAGGAGGTCGCTACCGCTCTAGTCGAGTGGGCTTTTAATCTGTCCGGTATTGGAAGTAGCTGAATTTGGTACGCTCTTTTGATGATTCTCACTAACCAAGACGCTATTGTTCTCGAGGAAGCTGCCTGGCCTTTTCTTGGGCCATGTGGTATGACTAAAAGGTTGTCAGTCTTTCTGAATTGCTTGGTAGTTTCTAAGTAGGTAGAGATCACCGATTTGACGTCCAATGGATGTGGGTTCCCTTCACTATTAAGAAAGACAGGGAGATTGATCTCCGATTTGAAGTGGAAGGTAGACGCTACCTTAGGTATAAATTGATCTGACGGTCTGAGGACGACTCTATCTGGGTAGAAGACCAGATGTAGTTCTTTGATTAGTAGCGCCTGTAACTCCGAGACTCTTTTGGCAGATGTTATCGCTACTAGGAAAGATAATTTAAACGTTAGATCCCATAAGGATACTGATTCCAGGGGGAAGAAGGGTTCTCTAGACAGAGGTTCTAGTACAATCGATAGGTCCCAGGTCGGAAAGGTTGGTTTTCTTGGTGGCCTTATTTTCAGGCATGCTTTTTGGAATTGGATTATGAGCGGATCTAGGGCCCATTTGGTTCCCGTCATGGCGGATAGTGCAGAGGCTTGGACTTTGAGAGTGCTGGAAGCTAGTCCCTTCTCCAGTCCTAGTTGTAGAAATTCTAGGATTTGAGAGACTGAAGGAGAGAGTGGGTTCCAAGACTGCTGTTGTGAAAATTCAGTGAATTTTTCCCAGATTTTGCTATACGTGTTGTTTGTTGTCCCTTTCCTTGCCTGTTGGAGTGTATTCACTACTCTAAGTGAGCATCCTTGGTCTAGTAGCCTCTCCCTTTCAACCTCCAGGCCGTTAGGTGTAGTCGATTCGGTGCTGGGTGAAGGAATGGGCCTTGTGAGAGCAAATCTGGAGTTACTGGGAGTGGAAACGGCTCTTCTGTGTTTAGTTGCAGGATGGTTGCGAACCATGGCCTTCTCGGCCAGAACGGCAATACCGCTATGACTATGGACGTTGAACTCCTCAGTCTGGCCAGAAATCTGGCTATTAGGGGAATCGGAGGAAAGACATATCCCAAGTGGAAACTCCATGGGTGATGGAGACAGTCGATCCCTGCCGCCGTTGGATAGGTGGCTCTCGATAGGAACCGAGGGCATTTGTTGTTCTGTGGAGTTGCCGCCAGATCCATGTCGGGGATTCCCCATTTGCGAGTGAGCAGAGCGAATACTTGAGGGTTGAGAGACCACTCGTTGTTTGATATAAATATTCGGCTCAGGTCGTCTGCGAGTTGGTTCTGTACTCCCGGGACGTAGATTGCCTTCAGGTCTGTCAGATGAACTTGAACCCATTCGATGATTGGGCGAACTTCTTCCATGAGTATGTTGCTCCGGGTGCCTCCTTGTCTTTGAACGTAATTCACAGCCACTGTGTTGTCCATGCGTAGGAGAACGTTTCTTCCCGTAAGGAGTGGTCCGAATGTTAGTAGAGCCTTCCAGGCGGCTCTGAGTTCCAGAATGTTTGAAACTATCCCCTGCGTGTGAAAGGACCAACGGCCCTGTACCCCTTGATGCTGATAATGTGCTCCCCACCCCTGGAGGCTGGCATCCGTGGTGATTATTTCTGGTAGTGGCGGTATTATGGGACGGCTGCGTGAGAGATTGCTGATTCGGGTCCACCACCATGCCGACTTCTTTACTGCTGGATTGATCCTGATCCGCTGGTTCATTGATGACCCGTTCCACTGTTTTAGGAATGAATTCTGGAATGTTCTTGAATTCCACTGCGCCCAGTGGACCATTAAGAAGGTGGAAGACATTGACCCCAGGATGCTTAGACAAGTTCTGGCTGATAAGTATTCTGCTGCCAGGAGTTTCTTTATTTTTTGTACTAGCGGGTCTATTTTCGCTTGAGGAAGACCGACCGTGTTGGAGTTGGTGTCTATCTCGGCTCCCAAAAAAATGATTCTTTGTGCCGGAATAAGATTGCTCTTTTTCCAGTTTATTATCCAGCCAAACTGTTGGAGTGTGGAAATTAATATTGTTTGATGTAGAAGCAGAGTTTGTCGGCTGTCGGCTAGTAGCAGTATGTCGTCGAGATAATGTACGACTCTCAGACCTTTCTCCCTCAACTGTGCTATTATCGGTAGCAGGACTTTTGTAAAGGTTCTGGGGGCTGTTGATATTCCAAATGGGAGGCTTTGAAACTGAAAATGTTGGCGACCTATTGCGAAGCGTAGATATTTTTGGAAGGTTTGGTGTACGGGAATATGTAAGTAGGCGTCGGACAAATCGACCGATAGCATACAATCCTTTGCTCCTATTGCTAGCAGTACTGATTGCAGGCTCTCCATTTTGAATGATTCGACTAGAATCGTTTCGTTGAGACTTTTTAGATCGAGTACCGGTCTCAAGTCTCCTGTTTTTTTCGTTACTAGAAAAAGAGGAGAGTAGAATCCTGTGGCCTCCTGTTCCCGTGGAACCTCTATGATTGCCTGTTTTTGAAGTAATTCTAGAATATACTTGATTAGAAGCTTTCGCTTTGGGAGAGAAGACGGTAGTCTGGTAACTCTGTAGAACTCTTTGGGTGGCTTGTGCTTGAATGTCCATTTGTGGCCCTCCTGGATGGTGGAAATCGTCCAGGGGTCTCTTATAGAGTGTATCCATACGTGAGCAAACAGCCTCAACCTCGCACCTACTATTGCGAGTTGGGCTTGCGTGCCATCAAAACGACTTCTGTTGATCCCCTGAGTTGGGGTTTTTGGGCTTCTGTACCCTCACAAATGCTGGTTGTGGGTTTTGCCAATTCCGCTTAAATTGTTTACCTGGCCTATAAGACCTTGCTTCTCGATATCTTTCGGGCAGATGTCATCTGAAGGGTGGATTCTTTTGCTGTTTGGGTTTCCTATCTGAGGGAATGAGGCCCGATTTACCCCCCGTTACTTTCGAGATTGCAGAGTCTAGTTTAGGCCCGAATAGGTTTGTTCCGTCGTATGGGATTCTACACCAACTGGATTTTGAAGTCGCATCTGCGACCCATGGCTTTAGCCACAACGCTCTTCTGGCTGTTACTGCCGCCAACATTGCTCTCGCTGAGGATCTTATGATGTCCACCGATGCCTCTGCCACGAAGTCTCCCGCCAGGCTGAGTTCCTGTAAGGCGGCCGTGATCTTTTCCCGCTCTGCTGCTTCTAGTAATAATTTTTCGATGTTAGACGCCCAGCTGGAGATGGCTCTACCGACTGCTGCTAGTGTAACTGCCGGCCTACAGGCCCCTCCTGCCGCTGAATAGGCTTTTTTAAGATCAAGGTCTATCTTGCGGTCCATTATGTCTCTAAAGGTGACGGCATCTTCAATTGGTAATGTTACATGACGCGCCAGGCGCATCAGTGATGAATCAACCACGGGTGCTGCGATGAGAGGATTTACCTTTGGTTCCCTCAATGGGTAAAGCTTGGCTAGCCTATTATTTAAGCCGGATTTTTTTCTGGCTTTTGCCACTCATCTTTTATTAACTCTTCAAGCTCATCAATGAAGGGAAAGGTTTCGGGATCTCTTTTTAGGTTAGGAAAGTATTTCCTTAGTTTGCAAGGAGCGTCATTTTCTTCCTCCCATCCGATCGCCTCCTTTACTGCTCTCGCAAAAGGGTCTATTAATGCGAAATCAAAGGAAGTGGGTACTAGACCCTCCTCTTCCTCAGGTGAATCCTCTTGGTCCTGGGGATCGTAAGGGGCTGAGGTCGGAATGGATTGTCCGACTGATTCGGATGTTGCCACCTGCAGGATAGATTCTTTTACGGTTTCTCTTATTATGTTGGATGCCTGCACTGCATCCGCTTCCTTGTCGCGGGTTGCCTCTTCTAGGCATGCTTGGCATACTAGTTTGCCAGATAGCGCTTGCGCTCCACAGACCCATCATGTATTGGGCGCAGGGCGAATACACTGCTCATCTCGTGGTTGACGGGAGGATGTTGAATCTCTATGGTGGGAGGATCTTGAATGACTTCTTCGAGAATGAGAGTGTCTTGAAGGTGAACGCTCCTTTCTTTTAGAATGCGATGACCTTGATGACCTGCCGGAACTACCAATAAGATGGTATTAGTGGCATTGCTCTCTTTTCTCCTCTTCATTACTTACCCATTTTGTTGCCCCCTTACCTTGTGGTCCGTGAATGGTCTGCTGTGGCAGCGGCCTCCATAAGAAAGGTAGAGTGTGTCTATACAGGTAGAAAAAGAGAAAAGAAAGATTCCTCAAAAAAAAAAGTTTTTTTTTTTTTTTTTAAATATGGGGGGGGGGGGGGAGAGGTCCCCCTTCTTTTTTTTTTATTATGAAGAAGGAATGGACTTACCCAAGGTAAGGATAATAGTTGACCAGCAAGGCAGCAACAATTATGGCAGTAATGGTGTGGAGGGTGATCTCCTACCCTCCCAGCAACTCCAAATGACAGAAACAGCGGTTTTTAAATAGACCGCCGTCGCTGTAGTGATGACGTCACAGCCGCGCATGCGCCCTAGGTGTCCGCGACGCTCGGCGCCATTTTGGATGCTGGCAGTTGAATATCCAGGATGTCATTTCCTGGCGCCGAGAGCCCGAGCCGGCCGCCATGATGGACAGGCGAGGCAAGGGACTACAGAGCCCAGCGGACCCAGATGAAGGTATAGAGGGGGGAAAAAGGAAAAAAAAGAAAAACGGAAGAGGATGAGAATAAGAATTTCATTATGCCTACAGTGATGACCTACCAGGTGGTAGAGAGTGTAATTTGAAGGTAAGAGGTGGAGACCGCTGAACATTTTTTTTTAAAACCTATTTAAGGCTTTTGAAAATGATTGTTAGGACATACCCCTGAGACCACCAGAGTGGGGTTCCCTGCATAAAGCTCGTTTAGAGGCTGTACAGTCAGGGCTTCCAGCTAGGAGAGGCTTGAACCCAGCTGGGGCGAATCGGTAAGGGGTTTCCAAGCTGTAACCAGTCGATCCATCCAGGTGAGGAAAAAAAGGAGAATGCAAGGTGGACTCCTCTTCAAGATCTTATAGCTAACTAGTCCTATCAGGTTGTGGAGGCGGAGTCACAACCCAATGTGTGTGCTGCCATGATGCGTCAGGAAAAATGGTTTAATACAGCGCACTCTCTTCTTCTTTATAATGTGACAAGAATTAAGTAGTTTTGCTGCTCATATTCACACACACTTCTCACAAAGTTTTATTTGTGTTTTTTTAGTGGGATTCCCTCAATATATTGTTATTAGTTGTCACATCTGACAGTTTTATATTTTTTATGTTTTTTTTTGTTTTTTTTAAGCCTTTTTTTTTCTTTAATGTTTGGATTTTTTCCAAGGCTGATCTTTGTTCTATGTTATTTTAATTTTTACTCCAGAATATTTTTGTGTGTGTTTTGTGTGTCAAGTTACCCCAACACCATTGATATATTTTATTATTTAATCTCCATGAGATTGTTTGTTGTTGGTGTCCCTTGTTCATTTCACATTGTATATTAGAAATGTACCTGAATCCTCACAAACAAACCATCATTTTTGAAGTAAAACACATAGGAGAGTATAATTCAAAACAAAAATCCTTTATTAAGGTATCAGAACCAAACAAAGAGGAAGGCAACACTGGATCAACATGAGAAATTAGTGAAGCCTGGGACCCCCACGGCAGACAACAATTCTTAAACCTCAAAATTGGTGGCCTGAGGAGTCCATATATAAGGGAGGGCAGTCTGGTCCGGGATTCACAGAGACTCGGATAGCAGCAGATGACATCAGTGTCCCCAGGCTGTGGTACCACAAGAGGCTGCATTTTTTGGCCGACCAGACTGGATCCAGGGTCCAATCACTCTCTGGTCTTCCTTTCACACTTCCTTCCGGGCTGTGGCTGTGCAGTTGTGGATGTGGCAGGAGGAGGAGTAGGACCTGGAGGAGGAGGAGGACTGGGGGGACCTGGAGGAGGACTGGGGGGACCTGGAGGAGAGGGAGGAGGAGGAGGAGGACCTGCAGGAGGAGGAGGAGGACCATCCCAAAGATGTGTGTCAGGTGTAATTTGGCCCCTCATACCTTTCTCCAGAGCCTCTGATATGAGGGCCTCACACATGGCTTGTTGGCCCTCCTCCATCCTCTGCATTTTATAGGCTATGAATGCACCAATGTTCTCCTGCCTGGTGTGGGGTGCTCCCAGGACCTCTGTAGCCCTACAAAAAAATCTGATAGCCGCCTCCTCTAGGGTACTCCTCCTACTGCCACTTTCTGTTTTCAGGGGGGGTGGAGGGACCTTGATATCAGCCAGCCGGCTCGGCCCGGCCACCTCCTGGCTGAGACTTCCCTGTGTATGAAAAAGGGACATGGTTTTAGTTTTTGCATCATCAATCACAATCCTAAATTAGTACTCCCAACTAACATATAGTTAACATCATTGATTGGACAAGCAGAAATATTTAGAGGAATGCTATACCTGGCTCAATCTGGGCTCCTCCACATGTGGCCTGGAAGGCCCAGGTTGGGCGTCAGAAGCCTCAGCCGGACGGGAAGGAAGTGTGGAAGGAAGACTTGAGAGGGATGGCCTGGGTTCAGTCTGGCCTGCCAGAAAGTGCAGCCTGTCGTAGTACAACATCCTGGGGACATAGATGTCATCTGCTGCTCCGGATCTCTGTGAATCCAGGACTTTATTGCGCTCCCTCAGATATGTGCTCCTCAGGCCACCAATGAAAATCTTTAAATATGTGATGTCTGCCGTGGGGATCACCTGCTTCACAATTTCACACAATTGCTCCAGTGCTGCCTTCCTCTTTGCTTGGTTCTTGTAATGGGGGTGTTTAATCTCCCACAGACAGGGCAGCTCCCTTAGCATATCAATGAATAGTGACATGAAGTCCTGATCTTTTAGTACCATATCCATGTTCACTGCAAGACACAACACAAGACAAAGCCTAATGTCAGACAAAACTCTCCTAATCTTGTTACAATATAGGCCTCAATCTATAGAAGCAGTATAGGCCCAAGTTTGTCTCTTACCTTCATTCTTACGATCGCCGCGTTCAATGCTCCTTCCTCCGCTCACAGATCAAACGTAATACGCACGCGTGTTACGCTTTATATACACTGCGCATGCGTGTAACTCCGCCCGCCCCTGACGTTCTTTCTAGTGTATTCCCCGCCCCTTTTCGTTCGGCGCAGTGGGGGAAGAGCATGATGGCGGACATACAGCAGGTGCGGGCTAATTGTAGCAACGAGGAGGAGGAGGAAAGGGCGGATCCAGGCACGTCCCGATCCAGAAGGAGACGTTTTAAGGCCACAAATATGTCGTTTGGGGAGATGTTGGAGATGGTCGACATCATGAGGAAGTCCGACTATGACGGAAAATATGGGCCTTACCCCCACCCCAATATCCGAAAGGCCAAAATCATGGCGAAAGTGGTCAGGAGTCTAGAGCGGAATTTCGGGGTACGAAGGTCTAAAGATCAGCTCAGGAAGCGGTGGTCGGACCTGAAGTTGAGAGAGCCAGAGCAGTACCGAAAGATCCGGAGAGTGCTGCAAAAAAGTAAGTAGTTGTGCTGTGTTCCTATTCTTTCTGTCTTTATTACGTTCGTTCTGCTCCATATGCTTTGATTAGTTGTAACGTTTCCAAAGGTCAACTTTAATGTTCATGGGCACATTATTCGTTCGTATCAAACATTTTTCTTTCGGCCTCTAGAACACCATTGTTTAGGCCATATGCATTTTCACACATTTTTGGGGGCCTACTTGGATGCCAAATATTTGTTTGTGTAGATGGGTTTGTTACTAGAATGAAATGCAAACTAGATTGTGTGTAAGGAGAGGACACTGAGCAGCTGTTTTCACATCTGGACACTGGAGCACTAGTGTGGGACACAAGAACACCATTTTTATTAGGGGGGCCACAGAGGTGCTCCAGTGTATACTATAGGGGGGTCTCCATCTGTGAAGCTTGTACTAAACCGGTAAAGTATTGCAGCTTGACAAAGGGCAATAAAAAATATACATCTTGGAACTCGGCTAAAATAGACAATTGTACCCCACTTCCAAGCAATGTTTCCTATTTATAGTTCTGCCATCAAATATCTGTGTGCTAAGTATACCATTTTTGTTTTACATAGGGGAAAAAAGACTCGGAGGACACCCCTCATCCCAGGAGACCAGAGACCCCCCACCTCTGGAAGAAGGAGAAATAACACCAACCCAAGAAGAAGAGCAGGAGGAAGAAGAAGATGTGATGGAGATTGGCACCACAACAGGTGAGTGTCTGCGACCACAGACTCAGGTAAAAGAGATGGCTGGTGGCAGATTTTTGAGACCTTTTTTTTTGTTCTTTATCTCTTTTTAGGTGATCGTGATGTGAGGGATCCAGAACGCTTTACATCTGAAAGTGCCCAGATACTGATCGGGGAGATCATGGGGTGTAATCTCCAATTGCAAAACATCCAGCAACAAATGAGTGATGTTATTAAAAAAAATAATAACATCATTGATGTTTTGGGGCGAATTTAAACCCCACAAAATCACCTGTTTTATCGTACCAAACTTTTTTCAATGTTTAGAAAAGCCAAATTTGGAGGATGCACACAGTGTGCCAACATGTGCTATCTGCCATCACGGGAGATCAATGGACGCGTTTTGGGGGGGCAACCCCTTCCTCAATTATAAAGTAGCGTTGAGGAAGGGCTTGCTCCCCACAAACACGTCCCTTGATCCCCCCTGATGGCAGATAGCACATGTTGACATTTGTAAATTGGTGTGCATCTTCCAAATTTGGCTTTTCCAGGGGTGATTTCCCCCCATCAGAAGGCTATATCAAACCCAGTTCCTAAATACTGATGTCTGATATAGCCTTCAGGTTTTACCTAATGTGAACTTTGTAAGTTCAAGTTTTTTGGCTTTCTTGTTGGTTTTACACAGGCCTGTTTTATCTGAAATGGATATTTTGATTTTTCATAATGCTACTGCAAACATTGTTATACAACAAACATGTTGGTTTGTTTTAAAAACCTTTGGTAAATGCGCATGTGATTGTGCAGGTATAAAAAAGTGCCTTACTCAAGAATGTGTGGATTATTGTCTCAACACTACAACACTTTTGGGGTGATGTAATTGTTGTTTTATGCAAAAATGGGGGTTATTTCCTAAGGGCAAATCCTCTTTGCACTACAAGTGCAGGTTCAGTGCAGTTGCAAGTACACTTGTAGTGAAATGTGTTTTTGCATTTAGGAAGTACCAGCCAACACTGTTTTTTATAAGGTTACCCAATCACGACATTTTCTGCACTCAACACATTTCTGTCAGGGTCAGCTAAAACAAACACAAGCAGTAAATGTCCACCAAGAATTTCTTTTGGTTGTTTTTTATTTGAAAAAGGTGTCACATATTGTCTGGCATATTGATAGCCCCCCTACCCGCAAAGAACTCCAGGTATCGTAACCGGACATCACGGGCATTCAGGGAGGGCAAGCCAGGACGGCCGCTTTCAAGTGCCGTCATTGTTGATGTATTTTGGATTCCGGCCTCAGGCCCAACTGAGCCAGCATAGTTGGCTGAATGTTTTCGTAGAAAATTATGGAGAACACAGCAGGCAAGTATTATATGGTTCAGTTTATACTCCGCCATATGGATGGGTGTCATAAATAATCGGAACCGGCTGGCCAGGATTCCAAATGTGTTCTCCACCACTCTTCGGGCTCTGGCCAGCCGGTAATTAAAAACCCTCTGTTCCGGGGTGAGGGTCCTCATCGGGAATGGCCGCATCAGGTGGTCCCCCAGCGCAAATGCTTCATCAGCAACGAACACAAATGGGAGACCTTCAACATTGTCCTCTGGCGGTGGCAAGTCCAAGCTGCCATTCTGGAGACGCCTGTAGAACTCTGTCTGGGCGATCACTCCACCATCGGACATCCGGCCATTCTTCCCCACGTCCACATACAAGAAGTCGTAATTAGCCGACACCACCGCCAACATCACTATACTATTAAACCCCTTGTAATTATAATAGTACGACCCCGAGTTGGGTGGTGGGACGATGTGGACATGTTTCCCATCAATTGCCCCTCCGCAGTTAGGAAAGTCCCACCGCTGGGCAAAGTGGGAGGCCACAGTCTGCCATTCCTGTGGCGTGGAAGGAAACTGTTGAGGAAAAAACAATAAACATTAATATTTTTTCACAGAAACCTGGCAAGCAGATTAGACACAAACATTATGGGTCAACCTCCAGATAGCATTTATTAAGGGGAATTTAACAACAACAAAGTATAAGGTACAGCTATCATATTCCCCCCCCTCTCATGGGCCATTTCTAACATTATAGGGGGGGGAACTCTTGGACAGGTAACCCTCTTCACTTCATTGAGAGATGAATGCCTAAATACAGGGTATTACTTGGAACAGCCCCTCCTTATTTACACTATTGGCAGCCCACTGGACAGGTAAGAAGTGTCATAATACAAAGATATAAATACACACTGTACACATTTGAGCACATTTGGACATTCTGCTATTACCTATCAAGATAATAATAGGATACAAGAACTTTAAACAGTACCATTTGAAAGTATACAGGCAGGCCCTTGCACTACATGCTTTGGGGAATTCATCCATAAATCTGAGCACTAAAGAGATGGGTATAGTGTGTATGGGTTTGGCAAAGTCAGCAGATAGATGATTGAGGATAGAGAATTGGAATCAGCTGACTTAGCAGTTGGGGGGAGGGAGGGTTACAAAAAATTTGGGGACACCACGAAAAAAAGCCTCAGGCCCTCTGCCTGAATTTAAATCAAAAATAACATTTCTAAACATTTTGGGGGGTGTTTGGGGTAAAGCACTACTATAGAGCTGATAAAATACATTGTTAAGTGACTACATGAGGTGAATATAGGGACAGGAGACACCAAGCTGGAGAGGTTATTGAAGGTCAAATATGTATGAAGGACATAAAATAATAATTACATAAAAATCAAGCATGCATGAGAACAAAGGGGACATTCACAGCATAATACAATCATGGTAATTAGGGAATGAGGAAAGAAATACAATATATTATCAAACATTCAATACAATAAAATGTGATATAAAAGGATAAAAATCTTGCCTTCATATACTCCTTCTGCAGGACCTGGATGATGGCAGAACAGGTCTCTGGGATAATGATCCCCAGAGCCTGGGGGGAGATGCCTGTCGAGAACTTGAGGTCCTGCAGGCTTCTCCCTGTGGCCAAATACCGCAAGGTAGCGACCAGCCTCTGCTCCGGAGTGATGGCTTGCCTCATGCAGGTATCCTGCCTGCTGATATAGGGGGTCAGCGAAGCCAACAAACGGTGAAATACAGGGTCCGTCATCCTGAGAAAGTTCCTGAAATCATCAGGATTATTCTCACGGATCTCACGGAGCAAAGGCATATGAGAGAACTGGTCACGCTGAAGCAACCAATTCTTGGTCCATGAACTCCTCCCCACCCTGTTCATGGACTGGACTTGTGTCAAGGTCAGGACCCCAACACCAAGCCCCCGCACAGCATGAACTCTACGAGGAGTACGCATACGCAACATGGCTAGAAAACGGTCGGCTGCTCAGAACGAAGTAACAGAACGCACTGAAGAACAGCAAGGCCTGTGAAGAGCGACCTGAAAAACAGCAACGAGCGGACAAGATCGCACAGAAAACTCCAATACGAACTGACTGCACGCACTGAAGAGCAGATACAAACCCACAAGCACAAACTGAACGGCAGAAAACGATCTGAAAGCCACGAGTCTGAAAAAGCGCGAATCGTCTCTCACCAAACTTTTACTAACACGAGATTAGCAAAAGGAGCCCAAAGGGTGCCTCGCTTGGTTCTGAACTGGCCTTTTCTAGTCTCGTCGTACGTGCTTGACGTCACCGCGTTCTTGGCGATCTGAAATTCCGACAACTTTGTGCGACCGTGTGTAGGCAAAACAAGTTTTAGCCAACATCCGTCGGAAAAAATCCTAGGATTTTGTTGTCGGAATGTCCGAACAAAGTCCGACCGTGTGTACGGGGCATTAGTCTTAGGGCTAAAATGGCATTTTAGTTTTAGTCCTATTTTAGTCTTCTGCAGTTGTTTTAGTTTTAGTCGTATTTAGTCGACTAAATCTCCAGTACATTTTAGTCGACTAAAAGTCATTTTAGTCGTCTAAAATCTAATGGATGTAAATAAATTGTAATGCATTAATTAACATTTCTCTTCAATTTCCAAACTCATTATAAGTGAGGAGAAGAAAGTGGCGCCTTCTAAGCGTAGTATATTAAAACGTAATTTTAAGAGCCTGAGGAAGAAGCACGCATGCTTCGAACGCGTGCACCCTCCCGCTGAACTTTAATCCGGACGTAAAGACATCGCAGCAAGAGTTCCGGTGTCCACGGATCCCTTCCCCTGGATACTGAAGGCATTGGACTCCACCACTGCGTTCGCCACCGAGGATGGTTTCTTGATATACACTGGTCCCAGTCCTGCATCCTCTGGATAGTGCGGATGACACCCTTTATATATGCGTGTTTCTCTCATCCATTTGTGAGTGTATTCGCTATTTTATATATTGAATTCATTAAATTTTAATATACTACGCTTAGAAGGCGCTAATTTCTTCTCCTCACTTCGTTTCAGATCAACTTCAATCTGCAAGCAGGCAGCCTTCCTTCTCACTGTTTCTATTGTTTTTATGGACATTGCCAAAAGGCATAAGTAATTTATGTGCTGGTTTTTCAGCTGTACCCTCACCCAGAGTGCGCTCAATCCACCTCACTTTGTTTCCAAACTCATTTTATACTGCTGGAGTGAAAAATCTAATATGTTATTATTTATGGTATTGAGGTATGAACATGCACTACAGACCAGTGTTAATATTGAAGTCAAATTTCAATTTAGTTTTAGTCTTAGTCTTTTGACTAAAATGGCATTTTAGTTTTAGTCCCATTTTAGTCTTTTGAGGAGTATCTGGAGTGCCAAGCCAGGGACCCAGCAGGGAAGTGGGGGTGATGCTTGAGGAAGATACTAAAGTAAGAAGATTAGAAGAGTTCACGGGATTCAGTGACAGTGAATCAGCAAGTCTAGTGAGAGAGACTGGGAGCTCAGTGGGCTGAGAGTCTACAAGAAGTGACTGTATAAAAGTAAAGGAGTTTGTTACAATCTGTGTTAGTAACTGTTCTAATGAGAAGGAAGTGTCACCAGCACACCAGGATCTCCAAAATCGGGTCCAAAACTTTAATCACATAGTATCAAAAAAATAAATAGAAGCAACATTTCGGAGCCACGCAGGACCCGGCATGGACCCGGATCAGGCATGTGACAATTTGTGATACAAACAGTCCACTATTTAAAGAACCATTCACCAATCAGTGCAAAGTGGAAATAACCCCCAGCCTGCCCCCTGACATCCAATGACATCTTATCCCATACATAAACCTGTGTGTTTGCTTCCTATTTACATAAAACAGCCATCAGGCTGTCATAACCACTTTGGCCAGAGTGGATCAGTGTACTAATATTCTGTTCATACTAAAATTAATCCTTTTTGCACAGAGAACTAACCTGCAATAGCAGCCTCATCAAATGTGTCTGTTCCTTTCCTTAATTGTGTACTTCCACCTGGCTGTTTACTACCATTGTTAGGTAACCATTAGGGGCTTGCCTTTCTACTCAAAACCGGCAACACGCTATGCACATGCGCCTTAGGGGATCAATACGTCAATGCAGACGGCAGCGGTCTGCAATTAGACAGGGAGCACACTGGGGCTAAGTGAAAAGAAGAAGAAGAAGAAAAAAAAAAGTGAAAACCGAGTGTGAAAGTGAGTTATGGCCGCTGCACCTCGGAGATATGGAAAGTGAAAAAAAGCCGAAAATGTTAATAAAATATGAAAATAAAGGAAAAGAGAAAGAAAAATGAAGAGGAAAATATACAAGTTATAAGAAGGAAACAAAAACCAAAACAAAAATTAAAATATAAATAGATATAGAAAAAATAAAATGAAATAAAATAGAATAAAATAAAAAATGAGAAATGTAAAAAATGAAAAATAAATAAAAAAAAAAAATGAAAAAAGAAAAAAAAAAAAATCATGCTTCGGAGTGCGAATGTAACTTTCTATAGACTGATATTGGCCAGGAGGCATGAATTTACTTTTCATCTTAAATGCTTGGCCCTTAGACCCAGTTACAGTTCCTGCTTGTGTACAGAAAAATTGTTTTATCGTTAGTGTATTTTCAAACTTGAACAATTCTATTTCAAAGTTAAAACGATCAAATTATGCTGTAGGACAAAATGAAAGACCTTTAGATAGAAAGCCTAACTCACCCTCTGTGATGATTCTAGATGACAGGTTGATCACCGGGCTCGTCTGCCTGTTTGTTGATGGCCCATGTGGGTCTGATAGGTGCTGCCACCTCTTGATGCCCCTCCTGGTTCTTCTTCCTCTCCCACCTTAGGAAAAAGGGAATTACTGTTCCCAGTACTGGGCACTGTGGGGTTACTGTTTACCTCGCCCTCACTGTCGGTTGAAGGATTTTCAGTTGGTCGTTCACTATTCGATGAGGTCTGCGGATCGTCCCTTCGTGACCTACTAAACAGCTAATAGGTGCATGGTCGTCTTCTCGGCCATGAAATACCAGTCAACCATGGGTACACCCTTCCATCTTGATAATCCTGATTCACTTGTTTAAACTTCTCCCGTTTGGCTTGCCTTTGTCTTGTGGTATATGCCACAATTTCTTTGTCGATTTCCTGAAATACGTTGTTTTGTTTATCTTTATCTTGCGCTGCCAATACCAAAACTGTTAGCTCCCGGTTCCCCTGACACAGCTGCACTTTGACCTCCTCGATCACTAATAGCATGTAATTCAAAGAGTTCTGAGTGGATACTTTGCACAATTTATCACAGAAATCACATTTATACCGCCCAATTGTGGGCTGATTTCTTTTCCGTATAATGAAAGAGATATTCAGCGCTGACTGCAAACAGGACACAATAACAATAAACTGCTAGCAGACACTAAAGGTAAATCCAAAAACACCTCAAATAAACATGTAAATCTAGACAGTGCTGCGCAATTAATAAATGTCCATAATTAGTAGGTGTGTGCTAAAATAAAAATAATCACTTGGCAGGTAAGGCAATCCTAACAGTAGAATCCACGGATCCAGCGCTCATCCAAGTCAGTGAGTAAAAAGTACCAGATATGCAACGAGATAATGACAAAATCTAGTGCTCTCTGTATATAAATTTATTTCATTTAAAAGAAAGATATTACACTTACATGCAGCCGCACTCAGATCCGAGTGCCGGCGAAAAAGCGTGTGATAATATCAAAGAAGATGACCGCGGGTGACGTCATGCGTGACTCCTGACCCCCGTACACGTTACGTCCAAAGGCGGGACTTCCTCAGCGTGGGGCAGGATACACACAGACGGCCCGCATTGTTTAAATATATTGTCAAGGTAACAAACAATGTGCCAATCAGGGGACTGGATACAACGGTCAGAAGACTGATTTATCTCAGAGAAACCCATAGGCTGCAAATAAAAATGAATGCATATAAAGTGCTGGTTTGCTTGTGGATAAAACACAGCGCTAATTTATTAAAATAATAATAACCAACAATCGTTCCTCTAATATAAAAAATGACAAAAAACGGCACAAAACAGAAAACAGGAGATAAATCCATAACCTATACAGGACTAATTCATCTCATTTGTTTCTATTTAGCCAGTACATTGCTCATTTAAAATTAGGGAATACTAATTGAAAATTAAAAAATCACAGACATCAAACCACGGCCATCTTAATGACACAATCATATACAAAAACAACACAATAAAAGTTGCACTAAAAATAAAAAATATATAGAAATGAAAGAAAAACATATAAAAATCTATCTATTGGAGATAAAACAGTTCAAAACAAAGTCTACATTTATTACTGCTGGTGACAAAACCTTGGTTTCGTAAATCCAGAAGGATTCTCTGCGACTCAGCTGTCTAATATAGTGGCCTCCTCTCCAATGTCGGGGAACCTTTTCTATCCCCCAAAACTTGAGACATTTAGGATATCTTTGGTGACAAAGTCTCTTTGGTGATGCTCCCGTAGACGTCCAATGACGAAACGCGTAGGGCGTGGCCTAATCTGCATCTCCCAAACAACACAGGACTGCTGACAGACAACCTGGGTTTTTTCTTTCTTGCATAATATGAACTATTAAAATGTGAGTACCGCTCTGTTCACCTTTGAAATAAAATTCTTTTAAACGGTTTTACGCTATGGGCATCCATTCTCTTTTTATGTAAAACACTACCACGATCCTGAGAGTGCCAGGGACTGCCACACATTGGCACAGACTGTGACTGCCTGATACCCCAGCAGGGGTGAAGACAGCTGGTGATTGTTTGCACATTAAGAGCACAACAGCACTGGCACTAATGAAATTAAGAATACTAGCACCAAGGAAACAAGATTAACGAATACTGCACTGAATCTATTTGTGTGATGAGAGGACTTTCATGTTAATTCATTTTGCACATGTGCACTTTAACTGGGTGGTCTCAAAATAACACTGTTTCATTCAAGTAATTGACCCCCTTCCTCCTCCCCCTTTTCTTTCTCCCCTCCTCTCCCCCCTCCGTTCCCCCCTTTTTTTTACTTTTGCACCCTCGTTCTTCCCCCCCCTTCCCCATTCCCTTCTTATTGATCTAATACGTTTATGAACTATGTAATGATATATGATCGGATTAGTCACAAGTCGATGTGACCTTCCTTGAGTCCGCTTAAATTCTTTCACGCTATGTTAGAGATTTTTATTTATTCAGGTTACGTACAGGAGCAAACTTTAAACCTCTATCCAGAACCAACGTCTCATCAGTAGTTAGGGGAGTGCCACTTAGATTAAATATCCCGGTGCCTAATGGGGTCTTTGCCTTTTGGGCTCGTCTTCCTCCCCTGCACCCCCTCTGCTTTTTCTTTTTAGGCTGACTTGGCCTTTTCTTTGATCCTGGGGGCTCTTGTAATCTGCGATGTCTCTCACCCAAACTGGAGTATGCGGAGGGGGTCCCCTCCAGGGGGTCCTCTCTTGACCTAAAAAATGGTCCTGATTGTATTGTTGATCTTCCCGATGATTTTGTAACGGGGCATAACTCGTAGAATGTTAGGATGTTATATTCCATGACCCTCCACCGCAATTATCATGCTACAAGAGATACATTGATGATTTGATTATGGTCTGGGAGGGTGATATGACCAGTCTTCAGGTTTTCATGGACAAGTTAAATGATAATAATAAAAATATTCAGCTCGCTTGGACGATAGATCAGCAACAGATCACTTTCCTAGATCTGGAAGTTTTTAAGAGTGAGGTTGGCTTTCAAACCAGGAATCATTTCAATAAAGTGTGATGACTGAATATTGAAAGGAACGTATCAGCGCATAGTGGTCATGTGGATACGGATTTAGTTACAAGTGCCACGTCTTATCCAAGTAGATTGGAGGAAATAAAAAAATTGTGGGCGCAAGACTTTAAAGGCACAGTAATTACTAATTATATTCTTAAAATTCCAGTTTATTTAGAAAATATTAAAAGGTAATATAAAACAGAGAGGCAAAATGAAATTCAATTCAGCGTTAAACAGTTTTACAAATTATGCACTCCATACATAGCTATATGGTTGAATTAGTGGTTAAAGCAGTGTTCGAAGTCAAAAGATCTTGATCAATATAGTTACATTGCGTTGAACCAGAAGCTATGCAGTGGTGATAATCAGATTCTGTATGGGCTCGACATGTTACGCGCCTCATGCGCTTCTTCAGGAGCACAGAATTGAGTACTGTAATGAACAATACATTTACGGTAAATAATTCATAATAATATAGTAAATTCAAAATGGTATAGTATTTTTGAATAGGGGTAAGTGGAGGAACTGCAAGAAACCGTGTAATAGAAGGGGCTAACTCCTGAACTCAGGGACATGCATATATCCTGCAAATATATATATAGTGTAGCGCTAAGTGTATGAGTAGATCAAGGTGAGACGTTAGAATCGAGCCATCTAGCAATGGCCAAAAAACAGACAAAAATTAATTGGTGAATTAAAAAGAAATATGATTGCACAAATACAAAATCATATTAAAACATAATAGGATACACCTGTGAAACAAGTGAAAACAAAACACAATATAAATCACTTAAATAAAGTCCATATAAATAGGGTGTGTCCTTGATGGAAATCAAAAAGAAGCCACCACCAACAGTCTCTGAGGGTGAGTTGATGAGGGCAGCAACAGGGTGTTACTGGTGGGTGAAACCAAAGGAACACCAAATCCAATGTGACGTCTGTGTATGTGTCAGAACCACCACCATAACATCTGAGGAGGCTTACCGGACATAGAGGACTTACAAAGACATACGTCTTGTAAGTCACAGAAAGCTTATTTAGCCACCGGGGCTAGCAGGGTAAAAACATCAGGTATCCAAAACTTCAATAGGGAAGGAAGATCTGTAGGCAACTTCGACCGTCCAGAGGTATCAGCAGACCATCCGGATGTATATTTGGAACCATGAGAGAAAGAAGACTCACATGGCGTGATATCGTTTTAAAAGGCATGCATTTATTAAAACATTTAAAAGAAAAGCACTCACATGGTATACGATCATAAACAGCTTAAATGGTATCGGATGCGGTGATCATAGGAAGTCCACCCAACATGTTTCGGCTCAATCGGCCTTCATCTGGGGTGTGGACCCCCCTAATTCACCGCAATTTAAAGTAGAAATGACCCCCACTGGGAGTGTCACGACCCAGGAAGTGACCAAATGATGTCACTTCCGGTTCACAAATATATGTGTATAGACCTAATGTAATGTATATTTAAGACAATAATCACGATATGTATATCTCTAGTCACAACATCAAGATCACAAATGAATGTGGACTTGAAATTTGAGAGAATACTAAAATTGTGGCCGGGCGATCCGGAAGTGTTTATGGTCGAGATCCAAGCCTCGTTCCCAGCACAACCAGATAAGATAGGACGGGGCGTCTAGTCGCTCCGCCCCCTCTAAATGGCAGGAGCGGAAGTCATGAAGAGGAAGTCCGCCGCCACACCAAGCCACGTTTTGAGTGATGGATCCTACTGGTTGAGGAACCATACTCCGCCCTCTGGTGATAACTTAATGAATATCGTTAAGAGAATAACCACACCCAAAGTCCACAGTGCGCAGGACATGCGCAGTAGCGGAAATCACAAAAAGGAAATCCGCCGCCGCACCAAGCCTCGTTATGAGCTATGAATCCTGCAGATTGGAATACTATACTCCGCCCACTGGAATTATCTTGGTGGTTCTTATCGAGAGTGTGGCCGCACCCAGGGTCCGCCCACGTCTCTGTTCACACTGCCAAAACCAAAACCAAGCCTCTCATTCACAGCAACGTGTGAACTTCCTGTGTAGAGAGTCATGGTTGGACGGAGAGAACCGGAAATAAATCCCAGCACTCTGATGGTGAATGACAGTGTCAGCAAAGATAGTAAAAGGAAAAATAGTGAAACCTATATAAAATCAACAAATATGTTGAGCGAATGCCCGAATAGGGGCTGGTTAGTAAGAGAGTGACACTACCAATGAAGGACATCACACATGGCTTAAACAATACATTTAAAAACAACAATAAAAACCTGTATGAAAAGTAACAAAGTCATAAGGGAACTAAATCGGAATAAATAAAAAATTGGTATTAAAATGACAGTACCAAATACCTATAAATAATAATAAAGAAAATTACGAGAAGTAATAACTACTAGTACAAGGTTGATAAATAAGACTAAAAACGAAAGAAAAAAAGAGTCACAAAGATGATGGTTATGCCTGATTAATAAATGAATTGATGTCCCACTCCACGTTTATCCCTTGCGGAAAGTGGGAACCCAACTCATAAATCCAATAAGTCTCCAACCTGGAGAGCCCCCTAAGTGTTGACCCCCCCGCCAAGGGGCCACATATTTATCAATAATAAGGAACTGTGTACCCTTGGGGTTACGATCGTGGAACTCCCTATAATGACGGGGCACAGTATGTTTCGTACTACCTGCCTTAATTAAATTGATATGTTCGGAAACACGCGTGGTAAAGGACCTGATCGTCCGTCCCACGTACTGTTTGCCACAGGGGCAAGTCAAAAGGTAGACTACCCCTGTCGTGGCACATGTACAAAACTGTTTAATTTTGTGGATACGACCGTTTACCCTGGAAGAAAAAATATAACTAGTACGTCTCCCGCTAATATTAAACTGACAAACTAAGCATTTTTTGCAAGGATAGAAACCGATCAGATTGTGAAAAAAAGAGGGTTTGGTTGGAGGGTTGACCACATTAGGTGCCAACTTATTGCGGAGGGATGGAACTCCTCTGAAAACTAGCTTAGGGATGTCGGGCAATCTGGGGCCTAAAATCTTATCAGTTTTCAAAACATCCCAATGATGTTCAAAAATCCTTCTGATATATTTGTGTTGGATGGAGAAGGATGTCATGAAAGACCATTTAAAGTCCTCGTTGACTTGCTTGGGTTTATCTTCTAAAAGGGATTGACGATCGACTAAACCGGCGCCATCAATTTCCCTATCTAGGTCTGAAAGTTTATACCCCTTTTCTAAGAATCTACTCTTCAAAGACGCTGCCTGAGTCCTGAAGGTATTGGGGTCACTACAGTTCCTCCGCAATCGCAGGAACTGACTCTTAGGGACTGATCTAATCCAGGGGGCATGATGACAACTGTCGGTAGGTATATAACCATTCCGATCAGTGGGCTTAAAGTATGTGCTAAACACAAACTGGCCATCCCTTCTGTCTATGACCAAGTCTAAAAAATGGACGGAAGTAGCACTTGTTTCAAAAGATAAAGCAATATTCCTGTCGTTGGCATTAAGACTCGTGAAGAAGGTGGCCAAATCATCCTGACTCCCAGTCCATAGGAGGAGGACGTCGTCTATGTACCGCGCCCACAGCAAGAGGTGTGGGCATTGCATGGCATAGACGACATCCTCCTCCCACTTGGCCATAAATAAGTTGGCCAGGCTGGGAGCAAACTCCGCAAGGGATAAACGTGGAGTGGGACATCAATTCATTTATTAATCAGGCATAACCATCATCTTTGTGACTCTTTTTTTCTTTCGTTTTTAGTCTTATTTATCAACCTTGTACTAGTAGTTATTACTTCTCGTAATTTTCTTTATTATTATTTATAGGTATTTGGTACTGTCATTTTAATACCAATTTTTTTTATTTATTCCGATTTAGTTCCCTTATGACTTTGTTACTTTTCATACAGGTTTTTATTGTTGTTTTTAAATGTATTGTTTAAGCCATGTGTGATGTCCTTCATTGGTAGTGTCACTCTCTTACTAACCAGCCCCTATTCGGGCATTCGCTCAACATATTTGTTGATTTTATATAGGTTTCACTATTTTTCCTTTTACGATCTTTGCTGACACTGTCATTCACCATCAGAGTGCTGGGATTTATTTCCGGTTCTCTCCGTCCAACCATGACTCTCTACACAGGAAGTTCACACGTTGCTGTGAATGAGAGGCTTGGTTTTGGTTTTGGCAGTGTGAACAGAGACGTGGGCGGACCCTGGGTGCGGCCACACTCTCGATAAGAACCACCAAGATAATTCCAGTGGGCGGAGTATAGTATTCCAATCTGCAGGATTCATAGCTCATAACGAGGCTTGGTGCGGCGGCGGATTTCCTTTTTGTGATTTCCGCTACTGCGCATGTCCTGCGCACTGTGGACTTTGGGTGTGGTTATTCTCTTAACGATATTCATTAAGTTATCACCAGAGGGCGGAGTATGGTTCCTCAACCAGTAGGATCCATCACTCAAAACGTGGCTTGGTGTGGCGGCGGACTTCCTCTTCATGACTTCCGCTCCTGCCATTTAGAGGTGGCGGAGCGACTAGACGCCCCGTCCTATCTTATCTGGTTGTGCTGGGAACGAGGCTTGGATCTCGACCATAAACACTTCCGGATCGCCCGGCCACAATTTTAGTATTCTCTCAAATTTCAAGTCCACATTCATTTGTGATCTTGATGTTGTGACTAGAGATATACATATCGTGATTATTGTCTTAAATATACATTACATTAGGTCTATACACATATATTTGTGAACCGGAAGTGACATCATTTGGTCACTTCCTGGGTCGTGACACTCCCAGTGGGGGTCATTTCTACTTTAAATTGCGGTGAATTAGGGGGGTCCACACCCCAGATGAAGGCCGATTGAGCCGAAACATGTTGGGTGGACTTCCTATGATCACCGCATCCGATACCATTTAAGCTGTTTATGATCGTATACCATGTGAGTGCTTTTCTTTTAAATGTTTTAATAAATGCATGCCTTTTAAAACGATATCACGCCATGTGAGTCTTCTTTCTCTCATGGTTCCAAATATACATCCGGATGGTCTGCTGATACCTCTGGACGGTCGAAGTTGCCTACAGATCTTCCTTCCCTATTGAAGTTTTGGATACCTGATGTTTTTACCCTGCTAGCCCCGGTGGCTAAATAAGCTTTCTGTGACTTACAAGACGTATGTCTTTGTAAGTCCTCTATGTCCGGTAAGCCTCCTCAGATGTTATGGTGGTGGTTCTGACACATACACAGACGTCACATTGGATTTGGTGTTCCTTTGGTTTCACCCACCAGTAACACCCTGTTGCTGCCCTCATCAACTCACCCTCAGAGACTGTTGGTGGTGGCTTCTTTTTGATTTCCATCAAGGACACACCCTATTTATATGGACTTTATTTAAGTGATTTATATTGTGTTTTGTTTTCACTTGTTTCACAGGTGTATCCTATTATGTTTTAATATGATTTTGTATTTGTGCAATCATATTTCTTTTTAATTCACCAATTAATTTTTGTCTGTTTTTTGGCCATTGCTAGATGGCTCGATTCTAACGTCTCACCTTGATCTACTCATACACTTAGCGCTACACTATATATATATTTGCTGAATTTTCTACTTCTTTTGTCTTAGAGGTGTGTTAGCTGCTTATTGTATTCTTTGCATTTTTTATATATTTTTTAGCATCTTTGTAGCAGCGCTGTATTTATCCTTTATCTGTTTTCATTATTGTTTAGACACCTAGTATAGCTGCAGCTCATATTCATTTAAATATGGATATATTTGATTATCGTGCATCCAGAGTTGTAAACACCGAGGGTGTTTTTATAGCCACTTCCAATGACACTGAGATTGGTGGATTATTTTTGAGGCTAAAAAATGTTATGACCTCTGAACTCCACCTCCAGTGGGATCTTGTCTTCCTAGAACAATATGTGGCAGAAGGCATGATCCCACGAAGTCTCAGATGGGATATCCACCCTCAACAGGGTGAATCTGAACTCGATACTTGGTTTAAGTATTTTAATGACGCTGGTATTAAGTTCCTTGATTTTCTGATCTCAAGGAAGCGCACTCGGCTTTCCGTCTTGGATCGAGAAATCAAGGAGCTTAAAGACAAATTACTCTCGTTTAAAAATTCAGTGGAATACAACACTTTGTCATCCAATCTGCAAGCCCATCTTGTAAAGGAGGACAAAGACCAAAGAGTTAAAAAACATAAAAAGTATTCCCGAGATACTGGCGATTATAAGGCGGGTAAGGTGTTCGGCTGGCAGAAATCAATTACAATACCCACTCCAGAGGTTGTAATGGAAACTAACTCCTCGAGTGATACTATAGTGGTTCCCCCCAGGGAGCCCGCTGTCCGCCCAAAACCTCCTGCTAACTGGGAACAGGCTTATGATGCGGGCCCCTCTTCACGTAGGAGCCGGCATCCTAGCACACATTCCCCTAGAAAGCAATCAAGAGGCAGAGGTCACTACTCTAGGAGTAGGGGCAGAGGTGGTAATAGGGGTGACTATCATGGTCAAGGTGAACGTCGATACTATGAGCAGGACAGCCCCTATTACAGGGACTCTCCGGGCCGTAGTTATGATTATTCACACTACTCCCCATATCAACATCCACCTCAGTATAGGCATCCCCCTGTATCTACATACAACAGATACTCCCCTCTACAGGAACACCATAACGAAAATATCTATCCATTTCCGAATGCCGGATACGGCCCATCTCCCTATAAACAACCCTACTCTGGACCACGAACCTCTCGGGGTTTTCACGAGGACCACCTAAACAAAAAAAGGGGTCCAGAAACAAGAGAGGGTCCAGAGGAGGGAGGAGGGTTCAGAAACGAAAAGAGGCAAAGGACCTAGTGTGTCAAGGGGTGTTTAACCTCAGCGACACGATCCTTACTAATGAAGAAAAGACCATTCTAAATAAAGGTCTTAAGTTTGCCCCTCCACGTAAATTGAACAAGTTCGATACTTTTATTGACGTTCAAAAATTTATTAGGAAGATACATGTCCAGAGATACATTATTTCTAACCCTTCTAGGAATTTGGCCAGAGCGGCAACGTCTGGTACTGTTCATTCGGGCTTATCCAATCCCTCTTTGTTTAGCCCTCCAACGCAGCTTCCACCTGCCATTAATTTGTTCAAGGAACTTGTGTTGAAGGACCTTAACAAGGTTCCTCTGAAACGTAAATTCTATAATCCTTTACCCTCAGCAGGCCTCACTACCTTATGTGACAATAAAAATCTAGTCATCCGCCCCGCCGATAAGGGCGGAGGCATAGTTCTGTTGAACAAAACAGATTACGTCCAAGAAATGCACCGTATTCTGGGCGATCATGAAACATACGTTGAACTTCCCAGTAATCCTATACGTAAATACAAAAGAGAGTTACAAGCTTTGGTTTCTAAAGGTTATGATTCCTACATTTTAAATAAAAAGGAGAGATCCTTCTTAGTTCCATTGGCCCCACGTACACCCGTTATGTACTATCTGCCTAAAGTACATAAAGACCCCCTACATCCTCCTGGCCGACCAATAATAAGCGGCATCGATTCTGTTACCTCAAAAATTGGGAGGTACATTGATTACTTCCTTCAACCTTCAGTTGTCAAAATGCCATCCTATTTAAAGGATACTAAGGACGTGATCAATTTACTTTCCAGGGTTTCCCACTCCGGTGACCTAATTATGGCAACTGCGGATGTTGCCTCTCTCTACACTTGCATTCCGCAGGATAGAGGGATAGAGGCAGTTAAGTGTTTTCTCGATAGAGACATCTCCCTCGCCTCACCCCAGGTGGACTACATCATCGAGCTTATTGAGTTTGCAACTCAACATAATTATTTTTGGTTCGATGGGAGATTCTACCTCCAACATAGGGGTGTCGCGATGGGAGCGAAGTTTGCTCCCAGCCTGGCCAACTTATTTATGGCCAAGTGGGAGGAGGATGTCGTCTATGCCATGCAATGCCCACACCTCTTGCTGTGGGCGCGGTACATAGACGACGTCCTCCTCCTATGGACTGGGAGTCAGGATGATTTGGCCACCTTCTTCACGAGTCTTAATGCCAACGACAGGAATATTGTTTTATCTTTTGAAACAAGTGCTACTTCCGTCCATTTTTTAGACTTGGTCATAGACAGAAGGGATGGCCAGTTTGTGTTTAGCACATACTTTAAGCCCACTGATCGGAATGGTTATATACCTACCGACAGTTGTCATCATGCCCCCTGGATTAGATCAGTCCCTAAGAGTCAGTTCCTGCGATTGCGGAGGAACTGTAGTGACCCCAATACCTTCAGGACTCAGGCAGCGTCTTTGAAGAGTAGATTCTTAGAAAAGGGGTATAAACTTTCAGACCTAGATAGGGAAATTGATGGCGCCGGTTTAGTCGATCGTCAATCCCTTTTAGAAGATAAACCCAAGCAAGTCAACGAGGACTTTAAATGGTCTTTCATGACATCCTTCTCCATCCAACACAAATATATCAGAAGGATTTTTGAACATCATTGGGATGTTTTGAAAACTGATAAGATTTTAGGCCCCAGATTGCCCGACATCCCTAAGCTAGTTTTCAGAGGAGTTCCATCCCTCCGCAATAAGTTGGCACCTAATGTGGTCAACCCTCCAACCAAACCCTCTTTTTTTCACAATCTGATCGGTTTCTATCCTTGCAAAAAATGCTTAGTTTGTCAGTTTAATATTAGCGGGAGACGTACTAGTTATATTTTTTCTTCCAGGGTAAACGGTCGTATCCACAAAATTAAACAGTTTTGTACATGTGCCACGACAGGGGTAGTCTACCTTTTGACTTGCCCCTGTGGCAAACAGTACGTGGGACGGACGATCAGGTCCTTTACCACGCGTGTTTCCGAACATATCAATTTAATTAAGGCAGGTAGTACGAAACATACTGTGCCCCGTCATTATAGGGAGTTCCACGATCGTAACCCCAAGGGTACACAGTTCCTTATTATTGATAAATATGTGGCCCCTTGGCGGGGGGGTCAACACTTAGGGGGCTCTCCAGGTTGGAGACTTATTGGATTTATGAGTTGGGTTCCCACTTTCCGCAAGGGATAAACGTGGAGTGGGACATCAATTCATTTATTAATCAGGCATAACCATCATCTTTGTGACTCTTTTTTTCTTTCGTTTTTAGTCTTATTTATCAACCTTGTACTAGTAGTTATTACTTCTCGTAATTTTCTTTATTATTATTTATAGGTATTTGGTACTGTCATTTTAATACCAATTTTTTATTTATTCCGATTTAGTTCCCTTATGACTTTGTTACTTTTCATACAGGTTTTTATTGTTGTTTTTAAATGTATTGTTTAAGCCATGTGTGATGTCCTTCATTGGTAGTGTCACTCTCTTACTAACCAGCCCCTATTCGGGCATTCGCTCAACATATTTGTTGATTTTATATAGGTTTCACTATTTTTCCTTTTACTATCTTTGCTGACACTGTCATTCACCATCAGAGTGCTAGGATTTATTTCCGGTTCTCTCCGTCCAACCATGACTCTCTACACAGGAAGTTCACACGTTGCTGTGAATGAGAGGCTTGGTTTTGGTTTTGGCAGTGTGAACAGAGACGTGGGCGGACCCTGGGTGCGGCCACACTCTCGATAAGAACCACCAAGATAATTCCAGTGGGCGGAGTATAGTATTCCAATCTGCAGGATTCATAGCTCATAACGAGGCTTGGTGCGGCGGCGGATTTCCTTTTTGTGATTTCCGCTACTGCGCATGTCCTGCGCACTGTGGACTTTGGGTGTGGTTATTCTCTTAACGATATTCATTAAGTTATCACCAGAGGGCGGAGTATGGTTCCTCAACCAGTAGGATCCATCACTCAAAACGTGGCTTGGTGTGGCGGCGGACTTCCTCTTCATGACTTCCGCTCCTGCCATTTAGAGGGGGCGGAGCGACTAGACGCCCCGTCCTATCTTATCTGGTTGTGCTGGGAATGAGGCTTGGATCTCGACCATAAACACTTCCGGATCGCCCGGCCACAATTTTAGTATTCTCTCAAATTTCAAGTCCACATTCATTTGTGATCTTGATGTTGTGACTAGAGATATACATATCGTGATTATTGTCTTAAATATACATTACATTAGGTCTATACACATATATTTGTGAACCGGAAGTGACATCATTTGGTCACTTCCTGGGTCGTGACACTCCCAGTGGGGGTCATTTCTACTTTAAATTGCGGTGAATTAGGGGGGTCCACACCCCAGATGAAGGCCGATTGAGCCGAAACATGTTGGGTGGACTTCCTATGATCACCGCATCCGATACCATTTAAGCTGTTTATGATCGTATACCATGTGAGTGCTTTTCTTTTAAATGTTTTAATAAATGCATGCCTTTTAAAACGATATCACGCCATGTGAGTCTTCTTTCTCTCATGGTTCCAAATATACATCCGGATGGTCTGCTGATACCTCTGGACGGTCGAAGTTGCCTACAGATCTTCCTTCCCTATTGAAGTTTTGGATACCTGATGTTTTTACCCTGCTAGCCCCGGTGGCTAAATAAGCTTTCTGTGACTTACAAGACGTATGTCTTTGTAAGTCCTCTATGTCCGGTAAGCCTCCTCAGATGTTATGGTGGTGGTTCTGACACATACACAGACGTCACATTGGATTTGGTGTTCCTTTGGTTTCACCCACCAGTAACACCCTGTTGCTGCCCTCATCAACTCACCCTCAGAGACTGTTGGTGGTGGCTTCTTTTTGATTTCCATCAAGGACACACCCTATTTATATGGACTTTATTTAAGTGATTTATATTGTGTTTTGTTTTCACTTGTTTCACAGGTGTATCCTATTATGTTTTAATATGATTTTGTATTTGTGCAATCATATTTCTTTTTAATTCACCAATTAATTTTTGTCTGTTTTTTGGCCATTGCTAGATGGCTCGATTCTAACGTCTCACCTTGATCTACTCATACACTTAGCGCTACACTATATATATATTTGCTGAATTTTCTACTTCTTTTGTCTTAGAGGTGTGTTAGCTGCTTATTGTATTCTTTGCATTTTTTATATATTTTTTAGCATCTTTGTAGCAGCGCTGTATTTATCCTTTATCTACATGCATATATCCTACAGGGTCATGGCGAAGTACAGACAATGTGGGGAAGTATGTAACATAGTAAAAAACGAAGGTTAAATAATGCAGGTAAGGATAGAGGGAAGAGGGAAGGGAGGAGCCAATAGGGGGGGGAGGGGAAAGGGGGGGGGGAGGGAAGGGAAATAGGGGGGGGAATGGGAGGGGGATAAGGGAAGGAAATGGGAGAGGAGAGGAAAGGTGGGGGGGGGGAGGGAGGGGGAAGGTGGGAGGGGGGAGGGATAGGGGGGGAAAGGGAACACACAAGGAAGAACAAGAGAGGATGGAGAATAAATTGTATGCAAATGTCAGTAATAAGATTTAAAAGGGATAATCAATTTAAATTGATTGGTAATTGTATGGGGAATGATCTATAGCATATTTATAAAGTTTTTCCACATTCAGAATGGTAATCAGATTTGCAGTAGATATTGGACTTACCCTGGTAGGTTATAGCTATGTAAATGGGAGTAACCTTGTTAGCAAGTATCAATAGCTTGCAATAGACAACAATTTTAGCTTGATGGATGAAGGTCTAGTGTTAGAGGTACGTGATGGCTTGCATCAAAATTCATATAAGGTTAGATGTATAAGAGGTTAGTGGTCCCAATCTCTAGGTGTACTGAGGCTGTTAAGGAAATAAACCCATAGAGAAAAATGATTTGCCGTGAGTATAAATAAAAGTATAATGGGGGGTAGGGTATAAATCATCTGTCACTATCCAGCAATGTCTAATGAGCCGTTGTGCATCAAGGCTTACCTGGGTAATCAGCTGAAAAAGATAGATGGAGGGGGGGAGGTTGTTGCCCTCATCGAGCCACACAGCCGTCTCGTGGAGAGCGGCTGGTTGTGTGGATTGTACAAAGAGAGACGTAGGAAGCAGATGATTCATACCCTACCCCCCATTATACTTTTATTTATTTCACGTACCTCTAACACTAGACCATCGTCCATCAAGCTAAAATTGTTGTCTATTGCAAACTATTGATACTTGCTAACAAGGTTACTCCCATTTATATAGCTATAACCTACCAGGGTAAGTCCAATATCTACTGCAAATCTGATTACCATTCTGAATGTGGAAAAACTTTATAAATATGCTATAGATCATTCCCCATACAATTACCAATCAATTTAAATTGATTATCCCTTTTAAATCTTATTACTGACATTTGCATACAATTTATTCTCCATCCTCTCTTGTTCTTCCTTGTGTGTTCCCTTTCCCCCCCCCTATCCCTCCCCCCTTCCCCCTCCCTCCCCCCTTCCCCCTCCCACCCCCCCCCCCCACCTTTCCTCTCCTCTCCCATTTCCTTCCCTTATCCCCCTCCCATTCCCCCCCCCCTATTTCCCTTCCCTTCCCCCCCCTTTCCCCTCCCCCCCTATTGGCTCCTCCCTTCCCTCTTCCCTCTATCCTTACCTGCATATTCAGCTTATATCCTTTATATTATTTAACCTTCGTTTTTTACTATGTTACATACGTCCCCACATTGTCTGTACTTCGCCATGACCCTGTAGGATATATGCATGTCCCTGAGTTCAGGAGTTAGCCCCTTCTATTACACCATTACACGGTTTCTTGCAGTTCCTCCACTTACCCCTATTCAAAAATACTATACCATTTTGAATTTACTATATTATTATGAATTATTTACCGTAAATGTATTGTTCATTACAGTACTCAATTCTGTGCTCCTGAAGAAGCGCATGAGGCGCGTAACATGTCGAGCCCATACAGAATCTGATTATCACCACTGCATAGCTTCTGGTTCAACGCAATGTAACTATATTGATCAAGATCTTTTGACTTCGAACACTGCTTTAACCACTAATTCAACCATATAGCTATGTATGGAGTGCATAATTTGTAAAACTGTTTAACGCTGAATTGAATTTCATTTTGCCTCTCTGTTTTATATTACCTTTTAATATTTTCTAAATAAACTGGAATTTTAAGAATATAATTAGTAATTACTGTGCCTTTAAAGTCTTGCGCCCACAATTTTTTTATTTCCTCCAAAGTGCACTTAGGACAGGTGTAAAGGTATGCAGCCCCCCTAAGGAAACTCCCCAAGGTGTTTCAGAATTGAGTATATATATAAATGGGGTAGTGGCGCTCCCTAAAGTTTGGTTAGGCGGGTGAGTGATATAGAATACCAGTGGCAATTGGGACCAATATACTGGCTCCACGGCGGGTAGCCCCACCAGGGTAAGTTATATAAATGGATACCAAACAACAGTAAAATAACAACACTCCCTCTGAGATATATACAGCGTACGTGAGTGTGCACCTAAATAAAAAATAATGAAAAATAATATGATAATGAAAATTATTACAGTTTCCTCACCATAAGTAATAGTGTTGGTAGATAAGCCTACACTAATTAAACATACATTCCGTATGAGTGAAACCACAAATAGTGCCTTGTATGATATACCAATCGTATGCATGTACACACTTCAATAGTATGTAATACTGTGCCTGTGACAAAAAAACAAGTGTTGATAACCTCAAATAGACAAAGGTACCAATAAACCTATAAGTGACCATACAGTTGAGCACCTAGATATATATTAGGCCTCTAGCAAATTATAAATCCTTAACCATATTCAGTGAACAAAACCATTTAAACAAAATCATTTACACCTTAGTTAGTTGTAAATCTTAATCATTTTTTAGAGTGTTTTTTAAACAATCCATAATTGGTAGACAGTCCGTAGTTGTGAAGAAGTCTTCAATGCGGTGAAAAATAAACCATAAAAACATAAACAAAAAATCGTGACTTGAGTGCATTCAATGTCCTTGGTGACTTAGTGCTCCCCTCAAGGGTGGAGGGTCGCTATGGACGTCTATGATGAAACGCGTACGACGGCGCCACGCACGCTACGTCATTTCCGCAAACTAGGCCGGTGGAACACAGGTGGAGCGCAGACGCTCGTTTTACTTCCACCTCTTCAGTTCATTTACCGAAAAGCCCCCTCCCTCCGTGACCGTTTGGCACCAGGGGTTATTGACCCCCCCAAAATTGCGGATAATAGGCTTTTCAGTTTTTTGTCTGGGTTTTATGCGTGTGGCAAATGTGCTACCTGCAAGAAAGCCAGTAGAAACATTAAGAGGCGTAAAAAATTAGTCTCTAATGTTACCCACAAAAGTTATCAGATTGAGGGCCTCATTACATGCTCATCTGTGGGGGTGGTCTATATGCTGGAGTGCGACTGCGGCCTACAGTATGTTGGTCGCACCTCCAGAGCACTACATATACGGGTGGGAGAACATATTAGCAACATCAAAAGGAGAGTGAAGACCCATAGTGTGTCCAGGCACTTCAGACTTTGTCACCAAAGAGATCCTAAATGTCTGAAGTTTTGGGGGATAGAAAAGGTTCCCCGACATTGGAGAGGAGGCCACTATATTAGACAGCTGAGTCGCAGAGAATCCTTCTGGATTTACGAAACCAAGGTGTTGTCACCAGCAGGAATGAATGTAGACTTTGATTTGAACTGTTTTATCTCCAATAGATAGATTTTTATATGTTTTTCTTTCATTTCTATATATTTTTTAATTTTTAGTGCAACTTTTATTGTGTTGTTTTTGTATATGATTGTGTCATTAGGATGGCCGTGGTTTGACGTCTGCGATTTTTTAATTTTCAATTAGTATTCCCTAATTTTAAATGAGCAATGTACTGGCTAAATAGAAACAAATGAGATTAATTAGTCCTGTATAGGTTATGGATTTATCTCCTGTTTTCTGTTTTGTGCCTTTTTTTGTCATTTTTTATAATAGAGGAACGATTGTTGGTTATTATTATTTTAATGAATTAACGCTGTGTTTTATCCACAAGCACACCAGCACTTTATATGCATTCATTTTTATTTGCAGCCTATGGGTTTCTCTGAGATGTATCGGTCTTCTGACCGTTGTATCCAGTCCCCTGATTGGCACATTGTTTGTTACCTTGACAATATATTTCAACAACGCGGGCCGTCTGTGTGTATCCTGCCCTACGCTGAGGAAGTCCCGCCTTTGGACGTAACGAGTACGGGGGTCAGGAGTCACGCATGACGTCACCCGCGGTCATCTTCTTTGATATTATCACACGCTTTTTCGCCGGCACTCGGATCTGAGTGCGGCTGCATGTAAGTGTAATATCTTTCTTTTAAATGCAATAAATATATATACAGAGAGCACTAGATTTTGTCATTATCTCGTTGCATATCTGGTAGTTTTTACTCACTGACTTTGATGAGCGCTGGATCCGTGGATTCCACTGTTAGGATTGCCTTACCTGCCAAGTGATTTCTGCTATGTGACCTCTTTCAGGTCGAATCATTGAGGTGAGAGGCCATCCGTGTGTGGTGGAGGGATCACAGTCACCGGATCAGTTATCCTTGTCTCCCTATGTGTGTGTCACTGGCATTGTCTTCACTATTTTTATTTTAACACACACCTACTAATTATGGACATTTATTAATTGCGCAGCACTGTCTAGATTTACTGATTTCTTTTCCGAAAAAGCCTTGGGATTTTCCTCACTCTGTAGTACTCGGATAAAGTCTGTCCATGCAATTCCAGATCAATTTGTCTCTTTCTTAATCATTTAATCTCTCTGGATCGATCAGATGCTGTGTCAGTACCAAAAGCCTTATCCGTATCTGGTGGAAAAAGAATTGCTTCAATTTTATCCTGGCTGTATACACATCCTGGATTCCTGTCCCCTTGTGTAAACGGTATTTCATTTGCAGCCATCTGCTTATGGATGTAGTTCATAGATATACACAACAATTGGTGAACAGTGATGTCCCAATCGGATCTGGGTACAAAACCCTATTGTTGGGCAGCCAGCAGGGGTGCAGTACGGGAAACCAAATCTGAACCTCCAATGCAATACTCCCAACGCACACATTCCTGCACAAATGGCTGTATCTTAGATTGGGTGCTGAAATGACCAACGGCTGGAACCGACTGCAATCATGAGAAGGAAGTGTCACCAGCACACCAAGATCTCCAAAATCGGGTCCAAAACTTTAATCACATAGTATCAAAAAAATAAATAGAAGCAACGTTTCAGAGCCACGCAGGACCCCTTCATCAGGCATGTGACAAATTGTAATACAAACAGTCCACTATTTAAAGAACCATTCACCAATCAGTGCAAAGAGGAAATAACCCCCAGACCGCCCCCCTGACATCCAATGACATCATATCCCGTCCATAAACCTGTGTGTTTGCTTCCTATTTACATAAAACAGCCATCAGGCAGTCATAACCACTTTGGCCAGAGTGGATCAGTGTACAAATATTCTGTTCATACTAAAATGAATCCTATTTGCAAAATGAGAAATGTAAAAAATGAAAAATAAATAAATATATAATAAAAAAATTAAAAAAGAAAAAAAAATTCCCTGTGCCAGCTGTCATGATAGACAAAAAAGCAGAATAGCTGCAAAATAGATGCGCAGATAAAGTATAGAACAAAAGATTAAAATTGTTGGTACATTACAACCATAAGCAACATCACAATCCAAATGATCTGTCTTCAAGAAAACACAGATAGGATAGAGTGGTATTAAGGCCCCCTGGCTGGACTGTGCCCAAGGTATATGTCCAGTATGCCTCATGGCGAAGGAGGAGATGATCATGGTCTCCCCTCTCACTGGTTGTGATATTTGTTCAATGACCATGCCCCTTTATTTGTGTACTTGATGCTTCTTAGTGACAAAGTGTATTGCTACAGGTTTGTTTAAATCGGGAGCTTCACCTTTCAGGGTCCTCTCCTCTTATATCACTCCTATGTTTCTGGAATAGTCGTTTAAAAGGGCCAATTGTTTTCCCTACATACATCAAGCAGGGGCATTTCAAAATGTAGACACAAACCTCTGTGTTGCAGTTCATATATCCTTGTATGCGATATTGTCTGCCATTATGTGGGTGGGTGAAATGTTCACCACATATCATAGAGTTGCAAACGTAAATGTTCACCACATATCATAGAGTTGCAAACGTTACAATTATAACATTGGTAAGAACCGCTTTTTTGTGAGATTCTAACTTTTGGCTTAACATATTTAGATCTCGGGTCTGCCTGTACCAATATGACGCGCGAGGACCTACTTCGTTTGGGGACTAGTAATGGTGGATTCTTCATACTTGCGTGCAACGTACCGTTAGCTCTCAAATGTTACGTGTGGTCGCCTGCTTAATAGGATCTGATCTTCCTGGTTGGAACCGTGTATGAACAAAGGCCTATCGGCTGTTTTGTTAGTTTTAACCGAATTTGAAGTGGCTCTGCTAATCGCTTTGTCAAGTGTCGTGATGGGATACCCTCGCTCAATGAATTTCCCATACATGGCCTCTAGTTGTATATTCCTCTCACTTTCATCAGAGCAGATACGCATTACCCTTTTAAACTAAGAAATGGCTATCACGGAGATGTTTTGGGTGTGCACTCTGGTAGTGTAGCAACGTGTTCCTGTCAGTTGGTTTTTCAAATAATGATGTATGTAATGTACCATGCTCATTGGTAACTCTGACGTCCAGATAGGTAATACTATCCTGGGAAATTTCTGGATTTAATATTATGCCCGGGAATATCCTATTCATGAAGGGGTCCTGTGTGGCTCAGTAATGTCACTTCTATTTATTTTTTTGATAATATGTGAATAAAGTTTTGGACCCGATTTTGGAGATCCTGGTGTTCTGGTGACACTTCCTTCTCATGATTGCTAAGATACAGCACAGGAATGTGTGCGTTGGGAGTATTGCATTGGAGGTTCAGATTTGGTTTCCCGTACTGCACCCCTGCTGGCTGCCCAACAATAAGGTTTTGTATTTTGATGTACCCAGATCCCATTGGGACATCACCGTTCACCAATTGTTGTATATATCTATGAACTACATCCATAATGATGGCTACAGATGAAATACCATTTACACAAGGGGACAGGAATCCAGGATGTGTATACAGCCAGGATGAAATTGAAGCAATTCTATTTCCTCCAGATACGGATAAGGCTTTTGGTACTGACACAGCATCCGATCGATCCAGAGGGATTAAACGATTAAGAAAAAGACAGATTAGGCGCATGTGCTGAGCCATCCAAGGCTCCGCACTGCCTCGGCCATACGACTCGCCTAGCTGCAGAACCAGCCCAGAAGGACACCCACAAATGACCGTACAGCACAGCGGAGAGTCCCGTGCACTGGCACATGTCGAGGGGGTCAGTTAGACGGGACCTGGGGCGTCAATTTGAGAGTGGGGAACAGCGAGGTATTTCCAAAATGGTGGCCGCGTCTCAGCCGTCTCAACCACAAGACCACGCTACAGAGGATTGGAAGGATCACAGGCAAGTTCTGGCACCTGAAACCCTCTCCTTTCCACCCCAAACACCTAGCTCCTTCCCCTGTAGCCAAACCCCATCCCCAGCATCCACAGTATCACTCTTGGAACGCTCCCTGGGACCCTTTGGACTCTCTCCTCTGGCATTAACCCTAGCACAAGCAGGCATCCCTACAGCTCCTGGAGGCTCTGCACAGGATATTCCACTATTTGTTGCCGATCTATTTACCAAGTTTTCAGAACTGCTGGATAGAGGTCTGACACAGACTGCTGATAAGATTACAGGGGACATTCGATCTGATTTTCAAAACTCGGGGTCAAGAATAGAAGCGATTGAACACAAATTGGATATAACAATTTCCAGGGCCAATCAGAACACTGACCACATTCACTTCCTCTGAGAGCAACTTGACACGGCACAGGCGAGGATCGACAATCTCGAAAATCGATCAAGAAGGGAGAATTTTAGATAAGGGGTCTCCCAGAAACCATCACAGATGTCCCTTCCACAGTCCAGGAAGTTATAAAGAGCCTTATCCCCTCTGTCCCAGAACACAAGCTGGAATTGGACAGGGCACATAGATCCCCAGGTCCACCCAGAAAAGATGGATTACCTAGGGACATTGTGGTCAAGCCCCACTTCTATACTATTAAAAAAGAAGTAATGAAGAAGTCTAGACAGCAAGCTCAGCTAAAATTCCAGGGACACAATATACAAATATTTGCTGACATATCCCCCTTCACTATTCAAAAAAGACTATCTCTGAAACCCCTCCTCCTTGCCCTAAGAAGGACATCAAGTACAGATGGGCCTTCCCCTTCACTCTGAAATTCACTTACAGAGGCAAACAATATGCCTTTTCCAGCTTCACAGAAGGGGAGTAATTGCAACTAGACCTTAGAATCATTTCCCAAGATTACTCGATGGACACTTCAAATCTACAACAAGGATCCGTCAAACGCCCCACGTCAACGAGCCCCACATCACCCCTATGGGAAAAGAGCAAGACCAAGAAAGTCAAGGACAACTTACCCCCCTGATGTCAACGAAGATGGCCGGGACTCCAACTCCAGATGTTTTGTCCTGACCAAATGGTCAGAAAAGGGCCTCCAATCGGCGAGACAGAGCCTCAACCTTTTTTCGCTGCACTCGAACTGTTTTATTTTTTGGGAGGTTATCCTGCAAAATTGTTATATATAGGACGATTCCATATAACCACCCCTTTTTTCATCGCAAGGACCTAATGGCACTCAGAGGCCCACTAGGCTGATTCGTGCTCAAGTGGTCTCACAAGGCTCACGCTGGTTCTGTTGATTACATGTTAATTGGAGAGTTGTTTGGGGCTGGGGCAGTTGCTCAGCGCCTCCCCCTACCATTCGGATATGGTAGTACCGTGCCCGGATGGTGGGAAATTAGCCCTACCGAAGGGCTATATTCTACTGTTTGTTTTGAATGAAGGGAGGGAGTTCTTCTCCTCCTTCCATTCTTGGCCGTATTTATACAATGTTACTTTACTTGATCCTTTCTTTTTCTAACCTTTTCTTCTTTCCAGCCAACCTAGAGAAATTAACCTGAGGCAATAATGACGAAGACACCCTAAAGTTCCCAAATCTGAAAAACGAATCCGGGATAAGGTAGGTGACACTGAGTTTGATGGCTGTTCTTCCTCACTGTTCCATAACTTCTAGTAAAGTGTCTCCCCCCCTGGCATAATTTCCCACAACGCACAAGGGTTAAATTCACCATCTAAAAGGAAGAAAACATTCCAAGCTTATCGATCACACCAAGCTGATGTGGACCTTTTGCAGGAAACCCACTTCCCAAGGCGGTACACTCCCTCATTCCTTCATGCCCACTTCCCACAATTCTATTTAGCAAATGCTGAAGACAAGACAAGAGCGGTGGTAATCTTATTCTCCAAGCATTGCAAATTCACAACACAGCTGGAGCACAGAGACCCGGCGGGAAGGTTTCTTCTTGTAAGGGGTATCCTAGACGAGCACCAATATTCATTTATCTCCTATTATGCTCCTAACAGGGGAAAGGAAAAATTCTTTCAACAGATGTTTCAAATTCTGAAGCCACTGATCGAGGGAACCATGATTCTGGGTGGAGACTCTAATATGGCCTTTGATTCAAACCTAGACAAATCTAACCCCCTAAAATCAAAACTTATTAGACCCAACAAAAACAGTGTCAAAATAGCAAAACTGATCTACCAGGAAGGGTTAGCAGACATCGGGAGGGAACTGAACCCTTCTAACACAAGATTTTACCCATTTTTCCAACCCACACCAATCGTACTCAAGGATAGACCATAATCTCCTATCTACTCGAAGTATCCCATCAGTCACCAAATCCTCTATCCTAAGTGCAGCCTAGTCAGATCATTCCATGGTGTCTCTATCACTCTTGCAGGGACACATTAAAACAATGTATACCTAACTGGAAACTAAACAAATCCATTCTCAATGATCCCATCAGAGTGACAGCTTCATCGGACACTCCAAGAATACTTCCAGATTAATGACATAGAAGAGATATCAGTGGAAACTCTATGGGCGGCGCATAAAGTTACTATTAGGGGTAAATTGATGCAAATCTCTTCACAGTTAAAAAAGGAAAGACAGGGGGACTTAGTAAGGCTGGAACAGGAATATATAAGTGTATAAAACAGCGCTCGCAAAAAAATTATTATTTAAATATATACGCCATCATTTGTGTTGCAGCTGCTGGATACAAGTACTGTGACTTAGAGTGATAATACAAACAAAACCTGCGCTGGCAACCTCTACAAAATATTGGAATATGAAAACAAAATATTATTAATTGTCAGTGGTGATATCGCTAATAGAATGCGACTATAAAAAGATAGTAATGTCGCTATTCGTATGCGATTCATCAAATTTATGACATATTATTGCTATTCATAACCATTATATAATATAAACATAAAATCTCTAAAAATATATATGTGTGACCATGTAGAAAAAACATTAATAACACCAATATATAAATTCCAACATTAGTCCTTCAACAGAAATACCAGCAGACTTCAATCCTCCAATCCAAAAAGTAGATACCAATCAGTCATGATGCTATGTTGAAAATGGAGATGAAGTGAGGCTTGTACTGCTGACACTGTATTAAGACCTTGGGAGCCGCAGACCTCGCGTTCCACCAAAAGGTAAAAGAAAATGGATATAGTGTAATCCTGTAAACCAAATGATCAATTGCGCATAACAGCGCTACTCACGGAACAGATAAGCAGAGCAGGCATTCAGATTGTGTCAGCGTTCGCTGCTGCACGGCGTGCGTTCCACTGACTACAGGAAGTGATGTCACTGGTTCTCAGACGTAAGCCGGATGTTGTGTCGACGCGTTTCGCCCCTCCCCCAGGATAACGCCCTGGGCTCCCAAGGTCTTAATACAGTGTCAGCAGTACAAGCCTCACTTCATCTCCATTTTCAACATAGCATCATGACTGATTGGTATCTACTTTTTGGATTGGAGGATTGAAGTCTGCTGGTATTTCTGTTGAAGGACTAATGTTGGAATTTATATATTGGTGTTATTAATGTTTTTTCTACATGGTCACACATATATATTTTTAGAGGTTTTATGTTTATATTATATAATGGTTATGAATAGCAATAATATGTCATAACTTTGATGAATCGCATACAAATAGCGACATTACTATCTTTTTATAGTCGCATTCTATTAGCGATATCACCACTGACAATTAATAATTTTTAGTTTTCATATTCCAATTTTTTGTAGAGGTTGCTAGCGCAGGTTTTGTTTGGAACAGGAATATAATGATCTCTGCAAAAAACACACAAAAGACCCCTCGAGTGTCCCTATTTCATCTTTCGACACGGCGAGACTGGCCCTAAACTTAGCTTTGACAGCGAGAGCAGACAAACACATTAAATGGGTGAGAGCTAAGTTTTACCTTAAAAAGGATAAAATAGACATGATGCTAGCTACTAAATCATCACCGAAACATAAGGCATACTCGCTCACGAATATTAGACAAGCAGATGGTACCTTTACACTAAACCCACAACGTATATTAAAGTCCTTTCAAGAATATTATTCTGACTTATATAAAGCAAACATTGACGTAGACCTGACACAAATGGAAACATTCCTTGATGGCATAGCCCTACCTACTTTGACAGACGACCATATTGCTGAACTGGAATCACCCATAACAACCAAAGAGGTAGGAGAGTTAATTAGAAAGCTGAAAGGGGGTTCAGCTTCAGGTCCAGACGTTTTTTCCGTCCCATATTATAAAGCATTAGCAGAAACCCTAACACCGTACCTGACTATGTTCTTTAATTCAAAGAAAGATGGGAAGCCGCGGGTAACCCTCTCAATTCAGCATATATTACTGTTATTCCTAAACCTGACAAAGACGTGGGGAACTATAGACCTATTTCATTAATCAACGATTTAAAAATCTTGACCAATGTCATGGTAAATCGCATAGCGACGTTCATAAATCAATACATTCACAAAGACCAGGTGGGCTTCATACCGGGACGTCAGGGCCCAGGTCAGGTACGGAGAGCAGTGGACATCTCCATTTTACAGTCAGGATGGGAAGGGGGACCTAAACAGGAAGGAATGCTCCTTTCTTTAGACCTCCAGAAGGCCTTCTATTCGGTCTCCTGGCCATACCTATTCCTAGTCCTCCAACGGTGGGGCCTTGGCAAAAACTTCCTAGGAACATTAAAGGCACTTTATTTATTAGAGGATACTGGAATAATATTTTCCACATTATCCGTAAAGACAGGGAGCACACTGGGGCTAAGTGAAAAAGAAGAAGAAAAAAAAAAAAACGAGTATCAAAGTGAGTCATGGACCTCGAAGATATGGAAAGTGAAAAAAAGCCATAAATTTTAATAAAATATGAAAATAAAGGAAAAGAGAAAGAAAAAAAGCATGAGAAAAACAAAAAGAAAAATATACAAGTTATAAGAAGGAAACAAAAACCAAAACAAAAATTTAAATAAAAATAAATATAGAAAAAATAAAATGAAATAAAATAGAATAAAATAAACAATTAGAAATGTAAAAAATGAAAAAAATGAAAAATAAATAAAAAAAAATTAAAAAAGAAAAAATAAAAAAACAAAAAAAACAAAAAAAAAAATCAGGCTTCAAAATGCGAATGTAACTTTCTATAGACTGATATTGGCCAGGAGGCATGAATTTACTTTTCATCCTAAATGCTTGGCCCTTAGACCCAGTTACAGTTCCTGCTTGCGTACAGAAAAATTGTTTTATCTTTAGTGCCCTTTCAAACTTGAACAATTCTATTTCAAAGTTAAAACGATCACATTTTGCTGTAGGACAAAATGAAAGACCTTTGGATAGAAGGCCTAATGCCGTGTACACACAGGCGGACTTTTGGGCATCAAAGGTCCGCCGGACTTTCAACGGACTTTTGACGGACTTCCGTCGGACTTTCAAATGAACAGACTTGTCTACACACGATCACACCAAAGTCTGACAGATTCGTACGTGATGACGTACGACCAGACTAAAATAAGGAAGTTGATAGCCAGTAGCCAATAGCTGCCCTAGCGTCGTTTTTTGTCCATCGGAATAGCATACAGACGAGCGGATTTTTCGACTGGACTCGAGTCCATCGGAAAGATTTGAAACATGTTCCAAATCTAAAGTCTGTCTGATTTTTGACCTAAAAAGTCTGCTGCAGGTCCGATGAAGCCCACACACGGTCGGATTGTCCGACGGATTCATCCCGTCCGACCTCTTGATGTCCCTCCCTCTCCCACCTTTGGAAAAAGGGAATTACTGTTCCCAGTACTGGGCACTGTGGGGTTACTGTTTACCCTGCCCTTACTGTCAGTTGAAGGATTTTCAGTTGGTCGTTCACTATCCCATGAGGTCTGCGGATCATCCCTTTGTGATCTACTAAACGGCTAATAGGTGCATGGTCGTCTTCTCGGCCTTGAAATGCCAGTCAACCATGGGTACACCCTTCCATCTTGATAATCCTGATTCACTTGTTTAAACTTCTCCCGTTAGGCTTGTCTTTGTCTTGTGGTATATGCCACAATTTCTTTGTCGATCTCCTGAAATACTTTGGTTTGTTTATCTTTATCTTGCACTGCCAATTCCAAAACTGTTAGCTCCCGATTCACCTGTCACAGCTGCACTTTGACCTCCTCGATCACTAATAGCATGTAATTCAAAGAGTTCTGAGTGGATACTTCGCACCATTTATCACAGAAATCACGTTTATGCCGCCCATTCGTGGGCTGATTTCCTATCCGAAAACCCCTTGGGATTTTCCTCACTCTGTAGTACTCGGATAAAGTCTGTCCATGCAATTCCAGATCAGTTTGTCTCTTTCTTAATTATTTAATCTCTCTGGATCGATCAGATGTTGTGTCAGTACCAAAAGCTTTACCAGTATCTGGTGGAAAAAGAATTGCTTCAATTTCATCCTGGCTGTATACACATCCTGGATTCCTGTCCCCTTGTGTAAATGGTATTTCATCTGTAGCCATCTGCTTATGGATGTAGTTCATAGATATATACAACAATCAGTGAACGGTGATGTCCAAATGGGATCTGGGTACATTAAAATACAAAAACCTATTGTTGGGCAGCCAGCAGGGGTGCAGTACGGGAAACCAAATCTGAACCTCCAATGCAATACTCCCAACACACACATTCCTGCACAAACGGCTGTATCTTAGATTGGGTGCTGAAATGACCAACGGCTGGAACCGACTGTAATCATGAGAAGGAAGTGTCACCAGCACACCAGGATCTCCAAAATCGGGTCCAAAACTTTATTCACATAGTATCAAAAAAATAAATAGAAGCAACGTTTCGGAGCCACGCAGGACCCCTTCATCATACTGTACATGTGACAAATTGTGATACAAGCAGTCCACCATTTAAAGAACCATTCACCAATGAAAGAGGAAATAACCCCCAGCTCGCCCCCTGACATCCAATGACATCATCATCTAGTCCATAAACTTGTGCGTTTGTTTCCTATTTACATAAAACAGCCATCAGGCTGTCATAACCACTTTGGCCAGAGTGGATCAGTGTACTAATATTCTGTTCATACTAAAATGAATTAGAGAACTAACCTGCAATTGCAGCTTCATCAAACGTGTCTGTTCCTTTCCTTAATTGTGTACTTCCACCTGGCCGTTTACTACTGCTTCTAGGTGACCATTAGGGGCTTGCCTTTCTAGTTCAATCCGGTGACACGCTATGTACATGCGCCCTAGGGGATCAATACGTCAATGCAGACGTCAGCGCTCTGCAATTAGACATGGAGCACACTGGGGCAAAATGAAAAGAAAAAAGAAAAAAAAAAAGTGAAAACCTGAGTGTGAAAGTGAGTCATGGCTGCTGCAATTCGAAGATATGGAAAGTGAAAGAAAGCAGAAAATTGGAAATAAATATGAAAATAAAGGAAAAGAGAAAGAAAAAAGAATAAGAAAAATGAAAAGAAAAATATACAAGTTATAAAAAGGAAACAAAAACCAAAACAAAATTAAAATAAAAATAAATATAGAAAAACAAAAATAAAATAAAATGAAATAAAATAGTATAAAATAAAAAATGAGAAATGAGAAATGTAAAAAATATAAAAATGAAAAAAATGAAAAATAAATAAAAAAGAAAAAATGAAAAAAGAAAAAATGAAAAAAGAAAAAAATTCCCTGTGCTGCCATGATAGACAAAAAAGCAGAATAGCTGCAAAATAGATGCGCAGATAAAGTATAGAACAAAAGATTAAAATTGTTGGTACATTACAACCATAAGCAACATCACAATCCAAATGATCTGTCTTCAAGAAAACACAGATAGGATAGAGTGGTATTAAGGCCCCCTGGCTGGACTGTGCCCAAGGTATATGTCCAGTATGCCTTATGGCGAAGGAGCAGACGATCACGGTCTCCCCCCCTTACTGGTCTGGATATTTGTTCAATGACCATGCCCCTTAATTCATGTACTTGATGCTTCTTAGCGACAAAGTGTATTGCTACAGGTTTGTTTAAATCAGGGGCTTCACCTTTCAGGGTCCTCTCCAGCGCTACTTTTATATCGCTCCTATGTTTCTGGATTCGTCGTTCAAAAGGGCCAACTGTTTTCCATACATACACCATTGAGCAGGGGCATTTCAAAATGTAGACACAAAACTCTGTGTTGCAGTCCATATATTCTTGTATGCAATATTGTCTGCCATTATGTGGGTGAAATGTTCACCACATATCATAGAGTTGCAAACGTTACAATTATAACACCGGTAACAACCGCTTTTTTGTGAGATTCTAATCTTTGGCTTAACATATTTAGATCTCGGGTCTGCCTGTACCAATATGTTGCACAAGGACCTACTTCGTTTGTGGACTAGTAATGGTGGAGTCTAGGGATGAGCCGAACACCCCCCTGTTCGGTTCGCACCAGAACTTGCGAACAGGCAAAAAATTTGTTCGAACAGGCGAACACCGTTAAAGTCTATGGGACACGAACATGAGTAATCAAAAGTGCTAATTTTAAAGGCTTATATGCAAGTTATTGTCATAAAAAGTGTTTGGGGACCTGGGTCCTGCCCCAGGGGACATGGATCAATGCAAAAAAAAGTTTTAAAAGTGGCTGTTTTTTCGGGAGCAGTGAAACAATAAAAGTGTAATATTCCTTTAAATTCCGTACCTTGGGGGTGTCTATAGTATGACTGTAAAGGGGCGCATGTTTCCTGTTTTTAGAACAGTCTGACAGCAAAATTACATTTCAAAGGAAAAAAAGTCATTCAAAACTACTCGCGGCTATTAATGAATTGCCGGTCCAACAATACACATAAAAGTTCATTGATAAAAACGGCATGGGAATTCCCCACAGGGGAACCCCGAACCAAAGTTAAAAAAAAAATGACGTGGGGGGTCCCCCTAAATTCTATACCAGGCCCTTCGGGTCTGGTATGGATATTAAGGGGAACCCCGGCCAAAAAAAAAAATGGCGTAGGGTCCCCCTAAAAATCTATACCAGACCCTTCAGGTCTGGTATGGATTTTAAGGGGAACCCCGCGCCAAATTTTTTTAAAAAAATGGCGTGGGGTCCCCCTAAAAATCCATACCAGACCCTTATCCGAGCACGCAACCTGGCAGGCCGTAGGAAAAGAGGGGTGGACAAGGGAGCGCCCCCCCCTCCTGAACCGTACCAGGCCACATGCCCTCAACATTGGGAGGGTGCTTTGGGGTAGCCCCCCAAAACAACTTGTCGGTGGTTGTGGGGGTCTGCGGGCAGGGGGGCTTATTGGAATCTGGAAACCTCCTTTAACAAGGGGACCCTCAGATCCCGGCCCTCCCCCCTGTGTGAAACGGTGACCCCGCCCCCCTCTGATGCACAGGGACTTGACGGGACTTCCCTGTGGCATTCCCTGTGATGCCAGAGGGGGCGGGGTCACCCGTTACATAACCCCGCCCCTTCTGACGTCACGGGGAATGCCACAGGGAAGTCCCCGTCAAGTCCCCGTGCGTCAGTGGGGGGCGGGGTCACCGGGTGGCTCCGCTCCCCCGTTATTTAAGTACCGTCAGAAGAGGAGAAGCGTCACACAGCGGGAGCCTCCCCTGGTATGGAATTTAGGGGGACCCCCACGTCATCTTTTTTTAAAATTTTGGTTCGGGGTTCCCCTGTGGGGAATTCTCATGCCGTTTTTATCAATGAACTTTTATGTGTATTGTCGGACCGGCAATTCATTAATAGCCGCGAGTAGTTTTAAATGACTTTTTTTTCCTTTGAAATGTCATTTTGCTGTCAGATTGTTCTAAGCACGGGAAACATGCGCCCCTTTACAGGCATACTATAGACACCCCCCAGGTACGAAATTTAAAGGGATATTACACTTTTATTGTTTCACTTTAAGCATTATTAAAATCACTGCTCCCGAAAAAATGTCCGTTTTTAAAACTTTTTTTGCATTGATCCATGTCCCCTGGGGCAGGACCCAGGTCCCCAAACACTTTTTATGACAATACCATGCATATAAGCCTTTAAAATTAGCACTTTTGATTTCTCCCATAGACTTTTAAAGGGTGTTCCACGGCATTCGAATTTGCCGCGAACACCCCAAATTATTCGCTGTTCGGCGAACTGGCGAACAGCCGATGTTCGAGTCGAACATGAGTTCGACTCGAACTCGAATCTCATCCCTAGTGGATTCTTGATACTTGCGTTCAACATACCGTCAGCTCTCAAAATGTTAATGTTGCGTGTGGTCCCCTGCTTAATACGATCTGATTCCTGGTTAGAACCATATATGAATAAAGGGCTATTGGCTGTTTTGTTAGTTTTAACCGAATTTGAAGTGACTCTGCTAAGCGCTTTGTCAAGTGTCGTGATGGGATACCCTCGCTCAAAAAATTTCCCGTACATGGCCTCTAGCTATATATTCCTCTCACTTTCATCAGAGTAGATACGCACTACCCTTTTAAACTGAGAAATGGGTAGGCTATCACGGAGATGTTTTGGGTGTGCACTCTAGTAGTGTAGCAACGTGTTCCTGTCAGTTGGTTTTTCAAATAATGATGTATGTAATGTACCATGCTCATTGGTAATTCTGACGTCCAGATAGGTAATACTATCCTGGGAAATTTCTGGATTAAATATTATGCCCGGGAATATCCTATTCATGAAGGGGTCCTGCGTGGCTCCGAAATGTTGCTTCTATTTATTTTTTTGATACTATGTGAATAAAGTTTTGGACACGATTTTGGAGATCCTGGTGTGCTGGTGACACTTCCTTCTCATGATTGCAGTCGGTTCCAGCCAATGGTCATTTCAGCACCGTAGAAGACGTCACGTATGACTAAACATGTAGGGCGTGGCCTCGCAGTGCTTGCCATCACGTGTTCATGATTCTTTGTTTGCACGGGCGTTCAGCCTCTGTTTTTATGCCGGCTTTTTAGATGTAACATTTTTGCTATACTGGAACTTTTTTGCATATATATCTGTGGTTTATTTTAACCAATAAATCCCTAATATTACTACACCATTGGAGTTTTTTCCCCTTATTATTTTTTTTAAATATGGATCCTCCCACTCCTGAGTCTCCCCTCTGATGCTGGAGCAGTTGGATCAGTCGGATCAATTTGAAGTCGGTGGTGCACGCTGACTGGACCCGGACATCAACATTCCATCTGTCCCCGCAGAGGGTTGTATCTGCAAGCCCATACGACCTTGCCATAGAGGAGGTCCAACGAATGGGGTAAGGGTACATCCATTACTCCTCTTCTGCAATCAATGAGTATTTGGAAATGTTCTTTACAACTTACTACTTTCCTGGTTTTGTGATGTGACACACCAAAGGGACTTTTTTCTTTCTTTTCACTTTATTTTTTAACCTATTCATGGACTGATTATAGGTGCTTTTTGGATGTGTGACTGTTCATATCTTACTTTCAGAATATTCAATTTTTTTCTGATATATATATCACATATATTTTTCTCACAATTTTTTATTTTCTTTGAGAGAGGATTTCATGCACTTCTTATTGCTTTATTATTTCTTTTTTGCTGGGATTCATATATAAATTGTGGCTGCGAGCATTATCCCAATTATATTATTGCTAGCGCACAAATTTTTATTGATATGAAATTGAAGCAATTCTTTTACCACCAGATACGGATAAGGCTTTTGGTACTGACACAGCATCCGATCGATCCAGAGAGATTAAACGATTAAGAAAGAGACAGATTGATCTGGAATTGCATGGACAGACTTTATCCGAGTACTACAGAGTGAGGAAAATCCCAAGGGGTTTTCGGTTAAGAAATCAGCCCACGATTGGGCGGCTTTAACGTGATTTCTGTAATAAATGGTGCGAAGTATCCACTCCGAACTGAATTACATGCTATTAGTGATCGAGGAGGTCAAAGTGCAGCTGTGTCAGGTGAACCGGGAGCTGACAGTTTTGGAATTGGCAGTGCAAGATAAAGATAAATGTACCAACGTATTTCAGGAGATCGACAAAGAAATTGTGGCATATACCACAAGACAAAGGCAAGCCAAATGGGAGAAGTTTAAACAAGTGAATCAGGATTATCAAGATGGAAGGGTGTACCCATGGTTGACTGGTATTTCAAGGCTGAGAAGACAACCATGCACCTATCCGCCGTTTAGTAGATCACAAAGGGATGATCTGCAGACCTCGTCGGATAGTGAACGACCAACTGAAAATCCTTCAACCGACAGTAAGGGCGGGGTAAACAGTAACCCCACAGTGCCCAGTACTGGGAACAGTAATTCCCTTTTTCCAAAGGTGGGACAGGAAGAAGAACCAGGAGGGACATCAAGAGGTTGCAGCACCTATAAGACCCACAGGGGCCGTCAACAGACAGGCAGACGAGCCCGGTGATCAACCTGTCGTCTAGAATCATCACAGAGGGTTAGTTAGGCCTTCTATCCAAAGGTCTTTCATTTTGTCCTACAGCAAAATTTGATCATTTTAACTTTGGAATAGAATTGTTCAAGTTTGAAAGGGCACTAAAGATAAAACTATTTTTCCGTATGCAAGCAGGAACTGTAGCTGGGTCTAAGGGCCAAGCATTTAAGATGAAAAGTAAATTTATGCCTCCTGGCCAGTATCAGTCTATAGAAAGTTACATTCGCACTCTGAAGCATGATGTTTCTCGAGTGCCTCCACTATGTAAAAATACACCAACTTGAGTCCGGCAGAATATAAGGCTTTGAAATCATTGAGGGACGATAAAAAATCTCATTCTCACTTCAAAAAACCCGCAGACAAAGGCGGGGCCATTGTGGCAATGAATTGCACAAACTACAGGGATGGCATGCTGCTGATGCTAGCAGATAATGCCAGCTATATACAACTTGATAGGGATCCTACCCAAACACAATCAATGCCCTGTCATCCCTTATTAATATTGGTTGCTCAAATGATCGGATCTCTAAAGAGATAGCCGAATTCCTGATGGATGAGCATCCTAGACTGCCCGTTAGGGATGAGCCGAACACCAGAACCTGCGAACGGACCGAAAATTCGCACGAACGTTAGAACCCCATTGAGGTCTATGGGACTCGAACGTTCGAAATCAAAAGTGCTCATTTTAAAGGCTAATTTGCATGGTATTGTCCTAAAAAGGGTTTGGGGACCCGGGTCCTGCCCCAGGGGACATGTATCAATGCAAAAAAAACTTTTAAAAACGGAGCAGTGATTTTAATGATGCTTAAAGTAAAAAAAAAAAAAAGAGTGAAATATTCCTTTAAATATTGTACCTGGGGGGTGTCTATAGTATGCCTGTAAAGTGGCGCATGTTTCCCGTGCTTAGAACAGTCCCTACACAAAATGTCATTTTTAAAGGAAAAAATGTCATTTAAAATTGCTTGCGGGTTTAATGTAATGTCGGGTCCTGGCAATATGGATGAAAATCAGTGAGACAAACGGCATGGGTACCCCCCCAGTCCATTACCAGGCCTTTTGGGTCTTGTATGGATATTAAGGGGAACCCCGCACACAAATTAAAAAAAGGAAAGGTGTGGGGCCACCAGGCCCTATATACTCTGAACAGCAGTATACAGGCGGTGCAAACAAGACAGGCACTGTAGGTTTGTTGTTAAGTAGAATCTGTTTGTAATTTTGAACTGGTACATTTTTAACGTGTTTAGCTCCAGCCAAAAAATCTTTTTTAAGCTTTTTGGAAAACATAGGGAAGGGTTATCACCCCTGTGACATTTGTTTTGCTGTCTGTGCTCCTCTTCAGAAGATTTCACCTCACTTTTTGTCCCAATGACAAATGTTTTTTGAAAATTTGGGTTTTTTGTGAAACAAGGATTGGTGATAAAGCATCAGTGGAAAGGAGAAATGTTTTTCCCATATTAACTCTTACAGGAGAGAATTTCCCTTCCCAGGGGTAGATTTCATCTCACTTCCTGTTGTCCCCTTCCGTTTACAAGTAGGAGTCGTTTGTAAGTTGGATGTTTGAAAGTAGGGGCCTGCCCTATATACTCAGCAGAAATTTGGGCCTTAGGTGTTGTTGTGGCCACAACACTGTAAGCCCTCACAGGGCCCTGCTGTGAAATATTAGATCAAGAATTGTAATTACATGCCCCTGTTGAACAGGGGCAGAGAAATTGGGCCTTTGGTGGTGGTGGTGGTGGTGGTGCTGGTGCCACAACACTGTAAATCCTCACTCGCTCTTGGTGGGCGCAGAAACGGGCCCTGCTGTGAAATATTAGATCAAGAATTGTAATTACATGCCCCTGTTGAACAGGGGCTGAAAAATTGGGCCTTTGGTGGTGGTAGTGGTGGTGCTGGTGCCACAACACTGTAAGTCCTCACTCGCTCTTGGTGGGCACAGAAACGGGCCCTGCTGTGAAATATTAGATCAAGAATTGTAATTACATGCCCCTGTTGAACAGGGACTGAAAAATTGGGCCTTAGGCACTGTTGCTGGTGCCACAACACTGCAACCCCTCACAGATACTCTAGTTGGAACACAGGAACGAGCCCTGCTGCAAAGTATTGCATCAAAAATTGTAATTACATGCCCCTGTTAAACAGGGGCTGAAAAATTGGGCCTTAGGCACTGGTGACGGCGCCCAGAACCAAAAATGTTCTTACAAGCTATCAGCATGATCATTGAGGAGGAAGAGGATAATTACTCAGGATAGTCACTCAGCATCAGCATAGGCAGTCTTTGAAGGGATCTGAGATTTCAAAAAAAATTATTCGGTTACATCAGCATAAGGTGCTTGGTAGCTGGTGGTGATCCAAGACTGATTCATTTTTATGAAGGTCAGTCGATCGACCGAGTCGGTGGACAGACACACCCTGTGATCGGTTACAAAGCCTCCAGCAGCACTGAATGTGCGTTCCGAAAGAACGCTGGATGCAGGACAGGCCAGTAGCTCAATTGGACAAGGGGGACAGTGTCACTGATGCATGCACTGTCACTGCTCACCATCCTCGTGGCCTCCTCAAATGGTGACAGGACTGTGCATGCATCCCTGATCATGGCCCACTGGCGTGGGGAAAAAAAACCAAGCTCCCCTGTCCCTGTCCTGGTGCCATAGTCGCACAGGTACTCATTGATGGCCCTCTGCTGTGTGTGCAGCCGCTGCAGCATGGCCAACGTTGAGTTCCACCTGGTGGGCATGTCACAGATTAGGCGGTTCTTGGGCAGGTTAAACTCCTTTTGGAGGTCCGCCAGCCGAGCACTGGCATTATATGACTGGCGGAAATGCACACAGACTTTCCTGGCCTGCCTCAGGACATCCTGTAAGCCCGGGTACCTGCCCAAGAACCGCTGCACCACCAAGTTAAGGACGTGAGCCAAACAGGGCACATGGGTCATTTGTCCCTGTCGGAGGGCAGAGAGGAGGTTGGTGCCATTGTCGCAAACCACCATTCCTGCCTTAAGTTGGCGTGGCGTCAACCACCTCTGAACCTGCCCCTGACAGAACCTCTGCCCAGTGTGGCTCCTGTCCCCCAAGCACACCAGCTCAAGCCCCGCATGGCATCTTTTGGCCTGCGTACATGCGTAGCCTCTTGAATGCTTACGGAGCACCGCTGGTTCCGAAGACAAAGCACAGGAAGAGGCCATGGAGGAAGAAGAAGAGGAGGGGTTGGAGGAGAGAGGTGTGTCACAATCATTAGTAGTGGTATTTTGGAGGTGTGGTGGCGGAACAACCTCCAACACTACTGCACCTTTTCCTGCATCCTTCCCAACTGCCAGCAGAGTCACCCAATGCGCCGTGAAACTTAGGTAATGTCCCTTCCATGCCTGTTGGACCATGAGTCAGCGGTAATATGCACCTTACCGCTGACCGCCCTGTCCAGCGAGGCATGGACATTGCCTTCCACATGCTGGTGGAGAGCCGGAATCACCTTCCGAGAGAAAAAGTGGCATTTGGGTACCTGCCACTGAGGAACCGCACATTCCACAAGCTCACGGAAGGGGGCAGAGTCTACCAACTGAAAAGGCAGCAGTTGAAGTGCTAGCAATTTTGCCAAGCTAGCATTCAACTGCTGGGCATGTGGATGGCTGGGAGCAAACTTCTTTCGGCGGTGCAGCAGCTGGGGCAGGGAAATTGCCTGGTACAATCTGACGTCGGTGTACCGAAAGCAGATTGCCCACAAGTACTTGGCTGTGACACACCTAATTCTACACCTTCATTCCTCTCAGTGCAGGTCTCAGAGAGGACTGAAGGTATAGTGGGGTTGGAGATCTCAGCTGATGAAGAGCAAGGAGAGGTCCTCTTTGTTCTTTGGTGTGGGTCTTTTAGATACGCTTGCCAACGAACTGCATGGCAGGTCAACATATGTCTGGTCAAGCATGTGGTACCCAAGCGGGAGATGTTTTGGCCACGCGAGATACGCTTGAGACATATGTTGCAAATAGCAGGGGTGCGATCTGATGCACTCGTCTCAAAAAAGGCCCACACCAAAGAACTTTTTGAATAACGCGCAGAGACTGCAGCGCCCTGCACATGCAGAGCTTTGGGGTGTGATGCAGTCAGTGTGCTGCCCTTAGGCTGGCCCCTGGAGGGCATCCTGCCTCGTTGGTGATGTGCTGCCTCCTCCTCCTCTCTCCTATCAGGCACCCACATTGAGTCAGTGACCTCATCATCCCCTCCCTCCTCATCACTGGAGCAAACCTGGCAGTATGCTGCAGCAGGGGGAGCATGACCGCCAGATTGCTGTCCTTCTTGGGCACCCCCTCTGTCCGTGCTCACGTTACTGCCTTCATCTAGCTCAGTATCATCATCAGAGCCTTCCAAACACTGGGCATCCTCCTGGAGCATGTACCCAACACTATGGTCAAACAGTTCGTGGGGCTAGGGAAGGAGTCACTGATGACATTGAGCCGAGGGAAGAGGCCGCTGCTTTGCCAGACAAAGTACCCTGAGCATGGGTGAGAGAGGATGAGGAGGATGAGGACGGCTTGGACGGCTTGGTCATCCACTCGACCAAGTCTTCCGCATGTTGCGGCTCAACACGGCCAGCTGCCGAAAAAAAGGCCAAGCGTGTCCCACAGCCACGTGCTGATGAGGATGCACCGTCTCCACGACCAGCACTAGACACAGAGCCTTCTTGCCCTCTTTTATTGGCTTGTGACTGTCTGCCTCTCCTTGTTGGCCTTCCAGACATACTAATGGCCTGTAGCTGCACTAAGCTGGGATATATATATATATATATATATATATATATATATATATATATATATATATATACATATATATATATATATATATGTACTGATGCTGCAGCTAGCAAAATCAACTGCCTGCCTGTAGTATGAGAACACCACCAACCTTCTACAGGTGCAGAGCTCAAAAAAAACTAACTTGTAGCTTATTTAGCTGCCTGCGGTAGTGATAGGATCAGGAAAACACCACCAACCTTCTACAGGTAGCTTTAGCTGAACACTGTGCAGAGCTCGCAAAAAACTAACTTGTAGCTTATTTAGCTGCCTGCGGTAGTGATAGGATCAGGAAAACACCACCAACCTTCTACAGGTATCTTTAGGTGAACACTGTGCAGAGCTCGCAAAAAAATAACTTGTAGGTTTAGCTGAACACTGTGAGGAGGATGCACTACACTAACTTGTAGTTATAGCTGAACACTGTGAGCAGAACTCACTACACTAACTTGTAGCTTTAGCTGAACACTGTGCAGAGGTCTCACTTCACTAACTTGTAGTTTTAGCTGAACACTGTGAGCAGGACGCACTACACTAACTAGAAGCTTTAGATGAACACTGTGAGCAGGACGTACTACACTAACTTGTAGCTTTAGCTGAACACTGTGCAGAGGTCTCACTACACTAACTTGTAGTTTTAGCTGAACACTGTCAGCAGGATGCACTACATTAACTTGTAGCTTTAGCTGAACACTGTGCAGAGGTCTCACTACACTAACTTGTAGTTTTAGCTGAACACTGTGAGCAGGACGCACTACACTAACTTGTAGCTTTAGCTGAACACTGTGCAGAGGTCTCACTACACTAACTTGTAGTTTTAGCTGAACACTGTGAGCAGGATGCACTACACTAACTTGTAGCTTTAGCTGAACACTGTGCAGAGGTCTCACTACACTAACTTGTAGTTTTAGCTGAACACTGTGAGCAGGACGCACTACACTAACTTGTAGCTTTAGATAAACACTGTGCAGAGGTCTCACTACACTAACTTGTAGTTTTAGCTAAACACTGTGAGCAGGACGCACTACACTAACTTGTAGCTTTAGATGAACACTGTGCAGAGGTCTCACTACACTAACTTGTAGTTTTAGCTGAACACTGTGAGCAGGATGCACTACACTAACTTGTAGCTTTAGCTGAACACTGTGCAGAGGTCTCACTACACTAACTTGTAGTTTTAGCTGAACACTGTGAGCAGGACGCACTACACTAACTTGTAGCTTTAGATGAACACTGTGCAGAGATCTCACTACACTAACTTGTAGTTTTAGCTGAACACTGTGAGCAGGATGCACTAAACTAACTGTAAATAGTCTAGCTGCCTGACTGTGGTACTAATAGGATCAAAAGAACACCAGCAATTTTCTTCAGGTAGCTGTAAATACTGTAACGAGACAAGCCTGCCTGTCAGTAGGAAGATAACAGGAACGGATCTAGCTAAACTGAATACAGTGTATATATATATATGCAACACCTGGGATGCATATATATACACAATACACTGTAAGTGCAGCTAACTCACTGATTGTCCTGCCTAATCTAGCTAACTGAAATGAAATGACACTGTCTCTCTGTCTATCTCTCAGCACGCCGGAACACACTACACAGGGCCGCCGTGCAGTCGGGCTTATATAGTGTGGGGCGTGTTCTAAACCCCCTGAGCCATAATTGGCCAAAACCACCCTGGCTTTGGTCAATTACAGCTCTCTCTACCAACGGCGCTGTGATTGGCCAAGCAAGCGGGTCATAGTGCATGCTTGGCCAATCATCAGCCAGCAATGCACTGCGATGCCGCAGTGAATTATGGGCCATGACGCGCCACACGAATTTGGTGCGAACGGCCCATATCGTTTGCAATTCGGCGAACGATCGAACAGCCGATGTTCGAGTCGAACATGGGTTCGACTCGAACACGAAGCTCATCCCTACTGCTCGTTATATATGGGCTACCAAAGGTCCACAAAGGAACAACACCCTTGAAGTTTATGCCGATAGTTTCAGGAACAGGATGGATTATGCAGCCCTTGGCCCAGTTGATTGACTTTCATCTTCAGCCCCTGGTAAAAAATTTATCATCGTATGTCAGGGACACAAGTGACTTTTTGCAGAAATTAAGAAGTTTCTTCACTTTTGATGCCAATTGGAAATTGGCAACCATGGACATTTCGTCCTTGTACACAAGCATACCAAACTGATAGCAGATGAATCTCTTATAGAAGGTTTACAGTTTGTTCTGGAGAGAAATTTTTTCTCATTCGAAGGAACGAAGTTTGCCCAAATCCATGGTACAGCCATGGGCAGTTCAGCAACCCCTTCATTTGCGAACTTGTTTGTTGGATACATGGAGGAACATCACATTTATCCTATGGCTCTTTTTTCTCAGCATGTCAAGTGTTGGTTAAGATACATTGACAACATTTTTTTAATCTGGGATGGTGAAGTTTGCATTTTTCATGAGTTTTTGGGGCATTTGAATAGGATATTCCCAGGCATAATATTTAATACAGAAATTTCCCAGGATAGTATTACCTATTTGAATGTCAGAATTACCAATGAGCAGGGTACATTACATGCATCATTATTTACAAAACCAACTGATAGGAACATGTTGCTACACCAGAGTGCACACCCAAAACATCTCCGTGATAGCCTACCCATTCCTCAGTTTAAAAGATTAATGTGTATCTGCTCTGATGAAAGTGAGAGGAATATATAACTATAGGCCATGTACGGGAAATTCAATTGAGCGTGGGTATCTCATCACGACACTTGAAAAAACGCTTAGCAGAGCCACTTCAAATTTGGTTAAAACTAACAAAACAGCCAATAGGCCTTTGTTCATACATGGTTCTAACCAGGAATCAGATCGTATTAAGCCGGCGACCACACGCAACATTAACATTTTGAGAGCTGACGGTACGTTGACCGCAAGTATCAAGAATCCACCATTACTAGTCCCCAAACTAAGTAGGTCCCTGCGCGACATATTGGTACAGGCAGACCCGAGATCTAAATATGTTAAGCCAAGTTTAGAATCTCACAAAAAAGCGGTTGTTACCGATGTTATAATTGTAACGCTTGCAACTCTATGATATGCGGTGAACATTTCACCCACCCACATAATGGCAGACAATATCGCATACAAGGATATATGAACTGCAACACAGAGTTTTGTGTCTACATTCTGTGGCTTACGCATGCGTTTGCAAAAGACTAAACCCCTGTTTTTAACACATACTGTTAGACAGGTTAATTTGGTTGTCTGCGAGCTGGTGGTAAGTAGGCTTGGAATTTTTTCCTGGGCATTCCCCAGGCCTTGTTTATATCTGTTTGTAGCCCTCCAATGCCGCTTACTGCGATAGCCAGCTATAAATGAGGGTGGTGGCAAGTTTTTTGAGATCACCTTGGTGTGTGTATTGGTCCAGCAACGCACCAGCACCTTTGCAGCCATTGTGCTATTTGCTGGGTGTCTGGTGTGCTCCTGTACCTTTAAGAAGGGATGGGCTGCCCTTCAGTCCACCTGCTCTCATTTATCCATCAGAATGCATGTGCCTCCACTGTGGGGACACTCATATTTTAGTGTTAGGACCACAGATATCAGGGTGCCGTGACGAGAATCTGTGACTTACGCATGCGTTTGCAAATGCGTGCGGACTAAACCCCTGTTTTTAACGCATACTGTTAGACAGGTTAATTTGATTGTCTGCGAGCTGGTGGTAAGTAGGCTTGGAATTTTTTCCTGGGCATTCCACAGGCCTTGTTTATATCTGTTTGTAGCCCTCCAATGCCGCTTACTGCGATAGCCAACTCTAAATGAGGGTGGTGGCAAGTTTTTTGAGATCACCTTGGTGTGTGTATTGGTCCAGCAATGCACCAGCACCTTTTGCAGCCATTGTGCTATTTGCTGGGTGTCTGGTGTGCTCCTGTACCTTTAAGAAGGGGTGGGCTGCCCTTCAGTCCACCTGCTCTCATTTATCCATCAGAATGCATGTGCCTCCACTGTGGGGACACTCATATTTTAGTGTTAGGACCACAGATATCAGGGTGACGTGACGAGGCTCTGTGGCTTACGCATGCGTTTGCAAATGCGTGCGGACTAAACCCCTGTTTTTAACGCATACTGTTAGACAGGTTAATTTGGTTGTCTGCGAGCTGGTGGTAAGTAGGCTTGGAATTTTTTCCTGGGCATTCCCCAGGCCTTGTTTATATACATTTTGAAATGTCCCTGCTCAATGGTGTATGTAGGGAAAACAGTTGGCCCTTTTAAACGACGATTCCAGAAACATAGGAGCAATATAAGAGTAGTGCTGGAGAGGACCCTGAAAGGTGAAGCCCCCGATTTAAACAAACCTGTAGCAATACACTTTGTCGCTAAGAAGCATCAAGTACATGAATTAAGGGGCATGGTCATTGAACAAATATCACGACCAGTGAGGGGGGAGACCGTGATCATCTCCTTCTTCGCCGTGAGGCATACTGGACATATACCTTGGGCACAGTCCAGCCAGGGGACCTTAATACCACTCTATCCTATCTGTGTTTTCTTGAAGACAGATAATTTGGATTGTGATGTTGCTTATGGTTGTAATGTATCAACTTTAATCTTTTATTCTATACATTATCTGCACATCTATTTTGCAGCTATTCTACTTGTTTGTCTATCATTGCTAGGTGGCAAAGGGAATTTTTTTCTTTTTTCATTTTTTTTCTTTTTTGTTTATTTTTCATTTTTTCATTTTTTACATTTCTAATTTTTTATTTTATTCTATTTTATTTCATTTTATTTTATTTTATTTTTTTATATTTATTTTTATTTTTATTTTTTTGGTTTTGTTTCCTTCTTATAACTTGTATATTTTTATTTCTCTTTTCCTTTATTTTCATATTTTATTTCAATTTTCGGCTTTTTTTCACTTTCCATATCTTCGAGGTGCAGCTGCCATGACTCACTTTCACACTCGGTTTTCACTTTTTTTTCTTCTTCTTCTTTTCACTTAACACCAGTGTGCTCCCTGTCTAATTGCAGACCACTGCTGTCTGCATTGACGTATTGATCCCCTAGGGCGCATGTGTATAGCGTGTCGCCGGATTGGAGTAGAAAGGCAAGCCCCTAATGGTCACCTAGCAATGGTGACCATTTCCTTAGTTGTGAAAGTACACAACTAAGGAAAGGAACAGACACGTTTGATGAGGCTGCAATTGCAGGTTCTCTGTGCAAAAAGGATTCATTTTAGTATGAACAGAATATTAGTACACTGATCCACTCTGGCCAAAGTAGTTATGACAGCCTGATGGCTGGTTTATGTATAGCAACACCCCCGAAGGAGCTGCTTTTATTGGTTCAGTCAAAAAAAGGGGGGGAGGTTGGGACTTTAATTGAGGTGTGAAATGGTGGAACCAATCAGATTCACAAAGGTGCAAACATGAATATGTTTATTGGTGAACCAATAACCGGGAGTTGCGATGGGTGCTGGGCGCCCTCCCTCTCCCCTCCTTCTCGTCCTGGTGACGCGGGTGACTGGGCGGGCGCACGCACCGCTTATCGGTTTTAACGCACATGCGGCTGATATACCAGCTTCTCCTACACACGGGGAATCACTCCGGCGCATGGCCGTGTTGTCTTTCCCCCTCTTAGTGTCTGCTGAGCGTGACGCTGAGGGGATACCGGTCGGTGATTCTGGGCTCACACCGCACTCCCCAACCACCTGGATTCCACACATATGCTAACACATCACCCACACCCAGAGACCTCTGCTCTTCAGTCAGTGTGGTACACCATTAATCTTGGACCCTTTAGGTAAACCAACTATTTTTCACATGATATATTTTTACATTATTTTTTGTTTTTTTGTTTTTTTTCCCACCTTGGGCATAGGCTACTCTTTGATACTTACTTTCATTTTCTGTCCCTGATTTTTGACCAATGCTGTCATGGATACACACTATTTACCCCACTCATTATATCACAGAAGCCCTGTCCACGTAAGGGGGATGGCGTGTGTGGTCCTGGACTTTCCCAATTGGTTCCCCTCTCAGCTCCCGGAACAGGCTTATTCTTGCGGACCCTCGGCATGTGGGCACTATTTGATCACATTACCGGCTGTATGTGAGTATTTCCTGGCATCGCCAATTATTTCATAAACCCATCCCTCTACTCTCCCCATATGGATGAATACACCAGATCAAATGGTTCGTGTATACTTTTTTATAGAACTTGGATGCTTCCCGACTCCTGATGAGTGGATACGAGTCTACGAAACGCATTGAGCCCACCTTGATGCATCCAACACTTCATGACAATCTTTTATTGGTTTTTATGGGATTACTCTATATGACTTGTCTGCCATGAGGGACTATGTTGTACTACCTTATTTGTTTATGCCAGGTTTTTGTATATATTCATTTGCTTTATATTTTTATATATTGTTTATGCCATATTGTTTGTTGCAATCGCTGATCATTGGTTCACCAATAAACATATTCATTTTGCATCTTTGTGAATCTGATTGGTTCCACCATTTCACACCTCAATTAAAGTCCCAATCTCCCCCTCTTTTTTCATGTTGATAGGGATGGGGGCGTGAACTTTCCCTCACGTCCCATTTAAAGTCCCATTGTTCCCCCCTTTACTTGTTTATTGGTTCAGTCCGTTACTCTTCCTCTCAACCCCAAAGAACTGTCCCAGCCCCTCTGGCACACCTGGCAAGATGGTTAATGGAATAACCCAATAATAATACACAAACACAGTTCTGTTCTCTCAAGTTTACTTGGACCAGAGAAAATCTTAGATTAACATTAGTCAGCCAAGGCCTGTATAAGTAACCAGGACTTGGTTGAAACAAAAAAAACAGTCAATAACACTATGCAATACATAAAGAGTAAATAACAAGGTACACAGATTAAATGGACTCCCTGAACAAGCTATTGGTCTATGTAGAATGCTATAATACCTCCAATACACACACTGAAGTAATTTAAACACCCGTGGCATGTCCCCTTTAAGAGCAACAATAGTAATGTTCTATGAGTAAAGTTTTGCGTTTGTTCTCTTCATCGGCATGTCAGAGCTCTGTGGACAAGGGTTCCTCAGTATAACAGGAGGGTGAGGAGAAATGTAGAGTAGCTGGTCTTGTGATGTAGTACTCCTCTATGTGATCCAGATAATAGGTGTCTGTGCACAGTATTCAGATGAGGTATCTTATGGAAGGCAATAAGGTTCCTGGGCAAAAGCCCTCTCACCAATCCTATACGCAATCAGCGGTCCTCCATAGAGCGATCGACTGACTCCCCTGGCTGCAGGTGTGTCACGATGGCGTTCAGTCTCTAAGCTGTTGAAAGGGCCTCTTCCGTGACGTTCCGGGCGGCTACAGAGCGTCCTTCTAGAAGCATGCAGGTTCTGTTCCTCTGGGCTGGAGCTGCAGACTGTGTGCCCCTTGGTAGGCCGCAATCCCCCTCACACACAGCAACAGAGGATTTGCTCTCCTGATGGCATCCAGGAACAAGGCTTTTTGGCCTAGTCCGCTCTGTGTCTTTCATAGACTCCCCCACAATCCTCTTGCTCTCTGCAGTGCAGCCTGGGATTTGCAGTCCTGCTCCCCTCACCAGTCAGTCAGGCTGCTTTATTCCTGGGACTTCATATTCCACAGTGCTTTGCTGCAGCTCCCTGATGATTGGCTTTCAGTCTCTTCCAATAGGGAGGCTACAAAGCAAGCAGTTCTGTGTGTCTCTGTGTATGTGAGGAGAGAGGAAGGGGGTGAAAAAGCCCAAGCAGCTGCTAGCAGGCAGCTCCCCCCCTCATGGATTTCATCAGCCTGGAGAGGTACCTGCTACATATGTAAATAGGAAGCAAACACACGGGTTTATGGGTGGGATATGATGTCATTGGATGTCAGGAGGCGGGCTGGGGGTTATTTCCTCTTTGCACTGATTGGTGAATGGTTCTTTAAATAGTGGACTGTTTGTATCACAATTTGTCACATGCCTGATAAAGGGGTCCTGCGTGGTTCCGAAACGTCGCTTCTATTTATTTTTTTGATACTATGTGATTAAAGTTTTGGACCCAATTTTGAAGATCCTGGTGTGCTGGTGACACTTCCTTCTCATGACTGCAGTCAGTTCCAGCCGTTGGTCATTTCAGCACCCAATCTAAGATACAGCCATTTGTGCAGGAACGTGTGCATTGGGAGTATTGCATTGGAGGAACTGTTCTAAGACTATTGCCATAGGAGACAGCGCTCCTATGCAGATGTGGTGTCTTGCTGGATGCCTTTTTCCTGCATGGATGTCTACCTGTAGAAGTCTCGGAGTCTGCTAATTTAACTTTGCAATTTCCTAAGGGTGTCCTGGCCCTAAACCCTCTCTCCCACTGTTCTGTGCAAGAGAAAATAAATCTCTTTGCATTCAAGAAGTGTCTGGCGCCTATGAATCTACCTTACATTACACCCACTATGCCTTGCAACCCACTCTCATTAGACTAAAGGAGGCCTGGGACCTTGCTACATTTGGCGCCCAACGTGGGGCAAAGGCGTTATCCTCGCAGCAGTCGCCCATAGCAACTGGCTGCAGCTCCATCGGGATTTCGTCTGGCTCCGTGGGAAGGTGGCAAGTAACATCTGTATTTCTCATAGACTGTGTTATTGTGCATTCTGGCAACGTGGGGAAGACCCAACAAGTCTCCTTGCTCATGGGAAAGGATCAGCCTGGTCTTTTGACACTTCCCGCCAGCACTGTGAGGCTTAAAGCAGGCTCCATTACAGTTTTGGCATGCCGCATTGTGAAGGAGGCAGGTGTGGAAGTTTTCAGAAAGGATCTGCACCAATCTGTTGGCATGGGAGGAGTCCCCACTCTGCAGAGGAGGACGCATTACTGTTTGGGTCGCCATCTTGGGTCTGCATGATAAATCCTCGTGGCCTCAGGGGAAATATGGCGCATATGGGAGCTCCTGGGATTGAATATGACCACTGGGAAATTGCCAGCTTCTTTGCCTCTGGAGCCACGATTACTGACATGGGTATTCGGATGGTGTTGAGAGGGGAGATCGCATTGTATATCTCCTAAAGTTCTGCAGCTATGGGGATCGTTTGCCGGCAGTGTTCCGGATTTGCCGTGTTCTTTCGCCCTTGGAGTTAGTGCTATCGATGTGGAGAATTGCTGCTGGTGGCTGCCAGACCACCACTACCATTACAGGTGATGAAGGCAGATTGGGTTTGCGGATATGCCACTGTGGAGGAACCTACCTCCAGCACCAAGGCCGCCGATTCTGGCTGGCCTACCCCGGCCTGGGCAGATTCTTCTCCAGAGGAGCACATTTTGCCCGGTGACCCTACAGAGACTGCAGTGGAAGTGTCAGTTCCCACTGCCACCATTCGCTTTGAGCTTTCTACAGCGACTGCTATTCCAGAACAAGTAGCACTAGCACCCCACCTCCCTTCTAAGGAAGTGCAAGTGCCTGCCTCAACTACCACCGCGGGTGTCACTACTACCGAGGATTGCGGTCCTACGGTTCTCACTCATCTGGCCCAGTATGTCGGTTTATCACGTACCAAAAAAGGTGGGAGATCTCGTGTTCATCCCTGGCAGTGCCCGAGACTGTTAAGCAAAGAGGCAGTGGAAGATGCACGAGACGAATACAGTGACTGTTGCAGGAAATGGTTGAGATGTACCAAATAGCAAAAATATCTACATTGTACTGTTCATCTTTTAACCTTAATGGAAGAAGTATTCTTGCTGTTGGCAGAGTCGCTGAGATAGTGCTGTCTTAAGTATATCATGAAGAAGTTGCTACCATTGAATATGGCATAGTAGCCAGGGTTTGAGGGCCCCACTGTTACCTACATATGCCTGTTGGATTAACGCAAATAATGTTAACTTAACAAGAAAGATATTAAATGCTTTGTCACTACGGTGAATGGTAAAGGAGAGTCCTTCATCTTGCCTGATTCCAGATACTATTGGTGACTCGCACTTTTCATAATACATTGAATTACAAGTGTGTGCATTGATAGGGTTGAAATAATGACTTAGAGTTCCACTGTAATTGTGTACGTATCAATTGTTCTATTTAAATTGTTTGTGCTCCTTTCTTACCTGTGTACGTATCAATTGTTCTATTTAAATTGTTTGTGCTTTTCTCTTCTGTGTACGTATCAATCTGTATCTAGATGGAATTTGGAACTGCTGAACAATCATTACATGTTCGCTGATGAGAAACTCTTTGTACCTTAACCTCATTTGGTAATGCCGATAAGATTACTGCTTGTATAAAAGGCCTTTGAAAGAGTAAAGGCAGCAGCCCATTATGCTCAGAACTTTGATACAGACATACCTGACTCTGTGTCTTAATTCCTATAAGAAGCAATAATTTGACAAAGCAATATAAACTTAAAGCAACTTATTTAAAAGTTGAACCTAACATTTTGGCGCCCGAACAGGGACCCACCAAGTTGCTACAAGAGGTGGCTGAGCTACGCTGACGGAACGAAAGGACAGGCATTCCGGGAACCACAGATCAAAAAACCTGGCCAGGTAAGAAAAAGCTTTATTTTTCTTATATTCTGTGCTCCCCTGATTTGTGCCTATCCGTTCTGTCAGTTACGGTTCTCCTGGTTTTAAAACACCAGCCTCTGTAGTGGTGAGTCTAGAATTACTGCATATTTTAGTTTATATTGCTGGAATTATTTGTTTGTTTTGTTGTCTGTGTCTGTCTTGTCTGTCTTGTTGAGAAAGTGAATGAGCCTTGTCAAGGATGGTATGAGTTAGAAGGGGATTGCCGAACTAAGCAACGGAATGCGCCTTACCTCACATGATTGGGAACTTGAGGGCTTGTGAGCTTGGGGGTCTGACGCTTATGCTTAACCTCACATCTAACTCATAAACCATAGACGGGTTGAGAGTATAAGCCCTGTCTGCTCCATAAAGCAGGGATAAGAGTGTATGAGAGGGATTCCCAGATACGGGGAGGGAATAAGATCTCCAAAAGTCCGGAGATCTAGTCGGATACCTGGCCACTTAAAGGAATGCTTGTATATGTTGTAGCCGCATTTTTGTATATGTTGTAGCCGCATTCTGGTTTGTTATTGGGCTAGCATATAAAGTAATTATTGGTTATTGGGCTAGCATATAAAGTAATTCGATTTCAGAAATCTCATTCCGGAAGAGGTTTCTAGTATTCTAGCACCCTAGGAGGAAGGCAACGAGGAACTAGTGTAACTTAGCTGGTTTGTTATTGGGCTAGCATATAAAGTAATTATTCATTCTTGTATATGTTGTAGCCGCATTATATTGTACACTAAGTGTCCCACACGCTACCTAGGCAGGACTGTTAGAATGGGCCAGAGGAACACAAAACCCCGTCAGGGAATTGTGGCGCACTATACGGTGCCACAGATAATTAAGAACATTTATGGGAAAACCGAAGCACAGGACTTAAAGGATGTCCTTCGTAAATTTAAGGTGAAAGGAGCAGCGGGCTTAGACCCGGATGTATGGAGTGAAATAAAAAGGGACAGACAAGGAGAGGTGTTAGAGAAGCAATGGATGCGTCAGGTTCAATGCTTAATTTAGGTCTCAAATAGAGCGAAAGAAGAGGGGTGGAAGTATAATCCAGATTGTGATGGTTGTGATATGAAAGATAGAAGAACAAAAAATGTCGAGGCTCCCAGCTCAGCCATCCCACCCCCATACACTGACGTAGAACGCAAACCACACAAGATATATCCGGTACTTGAGGGGAGAGGATGGGTTTGTCAGGATTGTGGAGCACAAAACCCAGAATGGGCAGTAGAATGTGTGCATTGTGGGGCACAAAAACCTCATCCAGAAACTGTAGCTCCCGTACGCACTGATACACGCATTGTTCAGGTAAACAATCCAGAATTTGGACAAGCAGCCCATCCAAATGCCCCGCCTACTGTCACTCGTAGAATGCAAATAAGGACTTGGGCACCATGGTCGGCAGACACCCTTATGGCATTAATACAGAGCGCCCCATACCCGGTAGCAAAGCCAGCTGCTTTTTGTAGATTTGTGACACAGTTAATGAATACACATGAAGCGACCTGGCAGGATGGGGAGGATCTATGCAGACACAAAATGACTCTGACCCTGTTTAACCAGTTTATGACAGAAATAGGTCCACACAGACCTGCAGGACAAGTTGATGGGGAGGGCAACCTGGAGGCAGGACATGTCAGACATATAGACTCAAGGGCCCCTTTTATTGCTAGATTAGAAGCTTTTTGTCAGGCAAAACAACAGGAGAGGGGGTCCATATCACCCATGAAGCAAATGTCAGGACAGACTGTATCGGAATTTTACTTATCTATGGAAAGTATGATGGCAGATGAGGGATTGGACTTGGCCCTGCCAGTCACAATCCGAGCCTTCAATAGACAATTTATGGAGGGATTAATTCCACAGATAAGTGAGAGACTGAAAGCCTGCACACCAGAGTGGAGGGCAACTAGAGATAGAGGGACGTTGTTACAAAAAGCGCAAGGCATAGAGGCGGACTTAGCAGAAACCAAAGGGAGGAAATCTCATGCTATCAACGCACTCGGGGGTCCCCAAGAGCAAGGTAGAGGTTCCTTTCGCAAACCCGTTACCTGTCACTACTGTAACAAGATTGGTCACATCAGACGCAACTGTAGGAAAAGAATAAGGGATGAAGGAGAGGAAGGTGTTGATTCTCCAGTTAATCAGAGAAGGAACCAGCCCAGGGACAACAAAAATAGTCATATCAGGCAGCAGGGAGATGGTCCACGAGCATGACTCACCCCGGTTTTAGAAAAATCCAAAACAACAATGCTTAAGACAAATATAACGGTTGGTAATAAGAAAATCTCTTGTTTAGTCGATACAGGAGCTTCACGCTCGTTACTTTCTGACTCTGAACTACTCCCTGGCCAAAAATCACCTGACACTTTACTAATAACTGGATATGATGGCATTTTAGCCGACGCCCCGCTTACAAAACCTCTGAAAGTTAAAGTAGGAAACCACATGTTCCTTTCACGCTTTCTGGTATCCAGAGGAGCCCCCACTAATTTGTTAGGAGCTGACATTTTGCAGAAAATAGGAGCTAACATTACCTATCACCCAGATGGCACTGTCACCTTAGCTATAGGGGATAATCAAGAACACATGGAGATGTGTAACGTGATACAATACCTAGAGGAGGAACCGGAATTGTCCGGCCCACCTCCTTCAGACTTAGATCAGATTTTGTCGTCCCTTCCAAGAGAACTATGGGAGAAACATCCAGCTGATGTTGGACTTTTGCCCATACCTCCGGTTACCCTACAGCTGATTCCAGGAGCAGTGCTTCCCCAACAAAAGCAGTATCCACTTAGTGCACCTCAAGAGGCAGCCATAGAAATGCAGGTCCAATCCTTCTTAAAAAGTGGAGTTCTAAAAGAGGTAAAATCACCGGCAAACACTCCCTTGTACCCGGTTAAAAAGAAATCAGTAGCCGGTAGTCCGGTTAAGTATAGAATGGTCCAAGACCTTAGAGCGGTCAACAAAATACTAGCCCCGATGACACCTTTAGTACCCAATCCACATACATTACTGTCACAAATACCATCAACCAGTATGTACTTTACGGTTATAGATTTAGCGAACGCTTTCTTTTCCGTCCCGCTTGCTGAAGAATGCCAACTTTGGTTTGCATTTTCCCTCAAAAATCGGCAACTAACCTGGACACGCCTACCTCAGGGTATGGCGCATTCACCTACCTTGTATTCGCAAGCATTGCAAACGGTGTTGGGAGAATGGGTACCACCAGATTCCTGTGTATTGTTACAATATGTGGATGATTTATTGTTATGCTGCCCTGACAAGGAAACTTGTTTGGCCACCACCCTTAATTTGTTGCGATTTTTGGCAGAAAAAGGTTGCAAGGTTAATAAGAAAAAGTTACAAGTGTGTCAGGAAAAAGTTATCTTTTTGGGACATTGTATATCACAGGGTACGAGACATCTCACTGAGGAGAGCGTTCAAGTGATAAAGGGAATGTTCCCCCCACGGAATTTCAAACAATTGCGTATGTTTTTAGGTATCGTGTCATATTGTAGACAGTGGATACCACATGCTAGCGCTTTGATGCAGCCATTATACGATTGTTTGAAAATGGTACCGTATGTACTTACAGAAGTAGCATATGAGTCGTTTATCACTTTGAAAAAGTTGTTGATTTCTGCCCCGGCTATTGGTATACCAGATTACACCAAGATATTTAATCTGTACATTGCTGAGATCACTGGACATGCCACAGGTGTTCTGACACAGGCACATGTAAAACAAAGAACAGTCGCTTACTTTTCAGCAGCATTAGATCCAGTATCTAGAGGTTCACCGTCCTGTGTACGGGCGGTAGCTGCAGTGTCAATTATCATAGATAAGTCATCAGAGATTGTTCTAGACAATCCAGTCGTAGTGCATACCACACATGACATACATGCAATCTTGTCTCAGGTACAGCCCAAACACATTTCAATGGCTAGGCAATTAAGATTACAGTGTACTTTACTCTTACCTCCAAATGTTACTTTTCAGCGCTGTACAACCTTAAATTTGGCCACCTTTTTGCCTCTTCAGTCAACAGATTTGGCAAGGGGGAATGATAGTACTAATAGTACTAGTGAGAAAAGAAATGAGGACACTGACACTCTTTTGTTTAAAGAAGTAGATCAGCACGATTGTTTTCAGCTCATGGAACAGAAGACAATGGGATTCCCACATGTTACAGATACACCAATTTTAAATGCTGAGCACACTTTGTACATAGATGGCAGTAGGTTTGCTGATGACAAGGGTAAATATCACACAGGGTATGCTGTAGTGACTGATACGCAGGTAATTGAAGCACAGGCCTTACCAGCCCACATGTCAGCACAGGAAGCAGAATTAAAAGCTTTAGAACAAGCCCTAGAATACTTAAAAGAACAAGAAGGGAATATTTACACTGACTCTGCCTACGCTTATGGTGTAGCGCACGATTATGGCCACATATGGAGGGCTAGAGGTTATCTGACAGCAGCAGGTACACCTGTAAAACATGGAGAAGGGATTAAGAGAGTCCTGAACAATCTTCAAAAGGTTAAACGAGTGGCCATCATGAAGATAGCGGCACACACAAGCGCAAAAACAATTGAGGCAAAAGGAAATGCATTTGCAGATTTGACTGCAAAACAGGCAGCTCTAGGGGAAGGAAGCCCTGAGACCTTAGCAGCGGTAGAGGTGAGTATCCCAGAACCAACATGGCAGCAGCTGAGTAAATTACAGGAGCAAGCAGGGGAGAGCGAGAATGATAAGTTGGTCAGGATGGGAGCAGCACCAGACCTTGACAATGTATGGAGGGAAGGGGGCAAATTATGCCTACCTGCCTCTCTGTACCCAGCAATGGCAGCGGCAGTTCACCTACCCACACACGTCAGTTCCAATTCCATGTATAGGATTGTGAACCAAGGATGGCTCGCCCCTGGATTCAGTAGCACTGCAAGAAACTACTGTGCAGCCTGCCAAATCTGTCTCCTGAATAACCCAGGACAGAAAGTGAAAACCCCACGAAAACACCAGGTCCGGGCCCAATACCCCTTCCAGAGACTGCAAATTGATTACATACAAATGCCTAAGAGCGGCCCCTTTGAATTTGTCCTCGTGTGTATCGATTTATTCTCAGGTTGGCCCGAAAGTTATCCAGTAAAATCGGCTACAGCTAAAGCCACAGCTAAGAAACTGATCACTGAGTTAATACCTAGGTTTGGTCTTCCTGAAACCATAGAATCAGATAGGGGGACACACTTTACAGGAGAAATCATGCAGAATGTGATGACCATGTTAGGGGTTCAACAAAGTTTTCACACCCCTTACCACCCACAGAGTTCAGGATCAGTAGAGAGAGTAAATGGGACAATAAAGCTAAAAATACAAAAAGCCATGCAAGAGTTAAACAAGCCTTGGCCAGAATGCCTGCTTCTGGCTTTATTCTCTATAAGGTACACTCCAACAGGAAAAACAGGATTATCCCCATACGAAATACTTTTTGGGAATGCACCTAGATTAGGTTTATACTTTCCACAGAGTATGCAATTGCAATGTGATAGTTTGACTGCATATGTGATACAATTACAACAACGTCTAACTAACATCCACAAAAGTGTGTATTCTTCCCTTCCAGACCCTAATTCAATAACAGGTACACATACGCTGCTACCAGGGGATTATGTATATGTAAAGAAACACACCAGAAAGACATTGGAACCCAGGTTTGAAGGTCCTTACCAAGTACTCTTGACCACAGCCACCTCAGTAAAGCTGGAAGGAAAACCTACCTGGATACACGCATCACATTGCAAGAAACAACCCAAGAAAACAACATGATGAAATATCTACTTACATATTTTTTGTTGAAGATTGTTGTTTTACAAATATATGCATGGACTCCTGGTATTAATGTACTTGAAGTAGAGGAAACAACAACTTTCGAATGGGCTATAGATGATCCTAAAATAGCAAATGATTATTGACAAAGGTAGACTAGTGCATCTTTCCTCACAGATACAACAGGATACTGCACCACATTGGTGGGATATATTTAGTGGAATGTCTTCTACAGCAACCAATACCTTTCACTGGTTGTTAAGTCCAATGGTAATTATTATTCTAATATTAATATCACTTACAATCACGAATATATGTGTATACAGGAAATTAAATAGGAAAATTAGGAGAATAGACAGGGCATACCGATAAATGTGTATTGACATCACCCTACTCCTATAAAACTCCTCTTCTTGAATTTTAAGATGTTGGTAATACCTAGGGGGATGGGTTCTACCCCTCTGACAACTTGCGGTCAGGGAAAGGACTCTGGGGAAAAACTGACTAGAACTTATTCATGAGGACCCAGGGGGAGGGAGAGGATGATGTCAAAGGGGGAAATTGATAGGGTTGAAATAATGACTTAGAGATCCACTGTAATTGTGTACGTATCAATTGTTCTATTTAAATTGTTGGTGCTCCTTTCTTACCTGTGTACGTATCAATTGTTCTATTTAAATTGTTTGTGCTTTTCTCTTCTGTGTACGTATCAATCTGTATCTAGATGGAATTTGGAACTGCTGAATAATCATTACATGTTCGCTGATGAGAAACTCTTTGTACCTTAACCTCATTTGGTAATGCCGATAAGATTACTGCTTGTATAAAAGGCCTTTGAAAGAGTAAAGGCAGCAGCCCATTATGCTCAGAACTTTGATACAGACATACCTGACTCTGTGTCTTAATTCCTATAAGAAGCAATAATTTGACAAAGCAATATAAACTTAAAGCAACTTATTTAAAAGTTGAACCTAACAGCACCTTGTGGAGTCATGGACACTATGCTGTAAGCCACTTCACCTTTGCGTAAAAGTTGTACTAGAGGAGAACATTCCAGGGCTGTACTGCTGAGATTGTGCTGCCGGCAGATACAGGGAGTGCTCACCTGAGCCACGTTGGCTAGTGATTGAAGTTGTCGGGGTGCTTCACTCGGAAAGTGACCTGTGATCTTCTGCGGGTTGTTGTTTCTCCAATTGATGAAGAAAATCTTCTCAGTCCCCGGCTGTCATACAGACAGATGGAGGACATCTTTGCAAGGGGACCTATGTCCCGAAGTGCAAGTAACTCTTGCACCATGGCCTGGCTGCTTGTTATGTGAATGCAGCTGTGCCTCTTTGTCCCCGGAGTTACCCCTAAGGAAGAAGGGAAACTGCTGGGAAGTGTTGTCCACCCCTACAGTGAAATTTGATGGACTGTGACACGTCAAGGACACTGGGTGTGTAGGTAGAATGAGCTGTGGCAAAGGGGCAAATTCTTACCACTTTCTGTGAATAACGGACTAATCCATGCATCAGGACTGTTGCTTGATGAAACATTAGGAAAGTTTGTTTTTGATCAGGAAAAAGGGGGTGGCATTCTCATCTGAGAATGGGGCCCGCTTTCAGGATGTGTATGCTGTAGATATATTATAGGGTGTATTTACACTACTATGCTGTTCTGAGGATAACTAAAAAACACTTAATCACGTATGTATATATTGCACCATGTTATTATAGGATAGGATGCATTTGCATTGTTGTTTATCTCTCTTTCAGGTGTTGCTGCATCGGTACGTCTTCCTTGGACAAGGTATTCAAGGTATTCAACCCGGCAACAACACTAACCCTTTATACCTTCTTATCACTGTGTATTTTAGATAGATAGTTAGGAAGTAAGGTCATTGCTCATGTCTGCCTTTAAATATTTGGGTAGTACGTCACCTTTAAAATTTTACATAATTTTTGATATTTATCTGTCATATATATGACCTACCATTTCTCATGTGTCTGATGCTCATGTTTATTTTATATTTGTGGTGTGCCACATGTACTGTTGTCATTGTTACTCTTTCCTTGTTTCCCCACCCATCCCAGTTTTTGCCAGGAGATTCGCGCTCTCAGGCTTGACAGCTCAAATTATTATTTTTTTTTGCAAACTCGATGGCTAGATGGCTGGGTATCTGGTGACATTAGATAAGACAAGGGCATTGCAAGCACAGATTAGGAATAGATAAGGTATCTTAGCCAATGGGCAGGGATTTTCTTGGGTCCCTTGGCCTGCTGGGAGAGCCTATTTATTTGGGTGAGGTCAGGTGATTGGGTGCTGTGCCACTTGGATGGTTGGCTGGGTGGATGTGTGTTGTGCTGCCTGGGCTGCTAGGCTGGAGTTTGGGCCTATCGCAGACACATATGGATGCTAGGCTGTCTGAGGGCCTATCCAGAAGCAAGAGAGCAGCATAGGGTTGGGATTGCGGCTTACAGTCCAACCAGAAGTGACGGTTCTGCCGGCCGGAGAACCTGTCGTGGTCGGAGGTAGAGGGGAAGTTAGCACCACTAAGGGACCAACCACGTTGTTAACAGGGACTACAGTGAGTAGCTGAAGCGAGTACCGGAGAAGTATTCTCACCAACCTGGGATGGTGAAGAATCGGGAAACTTCAGCAGGTGCCAAGCCAGGGACCCATCCAGTGGGGTGACGCTTGGAGAGTATCTGGAGTGCCAACCCAGGGACCCAGCAGGGAAGCTGGGGTGTCGCTTGAGGAAGATACTAAAGTAAGAAAATTAGAAAAGCTAGTGAGAGAGACTGGGAGCACAGTGGGCTAAGAGTCTACAAGAAGTGACTGTATAAAAGTAATGGAGTTGGTTACAATCTGTGTTAGGAACTGTTCTAAGACTGTTGCCATAGGAGACAGCGCTCCTACACATGCAGATGTGGTGTCTTGCTGGATGCCTTTCCCTGCATAGCTGTCTACCTGTAAAAGTCTCGGAGTCTGCTAATTGACATTGCAACTTACAAAGGGTGTCTTGGCCCTAAACCCTCTCTCCCACTGTTTTGTTCAAGAGAAAATAAATCTCTTTGCATTCAAGAAGTGTCTGGCACCCATTAATCTACCTTACATTACACCCACTATGCCTTGCAACCCACTCTATACAGAAGGATGTCAGCTGTCCCTGGCTCTGGAGGTTCTCATTAGACTAAGGGCACTTTTACACTGGCAGCGCCCGGGCGCCAGCTCATAGATGATAGCGACGCTTCACCGTCGCTTTTCGGCCAGGCACTTTTAACCCCCGCTAACAACCAGAAAAGGGTTAAAAGAGCTTCTTTGGCGGTGCTGCCCATTGATTTCAATACACCGCTCCTACAGTGCCTGAAAAGGATCCTGCTTGCAGGACTTTTTTGAGCGTCCTGCCAGCGCACCTCTCCAGTGTGAAAGCACTCGGGCTTTCACATTGGAGTGAAAGGAGAGGCGCTTTACAGGCACTTTGCAGGTGCTAATTTTAGTGCTATAGCGCCTGTAAAGCGCCTCAGTGTGAAAGGGGTCTAAAGAAGGCCTGGGTGCTTGCTACATGTATAATAAAAAAATAAAGAAAGCTCTATTTGTGTGAAAAAAATTATATAAATCTAATTTAAGTACAGTGTTGCATGGCCGCGCAATTGCCAGTTAAAGTAGCACAGTGCTGAATAGCAAAAAATGGCCCTGGTCATGAAGGGGGTAAAACCTTCCGGAGGTCAGGTGATTAAGAAGCACACAACTTGGGCATATTTACAATTACACCCCAAAAACACATTCTGCTACTCCTCCTGAGTATGGGGACACCCTATGAGTGAAACTTTTTCGACCCTAAAGCACCATACACACTATTAGATTTTCTGCAGATTTTTGTCTTCAGATTTACCAAAACCATGTAGTTCAAGGGCCTGCCTGATTGCATACAAATTGAAAGTCTTAAGGTTTGACCTCATATTATATGGTTTTGGTAAATCTTAAAACAAAAATATGTAGATAATCCAAAAGTGTGTATGGGGTCTAACTTCTAATTTCCTGACTACCTATCACTTTGTGGAGGCCCTGGAATGTCAGGACAGTAGAATCTCCCAAGAAATTACATTTTGGAAAGCAAACACCCAGAAGTATTTTTTTAGGAGGCATGGTGAGCTTTTTGAATATTTAATTTCTTGCCACGAGTTTTTGGAAAATTCGGCAAGAAAATTAAAATGTATTTTTGTACACAAAGGTGTCAATGTAATAAGGTATTTCTCACACACAGCATGGATATACTTAGAATTACACCCCAAAACACATTCTGCTACTCCTGAGTATGGGGAGACCACATGGGAGACCTTTTTTGTGTATCGGAAAACGTATCTTGTGTATCACAAAGGTCTCAAAAAAACACAGTCTGCGCTGATAACCAAATAGGCACCTAGCAACAAATTGATATATACAAATTCCCAGTTAAACAAATACAGATCACAAAAATCAACCAACATTGGGATTGATTTACTAAAACTGGAGAGTGCAAAATCTGGTGCAACTCTGCATAGAAACCCATCAGCTTCCAGGTTTTATTTAAAGTGATTGTAAAGGTTTGTTTCTTTAAAAAAAAACAAAAAAAAACCAAACATGTTATACTTACCTCCTCTGTACAAGGGTTTTGCACAGAGTGGCCCTGATACTCCTTTTCTGGGGTCCCCCCACAGCACTCCTGGCCCCTCCTCTTCTTGAGTGCCCCCACGGAGAACCACTTTCCAAGGGGTCACTCGTGCGGGCGCACTCCCGAGTCCTGCTGCTACGTCCATTGACACAGACAGCAGGAGTGGCCCCACCCCCGGCTTCCGTGGCGCTGGATTTAATTGACAGCAGCGGGAGCCAATGGCTCCTGCAGCTATCAATCTATTCAATGAGGACCCGAGACAGCGGCTGGAGCTGCTGTGCTCGTCCCCGTCGCTGAAACAAATAGGCACAGGTAAGAAAAAAGGGGGGGCTGCTGCAGCACAAAAGGTTTTTCACCTTGATGTATAGAATGCATTAAGGTGAAAAACCCTGAGGGTTTACAATCCCTTTAACTGAACAAGCTGAAGTGGCTTCCATTCACAGCTGCACCAGATTTTTCACCTTCCAATTTTAGTAAATGAACCCCACAGTGTCAAAAACGGTGTACTGTGATGCTCGCCTCTGTACAAGCGGTCAAAGAACATAGCTTGTAGCTATGTAGCTTCACCTATAGCAGTCTCCATTCCTATAAGCTAAGCAAGCCTAGTCTACCGGCACATGAGTGAATGCCCTGCGCAATGCTTTGCTTGCTGGGCAGGAATTTCAGGAGGTGAACAAAGAGTTCACGTGGTTCCAGAAGTGCAGCTATCCGGAAGGGATGGCTAAGACTGGTTTATCACAGGAACATAGTCAGTGGGATGTGCAGATTAGTACGTTCAGGCAACAGGTGTAGTCAATAAACAGACCAGGGTCAGTGCAGATAGCAGGCAGAGGCAACACTGCACTATTTTTGCGGTATTCAGGCTGGCTGCACTGGTCTGGTGATGCTGTCAGGAGCACTGTTGCTGGCTTACATTGATCTGTGGACACTAGGACTGTTATGGCAGCAATTAGGAATACTGTTGCCAGATATACACTGGCCTGGTGACACTGGGGCGGGTGTGGCGGTGATCAGAAACACAGATGCTAAATGCATTGGTCTGATGTCAATGGCATGGCAGTGATCAGGAAAACTGTTTCTGGCTGTACTTGTTTTTACAATGGTCCAGTGACACTGCACTACTGTGGCGGTGGTCAGAACACTGTTGCTAGCTGTGCTAGTCTGGTCCCAATCAGGAGCACTGTTGCTGTCTTACACTGGTCTGGTGACACTGTAATGGTGTGGCAACAATCAGAGCACTGTTGCTGGCTTCACTGGTCTGGTGGCAATAAGAAACCTTGCTGCTGCCTCGCATTGGCCTGGTGACACTGGAGCTACTGTAGCAGTGATGAGGAACACAGTTTCTGAATATATACTGGTTTGGTGACATTGGGAATGCTGTGGCAGCAATCAGAAACACTGCTGCTGGCTGCACTTGTCTGTTGTGGTGATGATTAGCAACACAGGCCTGAAGATGCTCAGGAATGCTGGACTGGTCTGGTGTGACTGGTATTGGTGTGGTGGCCAATACACTGTTACTGGCTACACTGGTCTGGTGCCACTGGCACTGCTGTGGCTGCAATCAGGAATGCTGCTGTTGGTTGCACTAACTTGCTGTCATTGACACTGTTGTGGTGGAATCAAGAACATGGCTGTTGGTGACAATAGGACTCGTTGGGAGGTGATAAGGAACACTGCTTCTGGCTTACACTGGAACTAGTGGGGTGGCAATCAGAAACACTGTTGCCAGATATACACTGATCTGGTGAAACTGGGACTGTTGTGGTGAAGATCGGGAACACTGTTGCTGGTAACATGATCACTGGTGGGGTGGCAATCAGGAAGACTGTGGCTGGCTGCACTGGTCTGTTGTGGCAATGATCAGCAACACTGGTCTGATGATGATAAGGAACACTGCACTGGTCTAGTGTCACTGGTATTGGTGTGGTGATGATCAGAACATTGTTACTGGCTATACTGGTCTGGTGTCACTGACACTGGTGTGGGGGCAATTAGCAACATGGCTGTTGGTGACACTGAGACTCATGAGAAGGCAATCAGGAACACAGTTTTTTGGTTTACACTGGAACTGTTGGGGTGGTAATGAGGAACACTGGTATGACAGTTATCTGGAATGCTGTTGTTGGTGGAACTAGTCTGGTGACACTGGAACTGGCATGGCGGCGATCAGGAACACTGTTGTGAGCTTACACTGGTTTGGTGACACTGTACTGGTGTGGGGGCAATCAGAAACACAGTTGCTGTCTGCACTGAACTAATAGTGATCAGGAACATTGTTCCTATAAACAATGGGACTGATGAGATGGCGATCAGAAACACTGTTGCTGGCTTACGCTGGTCTATTGACACTAGGACTAGTATAGCAGCAATCAGGAATATTGTTGCTGGCTGCACTGGTCTGTTGTGGCAATGATCAACAACACCGATCTTGCAACAATCAGGAACAACTGCACTGGTCCGGTGTCACTGGTATTGGTGTGGTGGCAAGCAGAACACTGTGACTACCTACACTGTCTGGTGTCACTGGCACTGGTGTGGAGGCAATTAGGAATACTGTTTCTGGCTGCACTACTTTGTTGTCACTGGCACTGTTGTGGTGGCAACCAGGAACAGACTGGGACTTGTGAGAAGGCGACCAGGAACGCAGTTTGCTGGCTTACACTGGAACTGCTTTGGTGGCAATCAGGAACACCGTTGGCAGATATACACTGGTCTGGTGACAATGGGACCGGTGTGGCGGTGATCAGGAACATGGTTGCTGGATATACACTGGTCTAGTGGCCATCAGAAAACTGCTGTTGGATGTACTAATCTGGTGTTACTGGCATAGCAGTGATCAGAAACACTGTTGCTGGCTGCATTGGTCTGGTAACACAGTCAGTGGTATGGTGGATAACAGGAATACTGTTGCAGGCTGCACTGGTCTGCTGTCACTGGCACTGTTGTGATGGTGGAGATTAGGAACACGGTTGCTGGCAACACTGGCACTGGTGTGGCAGCAATCAGGAATACTGTTGCTGGCTGCACTAGTTTGCTGTCACTGGCTCTGTTGTGGTGGCGATCTGGAACATGGCTGTTGGTGACACTGGGACTTGTGAGAAGGGAATCAGCAATACTGTATTGTTTGCTGGCTTACACTGGAACTGGTGCAGTTGTGATCAGACACTGTTGCCAGACATACACTGGTCTGGTGATACTAGGACTGGTGTGGCGGTGATCAGGAATGCGGATGTTGCCTTACACTGGTCTGGTGACACTGGGACTGGTGTGGTGGCAATCAGGAACACTTGCTGGATGTGCTAGTCTAGTGTCACTGGCATGGCGGCAATCAGGAACACTTTTGCTGGCTGCACTGGTCTAGTAACATGGTCACGATGTGGTCGCTATCAGGAATACTGTTGCGGGCTGCACTAGGCTGCTGTCACTAGCACTGTTGTGGTAGAGATTAGGAACATGATTGCTGGTGACACTGGGACTGGTGGTATGAGGACTGGTCTGGTGTGGAGATAATCAGGAACACTGTTGCTGAGACAGCCATTTAGCCATTTATATACAATGGCCTGATAGGAAATGGTTGAAGGTTACTTATACTAGCTATATATTAAAAAGTATATAAAAAGTTAATAATGAATTCAGGGCTGCATTAATTTGCAATTTTTTTATCTGCCCAGATTTAAGATTCATAATTTGTTGAACCCTCAGTAAAAGTGTTTCAAACCATAGTTTCAGGGTTTCCTCTTGCACTGGCTAGACAAAAATCCAAGATTCCGCAAAGCATGCTATTACAAACAATCCTTAGAGAATGACAAACACAAACTTTCTTTTTTTCTTCAGTGCTAGGGAAAATGTAAAGCTGCAAGATCTATCAGCTGTTACGTCATTCTGTAAAAAAATTGTTTAGAAAAAAAAAAAAAAAACTGACAGTCTATTCATTCCTCCAGTTTTTATATACAGTATATGTACACTCGTTTTTCCTTCCATTTTATCCTTTACATAAAAAGTTCATAAAAAGACCCTGGTGTAATTGAAAAAAAGAGTAGTTCCCCGAATCACCTCAGGGGTGTCAAAGGCAGAGCACCCCCCCCCTTAAATCAGATGTCAACAGCCCCCCACTATCAGAAGTCACGAGTTCCCCACCCTCCCCTAAATTGCACCCCCTTACATTGTGTTGCTGCCAGGAAGAAGCTGGGGGCAGAGCTGGGAAGCAGAAAGTGTAAGGTCTGGAGCAGTGGCGGCCCATCCGTAGGAGGCGCACAGGCGCCGCCCCCCCAGCAGTCACAAAAAAACAAACATTTTTGAAAAAATCCCTTTAAAAAAAAAAATAGAAAATTTTTTTTCTTTAAATGCTTACGGCCGGCTCACGCCGATATACGTCAGCAGAAGGGCACGTACAGGCAGATTAACGTACCTGTACGTTGCCCCTTAAGAAGCGGTTCGCGGGCGCACCCACCACAACCTCTGTCAGTGTGATCGCAGGTCCGGCGGACTCGATGTCCGCGGGGATACCCGCGATCGTCCCACAGAGAGGAAGAACGGCGAAATGCTGATGTAAACAAGCATTTCCCCATTCTGCCTAGTGACAGGACACTGATCACAGCTCCCTGTAATCGGGAACGGAGATCAGTGTCGTGTCACACATAGCCACGCCCCCCCCCCCACAGTTATAATCACTCCCTAGGACACACTTAACCCCTTCACTGCCCCCTAGTGGGGTTAACCCCTTCACTGCCAGTGTCATTTACACAGGAATCAATGCATTTGTATAGCACTGATTGCTGTATAAATGGCAATGGTCCCAAAAATGTGTCAAAAATGTCCGATGTGTCCGCCATAATATCACAGTCCCGATAAAAATCGCAGATCGCCGCCATTACTAGTAGAAAAATAATTAAAAATAAAAATGCCATAAAACTATCCCCTATTATATAGACGCTATAACTTTTGCGCAAACCAATCAATAAACGCTTATTGCGATTTTTTTACCAAAAATATGTAGAAGAATACATATCGGCCTAAACTGAGGAAAAAAAATGTTTTTTTATATATTTTATGGGGATATTTATTATAGCAAAAATTTAAAAATAATGCGTTTTTTTCAAAATTGTCGCTATTTTTTTTTATAGCGCAAAAAATAAAAACCGCAGAGGTGATCAAATACCACCAAAAGAAAGCTCTATTTGTGGGGGAAAAAGGACGCCAATTTTGTTTGGGAGCCACGTCACACGACTGTGCAATTGTCAGTTAAAGCGACATAGTGCCGAATCGCAAAAAGTGCTCTGGTCTTTGGCCAGCCAAATGGTCCGGGGCTTAAGTGGTTAAGTGCACTGTGTTCAGGCGCCAGACACAGTGCACTATGGGATGCACCACATCAATGCAATCACAAGATCGCAGACGAGGCGCTTCATTTGCAGGGTCTTGACCTGCTTTGTGGCGAATTCCATCGCGCCGGACAACTTCCGCCCATAGTATCACTACGAGCAGGTGCTTTGTTCTTCGAGCTAAGAGGTTACTTCCAGTTTCCCTGTGCCAGTGGTAAACTGGAAGTGACTTCAGCAGCTCTGTGGAACGCACGGTCCGAACGGAGCTGCTGTAAGGTAAGTAATGAGACTTAGCACGCTGTACGAAAAACGAAAATGTAACCCCATATATCTGCCTCTCACAGAGGACTGCACTTTAACAACAAATTATAATGATGATCTTTTTTAAATATTCCAGTAATGACCTGGCACACTGGCAGGATTTGATGGGCACACTGGCAGCATTTAATGGGCACACTAGCAGCATTTGATGGGCACACTGTCAGCGTTTGATGGGCACAGTAGCAGTGTTTGATGGCACAGTAGCAGCGTTTGATTTGCACTTGACTGGCGGATACAGATGTCATTTTACCCCTAATACCAACCCACATACATCTTTACCCCAATAACTCAAACCACACCGAGCTTGGAGTATAAAAGGCCGTAGTGGCCTAATTTATTTAAACAAATATTCTTAAATATAAAAATATAACATATAAAACATTATCTATCATAAATAGAAAAAACATCAATAACAAACAACAACATCTGTTAAAACAACCTGTTTAATCATCAAGCGTTGGTCTGAGCAATATCTTAAAAATCCTCCGTGTCCATAACAGGACTAGCACTGCGGTCCCATCAAATCTATCAAAATAGGCCTCAAGCCGACAAGCTGGCTCAGAGACTAGCAATGACCGCAGTGCCCCATTATCACTTCCTGGCTAACCTCCGTTAACCGGGAACCACCATCATGAGCCATATCAACGCTAGCTCCCAAAAAAGCCTCTTACTTTTTACCATCTACCTTCTTTTTGCCCAGACCAACGCCCGCCATCTCTTTTTTGTTTTTTTTTAAATTTAACCATAACCCGATCTACTCAACCTCAATATATCAAAAAGGGGAGGGTGGGCGGGAACTTTCTTCAGCCACTGTTACTCCCCCCTGGGCGGGGTTAACCTATAAAGCCCTGTTTGATACCTCCCCCTCGGTTACTTTTTAGTACCAACCCCCTAAACTATTAACTCCCCTGTTACCACAGTCATGTATGCCCTCCGCTATGCATTACTTGCTGTTGCTGCGGGCTCTTCTTGACTGGCGGATACAGATGTCATTTTACCCCTAATACCAACCCACATACATCTTTACCCCAATAACTCAAACCACACCGAGCTTGGAGTATAAAAGGCCGTAGTGGCCTAATTTATTTAAACAAATATTCTTAAATATAAAAATATAACATATAAAACATTATCTATCATAAATAGAAAAAACATCAATAACAAACAACAACATCTGTTAAAACAACCTGTTTAATCATCAAGTGTTGGTCTGAGCAATATCTTAAAAATCCTCCGTGTCCATAACAGGACTAGCACTGCGGTCCCATCAAATCTATCAAAATAGGCCTCAAGCCGACAAGCTGGCTCAGAGACTAGCAATGACCGCAGTGCCCCATTATCACTTCCCGGCTAACCTCCGTTAACCGGGAACCACCATCATGAGCCATATCAACGCTAGCTCCCAAAAAAGCCTCTTACTTTTTACCATCTACCTTCTTTTTGCCCAGACCAACGCCCGCCACAGCGCCCAAGAATAATACCTTAATCTTGGGTGCCCCTCCACACCCGAAGTGCTCTCTGTATGCCATCTTGTAGCCCTAAGGCCCACAAATCAACCTCGTTCAAATGCACTCCATCCGCACGTAAATACCTCCATGTCTCAAACTCGAGTTCCAAATGCCTAACCGCCAGCCCACCATTATTCACTACAAACTTGCTCACTTCCCTATTTATTTTTTTTCTGGCCCTGTTGACGCCGTCCACAGATCTAGCCATCCTCCATGACGTCCGGGCCACCATGTCTGACCAGACAATCACCATTTTTGGAAAGGCTTCCCTTAACCGCAAAACATCCAATTTGATGTCGCGCTTCAGGTCCACCATGGCTCTAAAACCCAGGTCATTACCACCAGCGTGTATTACCAATACATCCGGTGGCCTATCGCGCTGCGCATAACGCTGCACCTCCGACACCAATCTGCCCCACAACATGCCTGGGATCCCCAACCACTTTATGCACGCTTCCCTCCTGCTAAAACCCAATTGCCTACCCTCAGGGCGGGCGTCCCCTCTCCGAGCCCCCCATGCCACATAGGAATGACCCATGATCCAGACCATCCCCGGCAGCGAATCTGAAATAGACAAACACAGAAAAAAACATACTATAACCATCAACCCTATTAACACTTACCAACCCCATCCCCATCTTTCTATTGCACATAAAATAATTGGCCTACAAGCTAATAACCAGATTGGGCCGAACATAAGATTGAAACCTCTTGGATTCCCATCTACCAATCCTCTTCACAGTCTCCTCCCCCAATCCATTCCTGGCTGCTTCCGTGGTTGCTCCTATCCTGAAGGAATGTGACGAGAAATCCTTCTCAGTCAGCCCCAATCTCCGTATACATTTTGCAAAAATTGCCCCGAATTGGAATCTGGACAAAAATTCACCACCTGAATGTACCAAAAAGGGGCCCGTCCCTACCGGGCGAAAAACCAAAAACTCCCAAACTGCCCCAACTGGACACAACAATGAACCCATAACCGGATACACCCGCACGATCCTGCCCCTTCCCAGTTGATCAGTCTTTGATTTTCTCAAATACAACTGCAAAACTTCCTCCTCACACTTCACATCCTGATAACCCAGCCCACCTTGTACCCTCTTAGAGGGGCTAACCAACTCACTTATTCTAAAAGCCCCAAAAAACGCTAATAAGAAGGCTACTTTAAACAACAGCACTTCGTAACCTGAGGAACACACCCACTCCAGTTGCGCTATAACACCTTGCAAAATCTCAAATGTCACCGGCCTTCTCGCATCCTTCCTAACCCAAGCCTTTCTGTAGCCCTTCATTGCCTGCCGTACCCAGAAATCTTTTGTAAAATCTCTCTGACCTTGCAATTTAAACAGAAAGGCCAACCCAGTTACATTCTTATTCACTACTGATGCAGACACACCCTCCTCCATTTTTCTGGCAATGTAGTATATCAACAGCAATCTCACCTCTCCACCCACCGGCTCCTCCCCAATTTCTTGCACAAAATCCATCCATTCCTGCCATACCCTCATGTAAGCCGCCCATGTGGACCCACTTACCGAGTTCTTTATCCATCCAGCGATGAGGCCAATGCTATCCCCCACAGCCAGTCGGGACAAGGAACCCCGTGTTGCTCCGCCTCCGGCGGCAACTCACGGAACCTTTCCCACTGGAAGCGAGACAACGCATCAGCTATAACATTTTCCACCCCCGGTAAATGGACAGCGTGAATGAAAACATTCAGTTGCAAGCAACGTAGTACCAGGTGTTGTAATAGCCTAATCACTGGCGGAGACGATGCTGTGCTCCTATTAATTACCTGTACCACACCTAAATTGTCCCCGTGGAAACGCACCTTCAGATCCCTGAATGATGCTCCCCATAACTCCACCGCCAGCACTACCGGAAACAACTCCAGCAGCACCAGGTTTTTTGTAAATCCTGCTTCCACCCACGACTGAGGCCAAGGCCCAGCGCTCCACTGTCCCTGAAAAAAGGCCCCAAAACCTGTTGAACCAGCGGCGTCAGTGAATAGTTCCAAGTCAAAATTGCTGACCGGACCAGCCATCCAGAAAGCCCTCCCGTTAAAAGCTTCCAAAAAGGTGTGCCACACCCTTAAGTCCGCTCTGTGAGTTTCTCTTAACCGAACAAAATGCCTTGGCGATTTTACGCCGCTCATGCTAGCCGACAGCCTGCGACAAAAAACCCTCCCCATCGGTAATATGCGGCATGCAAAATGAAGCTTGCCCAATACCGATTGTAGCGTCCTCAGCTGCACTTTCCGCAAACCCAAGAGCCCCGCAATTTCCCTCTTCAGGTCCTCCAGTTTATCGTCCGGCAACCGGCATTCCATTGCCTCCGTATCCAGCACAATGCTCAAGAACGTGATGACCGTACACAGTCCCTCCGTTTTGTCAGCCGCCAATGGAATGCCGAATTTGTCTGCGATGTGTTCCAGCGTAGCCAAAAGTACCGCGCAGATCCTCGAATCAGCTGGGCCCATGCAGAGAAAATCATCCAGGTAATGAATTATAGAATTCACACCTTAAAACCTCCCTGACAACCCATTCCACAAATGAGCTGAACTGCTCAAATATCGCGCATGATATAGAGCAGCCCATTGGTAAGCATTGGTCGACGTAAAATTTGTTGTTCCAATGACATCCCAATAACCGAAAGCTGTCCGGGTGTACTGGCAGCAGCCGGAAAGCTGATTCCACATCTGCCTTTGCCATGAGAGCCCCTTTTCCGTACCGTCGCACCCATCCCACTGCCGCATCAAATGATGTATAGGTCACGGAACACTCACCCTGGTCTATAGCATCATTGACCGACCCCCCTTTTGGGAAGGATAAATGATGGATTAGTCTAAATTTTACGGGTTCCTTCTTTGGGACCACACCCAGCGGTGACACCACCAAATTATCCAACGGAGACCCCGAAAAGGGACCTCCCATCCGACCCAATGCAACCTCCTTCCTTAGCTTCTCTGAAACTACCTCCGGGTGTTGCATAGCTGACTTTAAATTAGGCGACACTGGCGGGATAACCGACTGATTGCACGGTATCCCAAAGCCCACTGAGAAACCCTCATCCAACAATTGCGCCGCTTTTTTGTCTGGGTACCTACCTAGAAACGGCCGCATCTTTTCCACTGTCACCGGGGTCCTCCCTTTTGTTTGCAGCTTCTCCTTGCCTACTCTTTCCCTGTTTGAAACACCTTGACCCCGGGTGGGATCCCCCACATCCCGAACACTCGTGTTTATACTTACATGAGGCTCCAAACCTGCAGGTCCCGGTGTTGTATTGCCAACAAACCCCCTTTTTGTTTCCGACCGTATGTCCCTGGGCGGAAGGTCCACCGGTCCCACCTGGAAAAAACTGGTTGGGGGCCCTCGCCGTCGTCATCAATCTCATCCATAGGCTGATGTCCTTGTGATCCCAAAGCAGCTCCGGTCTGATCGCCCTCCGTTGACGGAACTGCTCATCATACCTCAGCCACGCCGTGCCCCCATAAACCCTGTAGGCCTCCCCAATAGCATCTTGATAACAAAATAGCGCCGAGCAATGCTCCGGATGCTTCTCACCTATCAAACTTGCCATAATCGCAAAAGCCTGCAACCAGTTTGCAAATGTTCTAGGGATTAGCCTGTACCTCCTCTTCTCCTCGTCCTCCTTCTTCAAATCGTCCGGTTTCACCCTATCCAGATTAAATTTCTCTAAAGGCAGTAGAGAAAATATCTCAACATACTCACCCTTCCAAAGTTTTTCACGCACCTCTTGCTTCAAGTGCGAACCCAATGGTCCCTCATAGCACACATACACCTCGCACTTGGCTGCATCTGCCAATCTGGTTATATCCTGCCTGCTAGTGGTCTCCGCTGTCTTGTCCGTCCCTTGCGCCCCTGTACTCACAGGCGTCACCGGTGCAGGCGCGGCCACTGCTGCCGTAACCGATGGCACCGCTGTTGTTCCTCCCGTGGGCACTACCGAACCGGTGCCCCCCGCTGACGGCACCCACGATGTCGCAGGGCCCGAGGGAACCGTCCCTGCTCCCTCAAAGCGCTGAAGTAGCTCCCTAATACCCGCTAAAAATCCCCCTAATGCTGTAGCCCCCCCGCTGCCTAACGCTCCCGACCCACTGCTGACCGTGCCCCCCGCTGCACCCCCCATCCCCCCCACTCTGGCCTGACTAGCATTAAAGAATAAGACATTGGACTCACCAGGCTGCACAGGCGTAGCCTCATCAGCCGGACCAGGGATCTCCACCGCCGCTGTGCTCCTGTGATGGGGTGCCGATTCTTCCTCTGACCCGGACCATCCTCCTGCTCGATCGCCACTTCTTCCTCCTTCTTCCTCAGATGAAGGCCCACCCGGCCTGACTGCTGGAGTTGCCGCCGCGACTGTGGCCGTACGCCCCCGCCTCCGCGCGTCTCTTCCGCCCGCTGACTTGCTGGTTGCTTTGCCCGGACCGGTGTGCCTGACCTCAGTCCTGCCGCCTGGTACCTGGGATGCCCCGCTAGGCCGACCTCTCTCGATCCTCCTGTGTGCCCCTGCCGTGGAACCGGACGGCCCAGGGCTCCCTGCACGTGTCCTCTCTCTTGCTGCTGACTCTCTCCTGCAGGGGGCGGGGCTCTCGCTCCTCACTCTGCACGCTCTGCCAGGCCGCACCGCTGCCCCCATGCCTTCCAAACGATCGCTCTGGTGGGTCCCCTCTGCGCTCGATCTCCCTCCTTCAGCTCCAGCCATTATTTTTGGAGGTGGGCCCACCGCGGGACCCGAAAGAGTCCCGGGCTGCCGCTGTCCAGACCCACGCTGGTCGGGGGAGAACCGCTCAGGCGGCCGGGACCGCCGAGTTCTGGCGCCGCCGGATCTCCCCAGCACTTCAGGCTGACTGCTCTGCAATGCCGCTGCTATGGTTTGTTGCAGCCATGCTGCCCCACGAACCGCGGCCTCCTCCCTAAGCTGCTCCATCAGACCATCCAGCTCCATCTTCAAAGAACTTTCTTCAGCCACTGTTACTCCCCCCTGGGCGGGGTTAACCTATAAAGCCCTGTTTGATACCTCCCCCTCGGTTACTTTTTAGTACCAACCCCCTAAACTATTAACTCCCCTGTTACCACAGTCATGTATGCCCTCCGCTATGCATTACATGCTGTTGCTGCGGGCTCTTCTATCTCTCTTTATTATAAAGCTTAAACTAGAGCATGAGGCATCTATCCATTTTTGCCATATTTTCTCAAACTTCTAGGATGCATTTATTTGAGCATAAGTATATTTTTCTAACATTAAATGTTTGTACATTTCCCAAATCCAGTCCCTCGGGGTTGGAGGGTTGGGTGAGACCCAGCGGGAAGCGATAAGCTTATGAGCCATGAAAAATGATCTTATAATGGCCACTACCTGATTGTGTTCCAAATTATTGGGGTTTATATACCCTAGGAGACATAGAACGGGATCTGGAGTCAAACAAAAATCACTTTAAACCATCTTAATTTCACCTACACCAATTTTGGCGAAATATCAGAAATTTCACAGAAAATTGTGTAAACTGAAAACTTTGAATTTCACTCATCTCTAGGTAAGATCCAGGAGACCTTGCTAAGATTTTGCAGCAGGGTGAAAATTTCTAGTTACACTTACAAATTGTATTGCAATACAACATTTTAGTGTAAATCAGCAAATCTGGTTGGACTTACGCAAAGGAATGCATAATGATTACAGGGTAGAATATAACATCAAGATAACTGATGCATAATGTAAAAGTGAATAAAAACACGCAAGACATATACAATTCTAAATGATTACTTAAAAATATGAAAATTAGTAAATACATACACATACTAAATTTTACTATATTATTTAATTATTAATTCATTTTATAATACATTATCATAGAGCTGCATGTTAATTAAACAAGCACCAACAAGCTAGTATTTTAATAAGGCATTCCTTAAACTAATAGGTATGACTTACGTGAGATCTCCTGAAATCAGGCAATCAGGAACACTTGCTGGATGTGCTAGTCTAGTGTCACTGGCATGGCGGCAATCAGGAACACTTTTGCTGGCTGCACTGGTCTAGTAACATGGTCACGATGTGGTCGCTATCAGGAATACTGTTGCGGGCTGCACTAGGCTGCTGTCACTAGCACTGTTGTGGTAGAGATTAGGAACATGATTGCTGGTGACATTGGGACTGGTGGTATGAGGACTGGTCTGGTGTGGAGATAATCAGGAACACTGTTGCTGAGACAGCCATTTAGCCATTTATATACAATGGCCTGATAGGAAATGGTTGAAGGTTACTTATACTAGCTATTTATTAAAAAGTATATAAAAAGTTAATAATGAATTCAGGGCTGCATTAATTTGCAATTTTTTTTTTATCTGCCCAGATTTAAGATTCATAATTTGTTGAACCCTCAGTAAAAGTGTTTCAAACCATAGTTTCAGGGTTTCCTCTTGCACTGGCTAGACAAAAATCCAAGATTCCGCAAAGCATGCTATTACAAACGATCCTTAGAGAATGACAAACACAAACTTTCTTTTTTTCTTCAGTGCTAGGGAAAATGTAAAGCTGCAGGATCTATCAGCTGTTACGTCATTCTGTAAAAAAATTGTTTAGAAAAAAAAAACAAAAACTGACAGTCTATTCGTTCCTCCAGTTTTTATATACAGTATATGTACACTCGTAATGGTGTAATTGAAAAACAGAGTAGTTCCCCGAATCACCTCAGGGGTGTCAAAGGCAGAGCACCCCCCCCTTAAATCAGATGTCAACAGCCCCCCACTATCAGAAGTCACGAGTTCCCCACCCTCCCCTAAATTGCACCCCCTTACATTGTGTTGCTGCCAGGAAGAAGCTGGGGGCAGAGCTGGGAAGCAGAAAGTGTAAGGTCTGGAGCAGTGGCGGCCCATCCGTAGGGGGCGCACAGGCGCCGCCCCCCCAGCAGTCACAAAAAAACAAACATTTTTTAAAAAATACCTTTAAAAAAAAAATAGAAAATTTTTTTTCTTTAAATGCTTACGACCGGCTCACGCCGATATACGTCGGCAGAAGGGCACGTACAGGCAGATTAACGTACCTGTACGTTGCCCCTTAAGAAGCGGTTCGCGGGCGCACCCACCACAACCTCTGTCAGTGTGATCGCAGGTCCGGCGGACTCGATGTCCGCGGGGATACCCACGATCGTCCCACAGAGAGGAAGAACGGCGAAATGCTGATGTAAACAAGCATTTCCCCATTCTGCCTAGTGACAGGACACTGATCACAGCTCCCTGTAATCGGGAACGGAGATCAGTGTCGTGTCACACATAGCCACGCCCCCCCCACAGTTATAATCACTCCCTAGGACACACTTAACCCCTTCACTGCCCCCTATTGGGGTTAACCCCTTCACTACCAGTGTCATTTACACAGGAAACAATGCATTTGTATAGCACTGATTGCTGTATAAATGGCAATGGTCCCAAAAATGTGTCAAAAATGTCCGATGTGTCCGCCATAATGTCACAGTCCCGATAAAAATCGCAGATCGCCGCCATTACTAGTAGAAAAATAATTAAAAATAAAAATGCCATAAAACTATCCCCTATTTTGTAGACGCTATAACTTTTGCGCAAACCAATCAATAAACGCTTATTGCGATTTTTTTACCAAAAATATATAGAAGAATATGTATCGGCCTAAACTGAGGAAAAAAAATGTTTTTTTATATATTTTATGGGGATATTTATTATAGCAAAAATTTAAAAATAATGCGTTTTTTTCAAAATTGTCGCTATTTTTTTTATAGCGCAAAAAATAAAAAACGCAGAGGTGATCAAATACCACCAAAAGAAAGCTCTATCTGTGGGAAAAAAAGGACACCACTTTTGTTTGGGAGCCACGTCACACGACTGTGCAATTGTCAGTTAAAGCGACACAGTGCCGAATCGCAAAAAGTGCTCTGGTCTTTGGCCAGCCAAATGGTCCGGGGCTTAAGTGGTTAAGTGCACTGTGTTCGGGCGCCGGACACAGTGCACTATGGGATGCACCACATCAATGCAATCACAAGATTGCAGACGAGGCGCTTCATTTGCAGGGTCTTGACCTGCTTTGTGGCAAATTCCATCGCGCCGGACAACTTCCGCCCATAGTATCACTACGAGCAGGTACTTTGTTCTTCGAGTTAAGAGGTTACTTTCAGTTTCCCTGTGCCAGTGGTAAACTGGAAGTGACTTCAGCAGCTCTGTGTAACGCACGGTCTGAACGGAGCTGCTGTAAGGTAAGTAATGAGACTTAGCACGCTGTACGAAAAACGAAAATGTAACCCCATATATCTGCCTCTCACAGAGGACTGCACTTTAACAACAAATTATAATGATGATCTTTTTTAAATATTCCAGTAATGACCTGGCACACTGGCAGGATTTGATGGGCACACTGGCAGCATTTAATGGGCACACTAGCAGCATTTGATGGGGACACTGTCAGCGTTTGATGGGCACAGTAGCAGTGTTTGATGGCACAGTAGCAGCGTTTGATTTGCACAGTGGCAGTGTTTGATGGGCACAGTGGCAGCATTTGATGGGCACAGTGGCAGCGTTTGATGGGCACAGTGGCAGCATTTGATGGCACAGTGGCAGCATTTGATGGCACAGTGTCAGCTTTTGATGGACACAGTGGCAGCATTTGATGGCTTGAGTCAGCTGCTGCAGTCTGCTGAATGCTGAGACCAGGGGAGGCAGAGATGTGGGGAGTGCTGCAGCTGCACAGAGTCGCAGGATCTGTAGGAGGAGATCTGTCCTCCACTCTGCTGCTGACTGCTGAGATCCTGGCTGCTGCTGGGAAAAGAGGGGGCAGAGATGTGCCTCTCCATGGCTGCATGAAGTGGAAGAGTTCTGTCTTCTTTTCTGATGCCAACTGCTGAGACAAGGTACGGGCAGAGATGGGGGGTGGGTGCCCCAGCTGCAGGAGAGCTGCAAGGGCTACATGAAATGGCCTGGCAGGCCTTGTGATTGACATATGCGACATATATGCAGCAACAGCAGATACGACTGAACTAACATAAAACTACAGATCAACCACCCCCCTGCCCCTTGGGAGATGGACAGACAGAGGCATACTTACCTTAGGAGGCAGATAACATGGATCTCGCTCCTCGCTCCAGGGCCGTTGCTTTTCCTCCCGGCTGAACAGAAAGTGGGTCTTGAGACCCGATTGGCCGGGATTCCTAAGACTCCCCGGTCAATCATGTCTCAGGACCTGCTTCCTGATTGGCCAGGAGGAGAATCAGGAAGACAATAGCAAATATTTTTTCGCTATTGACACACAACTGGGAGGGCTCAGGTCCCGAGCCCACCCTTTTATGAAGCCAATTACAGCCTCAGGCTCTAATCACGTGCTTCAAAAAAAAAAAAATGTTCACCCAGAGCCTGGTGCCTGATCTGTGGTCCTTCGTTATTTGACCCAGCAGTCATTGATTTTCATGCATAGGTGCCTAATTAGACCTGAGAAGAAATAAATGTTGCACTGGCTTCTGTTATTAGTTTGGTTTATTTTTTCATGTTATTACATTTCCTGTACTATCCTTTCCATTTTCTCTTTTTATATATTTTTTTCTATCATCCTCTAATAATGGATCTTCTTGAGATCTATTGAAATATGAAATATAACACCAGCAATTTTGATTGGGCTGCAGAAAGAATAAATTGAGGTACTGATTTGCAAAGGGGCTATAATAACAGCGATCTCTGGCAGTCTCATCATGTAACAAATCTGCAGCCTTTAAAGAATGTATTCAGTCTCCAAACACTCCTGTGGCATGTGGGAAGTCTCTAACCATCTCCTCTATCATGGCTGCAGTCTCTGCCTATCTCTTGTAGCACGTCAGCAGTCTTTGACCATCTCTTCCACCATGCCCACAGTCTTTAACCACCTCCTGCGGCATATCTGCAACTTATGACCATCTCTTTTAGCAAGTCAGCAGTCTCTGACAGTCTTTTAGAGCATTACGTACCTGTATTACCTTTGGTGACATTAGGGGCTGGCAGGTTGACCACTACAGCTGTATTCCATACTGCATACCATTTCATTCTGTACACTACGCTGCAGTGAACTATAGTCCACACCATTTCACTCAGTACTTTACATGTCTCAGTGCACACCAATCTACAAACTCTACTGTATCTGCTTTTTTTTTTTCTTCTACCCGGGTCTCTGCCAAACTAAGATAAGAGCAACCTACTGTATACATCATTTTATCTACAGTAAATTTTGCATTGTACCATCAAAGGCTGTAAAGAGTAGGTATAAGTACAAATTTTAGTAAATGTAACAATATATATATATATACCGGTAAATAGAAAAAAAAAAAAACAAGACTTTACAATCACTTCAGGCCAATAAGATATTGCAACACATTTGATTCATTATTAACCAACGTTCCAAAAATTCCAAAAGTGTTCAAGGGCAGCCACTACACTGTATAAGAGAGTTGTACAGAACTGGCAAGCCTGCTCTTCAAGCACTATCTCTCTTTATTATAAAGCTTAAAATAGAGCATGAGGCATCTATCCATTTTTGCCATATTTTCTCAAACTTCCAGGGTGCATTTAGTTAAGAATAAGTATATTTTTCTAACATTAAATGTTTGTACATTTCCCAAATCCAGTCCCTCGGGGTTGGAGGGTTGGGCGAGACCCAGCGGGAAGCGATAAGCTTATGAGCCATGAAAAATGATCTTATAATGGCCACTACCTGATTGTGTTCCAAATTGTTGGGGTTTATATACCCTAGGTCTCCTAGGGTATATAAGTCTATATATGTCTCATAGAACGGGATCTGGAGTCAAACAAAAATCACTTTAAACCATCTTAATTTCACCTACACCAATTTTGGCGAAATATCAGAAATTTCACAGAAAATTGTGTAAACTGAAAACTTTGAATTTCACTCATCTCTAGGTAAGATCCAGGAGACCTTGCTAAGATTTTGCAGCAGGGTGAACATTTCTAGTTACACTTACAAATTGTATTGCAATACAACATTTTAGTGTAAATCAGCAAATCTGGTTGGACTTACGCAAAGGAATGCATAATGATTACAGGGTAGAATATAACATCAAGATAACTGATGCATAATGTAAAAGTGAATAAAAACACGCAAGACATATAAAATTCTAAATGATTGCTTAAAAATATGAAAATTAGTAAATACATACACATACTAAATTTTACTATATTATTTAATTATTAATTCATTTTATAATACATTATCATAGAGCTGCATGTTAATTAAACAAGCACCAACAAGCTAGTATTTTAATAAGGCATTCCTTAAACTAATAGGTATGACTTACGTGAGATCTCCTGAAGGAGGTGATCGCTGCAGCGTTGAACTCTTGTGTCACAGTAGCTGCACAGCTTATACATTTGTACTGGAAAAAAAGGCGTAATACAAATACTGCAGCACACAAACAGCACATACATCTTCATCTTATTTGCAATAGAAAATTGCAAACTACAGTAAAAAAAAAAAACACATTATGAAGCTTAAAAAAAAAAGAAAAAGTTACTTATTACAGACTTTTTTACTTCTAAATTACTTACCAATAGAAACAGGTAATATGCATAAAAACAGGTATCAAACACCCATCATCTTCAAAAATGATTTTATTGTACTTCTCACTCTGCATTAAGGCTAGGTTCACACTTTTGCAGCTCTGCAAGCCACGTTTTGCACAGGAACGGCAGCATATTCATTTTAATGGGCTGCTGGGCCTCTTGAAAATGCAGGGAAGATGTCCCTGCACCTTTCCTGAAAACATGGAGTCTGCAAGTGCAGTGAGGCTCCCAATGTTGGGAAGCCGCATGGCGGTGTCCAGTGCGTGGGGGTACCATTAGGATTACTGGGATCCCCACACATCTCACAAACTGCAGCGTGTTTTTGCCTGCGGGTGATTGAGGGTGCGAGAGCAGGTGCGGTCCAGCAGTGGCGACCACCCGCACAAGTGTAAATCTAGCCTATGACTACCAGAATGGGTGAACTATTCATATGCTGTATCATATTGTTTTTATTTGTTACCTCTATGTTCACTGACATATTTGCCTTAACATAAGTTATATTTACTGTACTATGTACTATGGTGGTTCTAATACAGCGGTCGCCAACCAGTGGTCTGTGGACCACTAATGGTCCACGAGAACATTTTTGGTTCCTGCCACAAATCAACATTGTGGTGGATGTGTACTGCCCAATGTTGTTTCCAGTGTTGTTCTCAATGAGCGGTGACTGTAAATACTGATTGATACCCGATGCATCCTCTGTAGTTCGGGCTCCTGTGAACTCAGAGGGAGGTGCCAGGAGTAGTGCAGATAGTGGTGAAGGAGGAGGGGACTTCCAATGGCAGTGCTGATCACAGACTAGAGGGGAGCATGGAGCTCGAGTCTGTATAAGGCAGTAGTGTGATGCAGAGTGCGGGGGGGGGGGGGGGGCCAGAGGATTGTGCATATAAGGCATGTACAATTCTTATTAGTGGTCCACAGAATTCAAAATTGTGAGTTTAGTGGTTTGTAAGGTCCAAAAGGTCGGCGACCACTGTTCTAATACACTTCCTATCACTTGTGCCTCCACCCATATACACACACCCCCTAAGCAAGAAGACCTATTGAACTAACTGCTGTAATTATTGATACATTTATTACCATATAACCACACAGCAAACCCAAAGAGGAAATGACAGAAGGGATAAAAAGTGAGACTTTCCTTGTACCAATCAGACATAACAAACACATAAGAGATAAAACCCAAACTTATAAGAAAAGTTAAAAACCATCCTATATCAATATATGCTAAACATCAATTAGTGCTTTAGACAGGGCAATATAAATCAGTCCACGGACTATATTTTTGTAATGTGATATCTTTGGATCGACGCGTTTCATGGTCAATTCACTTTCTCAGGATCCACGCCACCTTTTAGGTCTGTGATAATGCTGGTCCACTTGAAAAAAAAATGACATACATAAATACAATACGATCAAAAATCAATAAACCAAGATAACATAAAACAGCATAATACAACTCTAACCCTATCCTCTTTTTATATATGAAGATACCTAATGATTTTGAATTGTATGAATTGTGATTAGCTGTGCCCATATATTGTAGGATTCCCCCTGGAAAGATTTAAATAACTTTTTGAGATAGTGGCTGGGAGATTGTGGTAAGAGGAACCTTTGCATTTTTTTTTGTGCACTGCTAGTCTTTATTTAGTTTCTCATTATTACTATCCTGAAGTAATTTTTTTAAATCTAAATTAAAAACATGTTATACTCACTAGCGCTGTGCAATGGTTATGCACAGAGCAGCCCCAAACTACCTCTTCTCAGGTTCTCTGCCGACACTACTTCTTCTCAGTGTGCCCCCCCATATCCAGCCACTTGCTATGGGGCACACATGTGTGTTCACTCCCAAGCTGTGTGTGTAAAATTTATTTTACCTCAATACCAGAAACACATTAAAGTAAAAACATTTTGGCTTTAGAACCACTTTAATGTAGGGGTCTGGATACTCCCTATACAGGAGATGTATAGGGAGTATCTATATTGAATATAATCTGTACACACATTTTTGGGGTAAGGCTTTTCTTTATTTTATGGTGATATAACAAATTTACCCATGGCAGTTTCTAAGTTATGTGGCTTTCAAGTTTAGGATATGGCCTTGTCTCTTTTTCTTGTGGTTTGTGAACATGTGATGATTTTCTAAGCTTCCAGATGTTGGTGGTTTGGGTATTCGGTTTAGTGTCTTTTGAGATTGGTAAGTTCTCCATTATAGCTCTAACTGAACTGCTCTCTGTTTTTTATTCCCTTCTGCATGCTTTCCAAATATAGAGACTGTCACATACCTGACAGCTGAGCCTGACATGCAGAAGGAAGACCTCTCGTACAGCCCCGGCTCAGAGGCTGCCATATCAGCTTTTCCTCCACAGAAGGCACCCGGGCCTGACGGCTTCCCAGCGGATTTCTTTAAAGCATATATGGAGCAACTAGCCCCTAGAATTAGTGCACTCTTTTCCCACTGTTTGGACTAGGGCTGAAACAACTAATCGATTAATTGACAGTTAATCGATTATTAAAATAGTTGTCAACTATTTTCATGATCGAATAATCGGCCAGCCGATTAGTTGGCCTGCATACAGAATACATTATTTGTTTACATATCAGGAAATACAGTGCAGCACACATACAGCTCAGTATACCATATATGCATGTCAGTAAGTGCCTGAGAACTTGTGAATGTGAATGTGTGAGGAGCAATGCTTCATGGGACATGTAGTCCTGGGCAGGAACTGAGTGGGTCTAAAGGCAAATTTTTTTTTACCTTGCTATAGGGGCACAGTATACTATAATTTGCAGCTTGCAATTGGGGCACTCTGAAGGCAGGAGGAGCCAGAAGCATCGGTGGGGGACCCCAGAAGAGAAGAATCGGGGCTGCTCTGTGCAAAACCATTACACAGAGCAGGTAAGTATAACATAAGTATAACATTGTTGTTTTAAAAAAATTACTTTAAAGACTGTGCAGGGAACATCAGCATCTGAACCCAGAGATGGTGTAGGCTGATGGACTGGAGGTAATAGAAGGCATTACAATTACATTTAAAGTAAACTTTTACATGGAGGCAAGCCACATTACATGGGAGCAGGGCACATTACATGAGAGCAGGGCACATTACATGAGAGCAGGGCACATTACATGAGGGCACATTACATGGGAGCAGGGCACATTTTAAGGAGGCAGGGCACATTACATGGGAGCAGGGCACATTACATGAGAGCAGGGCACATTACATGAGAGCAGGGCACATTAAATGAGGGCACATTACATGGGAGCAGGGCACATTTTAAGGAGGCAGGGCACATTACGTGGGAGCAGGGCACATTTCAAGGAGGCAGGGCACATTACGTGGGAGCAGGGCACATTACGTGGGGGCAGGGCACATTACATGGAAGCAGGTCGCATTACGTGGAGGTAGGTCACATTTCAAGGAGGCAGGGCACATTGGAACAGGGCACATTACAAGGAGGCCGGGCACATTACAGGGGGCAGGGCACATTATGTGGGAGTAGGGCACATTACATGCGCCCCAGTGTGAAAGAGGTCTAAATAAAAAAAGTGATCTCTGAGTCTGATGATATTTACCAGATTAAACCTCCAATAGTATTTACAGAATATCTCTTCTGTCTGTTATTCTCAGAGTGGATTAGAGATTTTGCTCCCTAACCATATAGTTGGTTATATATATTTACCACTGCATAGAGGTTTTTAAGAATAAATTGACTTTTTTTAAACTTTACATATTAAATTATACACCACTCTTTTTTAAAGGTTATTATCCGATTAAATTGATTAATCAAAACAATAATCGGCCAACTAATCGATTATAAAAATAATCGTTAGTTGCAGCCCTAGTTTAGACCACCAGACCCTTCCGGCTTCTATGCTTAAAGCATATATGATCCTCCTGTTGAAGCCAGGTAAAGACCCCACAGCATATTCCCCCTTTGCTCTTCTAAATATGGATCTAAACATTTTAACTAAAGTGTTAGCGACTCGACTGGCCAAGGTTATCCCTTCATTAGTTAACATTGACCAAACGGGATTTATGCCCAGGAAATCCACTGACACCAATTTGAGGAGGCATTGTACTCACTTACAACTGGCTACTGAGGGGTCGACCACGAGGGTTATAGTATCTATAGACATCAAAAAAGCTTTTGATTCAGTGGATTGGCATTTTATGCATAAAGTGTTGGAATCTATGGGTTTTGGGCCAAAATTTAGGAAATGGATTGAATTGCTATACATTAGCCCTCGTACTGCGATCCGGCTTGGTCTTTCTGTCTCCCCCTTTTTTAATATTGGCAGGGGTACCAGCCAGGGATGCCCACTCTCCCCCTTGGCAATTGCTCTGCGTTCATCACAGACAGTGGGAGCCATTCAGGTGTGTTCTATACGAGAATGCCATGCTTTATATGCAGATGATTTAATACTATTCCTTAAAGAACCTGGGCCATCTCTCCCAACGGCACTGAACATCCTAAACGATTTTGCTGCCTTTTCAGGACTTAGAGTCTCCATCTTACCACTGGACAAGGGAGCCAAAACAGATGTTAGCCTTCCATTACGGTGGGTCACATCTCTCACTTACCTGAGTGTACAAATTACAGCAACCGTTCATGACTATATGTGTTTAAATCTACCTCTGGTGTCACAACTCAAGCAGAGAATACAGGCCTGGAAAAATACTGCCCTTATCACTGATAAGGAGGATTAAACTCCGTAAGATGAAGATTTTACCAGTTATTTTGTATTTCCTGCAGCACTCACCAATATGGGTGCCTAAAACATATTTCAAAAAAACTGGATGGCATTATTGGGTCATTTCTATGGTCTCCCCTTTCTACCTGAATAGGGCTTAGGGTTTTACAGGAACCATGGGATCAGGGTGGTCCAGCACTACCGGATTGGAAAAAATATTACTTAGCCGGGCAGATGGTGTTATCCTGTCGCTGGTTTCTGGCGGATGATGGGGTCATATGAAAGCCTGAGGCTGGCTCTCTTTAGAAGACCTAGATCTAATCTCCCCTTAACATTGACCATGAAAGCTACAATTAAAGCGTGGGAAGTAACAACAAAACTGGCACTTCTTAATTATCTCAGATTTTCCCCTTCTACCCCCCGTGGATTAGTCCCCTGCTTTCTCAAATTAAATAGGGTGATTAGCTTCCCTAGGCCCAAAGAGAGCCGTGCCACATCCAATAATTACGTATATATGAGAAAAAACAGTTCCCCTGGGTGGACTTTACCGGCACTTGCTAACAATTATAAAGTAGTGAGTAGGTATAACGAGATATATAAAGTAAAAAGGTTTTTATTTTAACATAGCATAGATTAAAAACATATTACAACATAAATTCAACGGAACATGGTACAGAAGCAATAAATAACAATATTGTTACAGAATAATAAATTGTACGAGGGCTCTTGTTTACACCCAACACGTTTCGGAGTAAGTACTATTTTTGTCCTTCTTCAGGGATGTAGCAAAAAAGAGCACTTCGTCTAAAGTGGTTGAAATATAACATAGTGAGTAGATTGTCATAACATGTAAGTGTAGATATGTTTAGTCAATCTATGTAGATCTCTCACTTCTAAGATGTTACGTTGAATTATTTAAAAACTTCCAAATTGGCATAGCAGTGGACGTTATTGCTGGTATGATTGTTATCATACTAATGATAATTACTGTATCCCTATGATAACAATCATACCAGCAATAACGTCCACTGCTATCCCAATTTGGAAGTTTTTAAATAATTCAACGTAACATCTTAGAAGTGAGTGATCTACATAGATTGACTAAACATATCTACACTTACATGTTATGACAATCTACTCACTATGTTATATTTCAACCACTTTAGACGAAGTGCTCTTTTTTGCTACATCCCTAAAGAAGGACAAAAATAGTACTTACTCCGAAACGCGTTGGGTGTGAACAAGAGCCCTCGTACAATTTATTATTCTGTAACAATATTGTTATTTATTGCTTCTGTACCATGTTCCGTTGAATTTATGTTGTAATGTTTTTAATCTATGCTATGTTAAAATAAAAACCTTTTTACTTTATATATCTCTTTATACCTACTCACTACTTGATAATTGTTAGCAAGTGCCGGTAAAGTCCACCCAGGGGAACTGTTTTTTCTCAGCTTTCTCAAATTTACTCACGGCCAGACCCCGTGATTTGGAAGACTAGAGGAGTTAAAGAGGAAGTAAAGCCTTATGGGTTTTACTTCCTCTTTTGGTACCTGCAAAGTAAAAGCAGAATGTGCCAGTAAGTGTCACATTATGTGACACTTACGTGCAAACGAAGCCTACGCTGTCCCTGCTGGAGGCCACATCCATGTTTGCCCCTCTTCCTTCCGGGGCCAAGGACTCCGGTTCTGTCACTCCCGCGTATGCGTGTGGGAGCAGCCAGTCACGGCACTCGCTTGTGAAGAAATGGCATGGAAGGCTGTTTCTTCACAGCGCATACGCCAATGACTTCATCGGCGCAGTACAAAGTAAATATCTCCTAAATGGTGCACGTTTAGAAGATATTTACTGTACCTATAGGTAAGCCTTATTATAGGCTTATCTATAGGTACAACTTGAAAATGGAGGTTTACAACCTTTAAGTCTTTGGGAGACTTACAAGGGAGGGGGAAATTCTGACTTTTGGCCAACTGAAAACAAAACATGACCTACCCAACTCCTACTTGTTTAGATATCTTCAATTATGTCATGTATTTCAGGTTCAATTTCATGGTATGGGGATAGAGACTCTGCCTTCAGCTTTTGAGGATCTACTGTCAGATGTTGACCTTCCCAAGCCATTGTCAGTCACATATAAAGAGTTGCTCAAAAAGCCTCTGCCTGCAGTGACTAGATGTAGAGAACGATGGGCAGCAGAGGTCCCAGATATTCAGGACGAGGACTGGGACGATATGTGGGATCAACCATTCAAACATCTTGTGTCAGCTAGAGACAGGTAAATCCAGTTTAAATTCCTCAATAGGATTTATTATACCCCAGTGAGACTAGCACGGATCTACCCTGCTTCCTCAACTGAGTGCTGGCGATGTCCTTTTCCCTCTGCTATGAGGAGCATATTTTTTGGAGGTGCCCCCAGATACAGGCTTTTTGGTCTGAGGTCACTTCTTGTATCTCAGAGGTTCTCAGTGTTCCCATTCTGATGTCAGTCAGAGTCTGTCTCCTTGGCATGGTGGAGGTGGTTGTTCCTTCCCGGTCACATAGGACCTTACTTAACGTGGTATTATTTTATGGTAGGAAGGCAATCCTTTTGCATCGGAAGAAGCCACATGCCCCTCATCTTTCCTTTAGGAAGGGATTGGTAAATGCCATGATGCCGCTATATAGAGCAACCTATTTTTCCAGGGGCTGTAAAAAATTTTGATAAGGTATGGCAGGCATGGATTGATTCAACTTCTACAGTGGTATAACTAACTACATGTTTTTATAAAAGGAGATAAAATGCTTCTATCCTCTGGGGCTCAGGAAATCCCTGATGATATGATGACAGATAGTTTGTGGATCCACAATCTGTATTTAAGCACTGACTGCTAATCTTAACGCTACATGTCTCTATTCCTGATGGTTCATTTCTGGTAGATATCCCATCCTAGTGTACCGTGGTTCGAATGGCTGGTGTGCTGTTGTGTGAGAGGGGGGGGTATGGTATTGTTGAAATGTTTTTACCTCTTCCATAGGTAGGGGTACTATTTTTGTTTAGTATAGTGTTTTCTCTTTCTGTAAGATGGTCCTGTCTGGCCGACTGGGTAGCACGGGTATTGTGCCTGCGCTATTCTACTGTACTTGTTATGTAAAATCTCAATAAAAAGAATTTAAAAAATAAAAATAAAAAGGTGTTCAAATAGAGAAGGGGTCTCACAAGTTGGCCCTTTTTGCCCAAGACCTCCTCCTGTTTTTGACCCAATTATCAATTAAATAAAGCAAACGGTGTGGCGCTAGGTGTTGTCTGTTATTGCACAAAAACCCAAAAACCTCACCAGAATGGAAATTTGGAGGCAGGTTGTGCAGTAAAAGTTTTAATGAAACACTCAAACTGAAAAGTGTAAAATAGCTGTGAGAAACAAAAACTGGGGAATACAAAAATAAATGTGTAAACCTATATGGCATATATCTTCAAATATGATCTGAACACACACATGTTGATGTAAGGGGTGAATGTGTGTGTTCAACACATACCTAGTTGTGTGTAGCGCTAGATATAGAAATAAATAAATTGCTGGTACCCAATAACTTAAAAATTAAATATGAGTACAGAATTAGGGTATGTGCAAGAAGGCTAAATATCGTATATAGAAAGGTCACGGATATAACAATAACTGTAAAACCAAACTATGAATACAGTACTGTGCATAAACTGGAATACATATAAGATATTGGAGTATCATATATGGACACAGTTGCAGACGTGACTACAACTGCCAGACATACATATCACATCAAAAAAGATAAAACTCTGGGGTCTGACATCCCAAATTCAACCATAAGTGTCTCCTGTGAAAATATACAGACAGTGTACGATGGCTAGTATAAAATACCACTGGAATGTAAAATATAAACTAAAATGTGTGGGTTAATGGTAATAATATGCACAAGTGAATAGGTGTTGTTTCTAGCAATAATCCAGCATGATCTATATACAGTATCAATATAAAAGCTGAGTTGAAAGTTGAAAGTAGGCACTCAAACAATACTGGTCAAAAAAAGCGCTATAAATTTTTTTGGCTAAGCAAGCATATCAAATCCGACGCGTTTCGTCTGCAAAGACTTGACCCAGGGTATATGTTTTGCAGACGAAACGCGTCGGATTTGATATGCTTGCTTAGCCACAAATTTTTATAGCGCTTTTTATTCTGTCTGAATCATATTCTGCCCCTGTCTGTTTGGGGGCTGGAAATTGTTTTTTAAAATAAATTTCCCCATGTGGATTTATACTATGCGGAGGCACCTTTTCTTCTTTTTTCCTTTTGGGAATTTCCACCATTGATAAGAGGATTGGAGATCTGGGCTGGCAATCCCGCTACAGTTTTACAAATATGCAGGTTTCAAGTCAGTATCTATACCAGATGGTTGGTGAGTAATACCCAAGGTCTTCCACTGACCTTTCCTTGGACACAGTTCCACATCTACACTCCTTTGGGCTAACCTCTCCACTTACCGTTTCCCGGTACAAGCTCCTTTGACTCACGGCAAAAGGCTTGTGGGTCCACTTGTTCCGGTAAGGGTACCCCAGCTTCTCCTCTACTATTTTAAAGTTTTGACCAGTATTGTTTGAGTGCCTAGTTTCAACATTGAATACATCGATTAAATAACTTTATATAGATGTACAAGGCATTGAAGCCATCCATATGAGCATTTGACACACGTTCATGCGGACTCATCTTTTCCCCCTTTAGGGGTGGTATTTATTATTGACCCTTCACAGCTGCCTTAGCTTTTATATCGATACTGTATATAGATCATGCTGGATTATTGCTAGAGACAACACCTATTCACATGTGCATATTATTACCATTAACCCACACATTTTAGTTTACAGTGGGCATGGAAAGTATTCAGACCCCCTTAAATTTTCACTCTTTGTTATATTGCAGCCATTTCTAAAATCATTTAAGTTCATTTTTTTCCTCATTAATGTACACACAGCACCCCATATTGACAGAAAAACACAGAATATTTGACATTTTTGCAGATTTATTAAAAAAGAAAAACTGAATTATCACATGGTCCTAGGTATTCAGACCTGTTGCTGTGACACTAATATATTTAACTCAGGTGATGTCCATTTCTTCTGATCATCCTTCAGATGGTTCTACACCTTCATTTGAGTCCAGCTGTGTTTGATTATACTGATTGGACTTGATTAGGAAAGCCACACACCTGTCAATATAAGACCTTATAGCCCACAGTGCATGTCAGAGCAAATGAGAATCATGAGGTCAAAGGAACTGCCTGAAGAGCTCAGAGATAGAATTGTGGCAAGGCACAGATCTGGACAAGGTTACAAAAAAATGTCTAGACTCAGCTACAGAGGAAGTACCCTCTCCAAATTAACCCCTTCCCAGCAAGCCGCCGCAGTTGTACTGTGGCAGGTTGGCTCCCCTGGGCAAACCAACGTAACTGTACATCGGATCGCCTTTTGACCACTAGGGGGCACGCGTGCACACCGCTGCGCCACGCCAGAGCCACCGGGCAGCCGCGATCGCTCGTGACAGGGTGAGAACCGGGATCAGTGTGTGTAAACACATAGATCCCGGTTCTCTCAGGGGAGAGGAGAGAGATTGTGTGTTCATACCAAGTAAGAACACACACACACACTAGGGAACGCAGTTAACCCCTTGATTGCCCCCTAGTGTTAACCCCTTCCCTGCCAGTGACATTTATACAGAAAGTTCTATTTGTGGAAATAAAAGGACGATTTTATTCAGGTACAGCGTTGCACGACCACGCAATTGTCAGTTAAAGTGACGCAGTGCCGTATCACAAAAAATGACCTGGTCATTGAGCAGCCAAATCTTCCGGTGCTGAAGTGATTTAAAATTATTTTATTATTTACCTTGAGACATGCATCTCCTTAACCCTTGAGAACCTCTACCAACTGAATTACCAGAGACTTCTGAATTAAGTCATTAAAGATCTGATTGGCAGGCTGGCCTCCTTTCTTGGTTTGGCTGCATTAACACCCCAAAAATTGACGTCCTTCTGTGATTTCTTTATATTTTCAGCACAATACCTAAATCCCCACCCAAATATTTCTTCACCCATCTTCGAATCTCAGGTCATTGATTTTGTCTGGAAATCTTGTCAACCTCACCTGAAAATAGCAGTTCTTGTGAAACCTATATCATCGAGTCTGGTTCTACTAGTCCAATGAACAAGCTCGCTCTCCACTTGATCTATGGGCACAACCCTAGCTTACCCCTACTCAATGGCTTCACTTCTCCCCTTTACCATTTTCGGTTCAATATTTCCTCTCTGTTTGGGACAGATTTATTATACCCCACAATCTTTTATCGTCGTAAAGGCCCCTTGACACCCATTTTTGACAATCCCTCTTTTGGCCCTGGCCTACATACTAATACAATTGCTTCTCTATCATGCACACATTGGCTACAGGTGCGAAACTTTCACCCTGGCTATACCATCAATAGAGTCCTAGATTGTTTACCAGTGGTTACACCGTCTAACCGTACCTGTCTCTCTTGATAAAAACTTTCTTCATCTTTTTAAATCCGATCCTTATTACATTTCTTCTGCCACACCTCTGGAATCACTATTCTTGCAGACTGACCTTCTGGACCACACAGTTTTTCTGTTTTATGGTGTGTTGAAAGTGGAAACTGTTGTTTATTGCTAAGTGTGAAGCCTCTCTAGACAGGGCATTCTCAGCAGATATGCTTTATATTGACTCACAAACTCTCTATGTTTTCTTTTTTTCAGGAAAAAAGCTATAAAATCTTATCCTTATGGTACAGGATTATGGTGTACCTACATCGTATGTTCCCTTCCTTACCCAATACCTGCTGGAGGTGTGTGGGAGAGTGAGGGATCTTTCTTGCATATTTGGTGGGGATGCTGCCTGATTTCCACTTTTTAGCAAAAAGTTTCTTATAATGCAATGTGTATCGCTGCTGTCCAAGCTTCTCCCGAAATTGCCCAATGATACCTGGGATTGTCGATGATACTTGGGCCCTTCTCTAGCATTAGGAAGGGCATTCTACGCCATTGCCTGTTGGCTGTGCTGGTCACTATCTCCAGGCACTGGAAATCTACTGCCCCTCCTCATATCTTCGAGTGGGCCCAGATACTCAATAACATTATGACAATGGAGACTCTTGTAGCAGAAGATAGCATGGACCCAGAGAAAGTTCATTCTAAATGGATCTGCTGGAGGGCTTACAGCGACTCCGACAACTTTCATACTTTAGTCTCTCAGTAAATTAATTATACCTATTTTACTTATTCCTTTATGAGCACTTCTGGGTACTAGCCCCCCAAGAGATATTTGATTCATCTCAGTTACAGTCTTTCCTTCTCCCTGTCATTCTCTCCTCCCCCTACTTTTCTCTATGAATAATTGGCTATATTACGTTACTTAATTGATCATCTCTGATGAATGGAACCTTGTCTACATTTCTCTTTTGGTGATATTTAGTTGGGTTTCTTTTTTACTATTGCTCTCGACAAGACTCATTCCTGAACGATTGCAGTTATTTTGTTGATACGGGCTTGAACTCTTGCCAGCTGCATCTTATTAACAGGTGCATTTGAGCTTTCCATTGTTTATGGTCCGCTAGGTCTCTTCTTGACATTTTCTTGACTACATGTAATGTTTTCCATGCTTTTGTACTATGGAATGTTTATTTGTTCCTTGTAATACACTAAAAATCTTTGAATAAACATTTATTAGACTTAAATTCAGAGGATTTAGACCTAAGAGTCTCCAAATTAGTCTCAGTAGCAGAGGTGGATGGAGTGGCATCTATTGATACAGATGGCCACAATCAATCTATGGAAGCCGGCCCTGCCAGTAGAAAGTGATTATTGCTAGCAGATATAGCTAAACCCGGCATGCTGGTTGAACCCAAGTTGATCGATCAACTTGATACATTCAGCCTGCCAATACACGGTTCAAATCTTAGCAGGTTCCTGCTGAATTGGCCATGATTTTAACTGTGTATGGCCTGCCTAAAGGTGAACCTATCCTTTAAGTGAATAGCAAGCGCTTCCTTTAACCAATTGATGCCCATACTATAGCCAAAAGACGGCCACAGCATGGGCTTAAATTGCTGGGAGGGTGTCCTGGCCCTTTACCACGTGATCAGCTGTCAGCCAATGACAGCTGATCACATGATGTAAACAGAAGCCGGCAATCTGCTTTTTTCCTCATACTGTCAGTGCGAGGAGAAAAAAACAAGCCAATAACATGCTTGTGTAAACAGGACATCGGTCCCACACAGTGACCGCCAGTGCTAACCAGTACCACCTACCAGTGCCCATCAGTACTGCTAACCAGTGCCCACCAATGCCACCTACCAGTGCAGCTCATCAGAGCACATCAATGAAGGAGAAAAATTACCTGTTTGCAAAATGTTATAAACTATAAAAACTTTTTTTTTTCAAAATTTTCAGGGTTTTTTTGTTTAGCAAGAAATAAAAAAACACAGCAGTGATTAAATACCACCAAAGGAAAGCTCTATTCGTGTGAAAAAAAATGATAAAAATTTCATATGGGTACAGTGTAGCATGACCGCGCAATTGTCATTCAAAGAGTAACAGCGCTGAAAGCTAAAAATTGGCCTGAGCAAGTGGTTAATAAACATGGGGGTTATTTACAAAAGGCAAATCCACTTTGCACTGCAAGTGCACTTGAAAGTGCAATTGGAAGTGCAGTTGCTCTAAATCTAATGCCCTGTACACACAACCGGTTTTCCCGTCGGAATAAACTCTGAAGGTTCTTCCGACCAAATTCTGCTCAAGCTGTCTTGCATACACACGGTCACACCAAATTCCTACCGTCCAGAACGCGGTGACGTACAACACGTACGACGGGACTAGAAAAAGGAAGTTCAATAGCCAGTAGCCAATAGCTTCCGTCTTGTACTTGCTTCAGAGCATGCGTCGTTTTTGGTGCGTCGGAACAGCATACAGACGAGCGTTTTTTCCAACAGAAATTTTTTCCGTTGGAAAAAAATAGAACATGTTCTCTGTCTAAGTCTGTCTGAATTTTTGACGGAAAAAGTCCGATGGGGCATACACACGGTCGGAATATACGATGAAAAGCTCACATCGGACTCTTTCTGTCGGAAATTCTGACCGTGTGTATGCGGCATAAAGGTTAGATCTGAAATGAGTGGAAGCTCTGCTGATTTTATCATCCAATCATGTGCAAGCTAAAATGCTGTTTTTTATTTTCCTTGCATGTCCCCCTTGGATCTACAGCGGCTTTACTTCCAAGTGCACTTTCTGTGCACTTTCAAGTGCACTTGCAGTGCAAAGTGGAGTTTCCTTTAGTAAATAAGTCCCATGGCCTCCTTATTTCTCTGCCCCATAAGCAACAGATGCCACAAATCAGCCAAACCAGGTAACCACCAAAAGGTTAAATTCCTAAAAAAAAAATCCCCACCTCCTCTCTGGTATTTAGCCACTTCAGCTCCAGAATGTTTTACCCCCTTCCTGAAGACATCACTTTTTGCAATTTGGCACTGCACTGCTTCAACTGGTAATTGTTCGGTCATGCAACACTGTACCCAAACGAAATTTGCATCCCTTTTTCCCCGCAAATAGAGCTTTCTTTTGGTGGTATTTGATCACCACTGGGATTTTTATTTTTTGAGATATAAATAAAAAAAGACTGAAAATTTTGGGGGAAAAAATTATGTTTTCTACTTTTTGTTATAAAAAAATCCAATAAACTCAATTTTTGTCATACATTTAGGCCAAAATTTATTCATCCACGTTTTGGGTAAAAAAATAAATAAATAAATAAAGCGTATATTTATTGGTTTGTGCAAAAGTTATAGCGTCTACAAACTGGTACATTTACTGGAATTTTTGTAGCTTTTAGTTTATGACTGCCTATCTCGTTTCTTGAGGTGCTAAAATGCCAGGGCCCCTTTTTGGAAAGTAGACAACCCAAGGAATTTATTGAGAGGCATGTTGAACCTATTGAATATTTCTTTTTTTGGTAATTAAAAAAATAACAAAAAAAATGCCATGGGTATATGTGGAAATACACCCAAAAACACATTTTGCTGCTTCTCCCGAGTATGGAGACACCACATGTGTGAGACTTTTTGGGAGTCTAGCCGCGTACAGGACCCCAAAAACCAATCACCGCCTTCAGGCTTTCTAAGGGCCTAAATTGCTCATTTCACTTCCTCACTACTTATCACAGTTTTGGAGGCCCTGAAATGTTAAGATAGCACAAAACCCCCTCAAATGACCCCATTTTGGAAAGTAGACACCCCAAGCTATTTGTTGAGAGGCATGTTGAGTCCATGGAATGTTTTATTTTGCCACAAATTTCAGGAAAAATTACAAAAAATGTATGTATTTTTTTACACAAAGTTGTTACTTAAATCAGCCCTCAAATTTTCCACTTGCCTACTCACATTGTGCAAGTGGAAAATGATGGCTGGCGAGCGTGGGCTACCTCGGAGCGGGGGGGCGAGGCGGCAGGCGGGGTTAAAAGGGAGCCATTCTCCCATTCTCCCAGCGATCCGATCCCTGAGGGGAAGAGAGAGGAGAGCAGGCGGCTGGATCATCAGAGTGGGGAACTTTGCTGTAACAGCTTACATTTGAATTGCCGAGTGTCAGTGTTCCCCACACTCGCTATCACACACAGACCCTCTTCCTGGCCTGGGTACTTTGATAGACAGAACACCCGTCCAATGCCGGGACATGTGACGTATATCAAAGTACGGGCCAGGAGGCGAGGCTGTATGTGACGGTGAGCACGGGGAACCCTGACACTCGGCAAGTCAAATGTAAGCTGTTAAAGTGATGTTCCCTGCTCTTTGATGATCTGGCCGGCACCCCAAAATACATTCTGCTACTCCTCCTGAGTATAGCAATACCAACATGCAGGGAGCGCCGTCAGGCATTCTAGGAGCATAAATTACACATAAAATTTCCTAATGACCTATTACACTTTTGAAGGCCCTGGAGCACTAGGATAAATGAATTACCCACAAAATGACCCCATTTTGGAAAGCAAACACCCCAAAGTATAGTCTATGAGGCATAATGAGTCTTTTAAATGTGGAAAGAAAATGAAAATGTCTTTTTATTTTATTTTTTACACAAAGTTGTCAATTTATATGATATTTCTAACACATAGTATCTACACCCCAAATTACACCCCAAAATACATTCTGCTACTCCTCCTGAGTATGGCAATACCACATGTGTGAGACTTACACAGCCTGGCCACATAGAGAGGTCCAACATTGAAGTAGTACCTTCAGGCGTTCTAGGAGCATAAATTACACATCTAAGTTCATTCCTACCTATCACACTTTTCAAGGTCCTGGAGGACCAGGACAGTGGAATTACCCACAAAATGACACAATTTTGGAACACAAACACTCCAACGTATAATCCATGAGACATAATGAGTCTTTTGAACAGTTCGTTTTTTTCCAGAAGTTTTTGGAAAATCTGTACTCTGAGTACTCCGATGGGCTGGTAACAGGTACTCTTTATTACTGGAGGGGCAATCAGTGTATGTTGGTGTGCACTGTAACCGGTAACGAGCTGTTACCGCAATCTCCTCCTCACATATGTTTGGTAACAGCTTGATACAATGGTTTGTTTACATTCTGTGACCGGCTGTGACCAATTTCATTGGCTCTTTACCGCAATCGGGGATGGGCTGTGTCAGGGTGACAAGCCTCGTCCCCGATTGCCGATCTGCGTGCCCCTAGTGTCCTCGTGCACACAAGCGCCGTGCACGAGGACACTGCATGTGACTGGCTGTGATTGGACACAGCCAGCCTTGTGGTAAAGGGCCATTTTTTATTGGCTCTTTACACTGATCTGGGATGGGCTGTGTCCCAAGGGACATGCCTCATGCCCGGGGGCCCACAGGGGTGGCAAGAACAGGAGGATGTCATATGACGCTCTCGCCCAGGATGGGAGAGGGTTTCTGCTGGCGTCATTTTACTATGGCCCGTTATGGAAGTGGTTAAATTGTCACCTATGGAGATTAAGTACCGTAGTTTGTTGCCATTCCATGAGCATGCACAATTTTAAAGCATGACATATTAGGTATCCATTTACTTGTAACATCATCTTTTACATTATACAAAAAAAAATTGGGCTATCTTTACAGTTTTGTTTTTTTTTTAATTCATGAAAGTGTATTTCTTTGAAAAAGATTGCATTTGAAAGGCCGCTGCGTAAATACAGTGTAACATAAAATATTGCAACGACATCCATTTTATTCTCTAGGGTCTCTGCTAAAAAAAATAGCCAAGGTATTTCTGCTCCTGGTAGGAGCTCAGTTAGACAATCATTTAAACAATGCAGAGTAAAGTATCGGCCTTCTTTTTATCGGAAAGATGCCCAGAAAGACATGATATAATGTGAAGGAACAAAATGTGATGGATCAACTTTAAGACAAAAACACAAAGTATAAGAGCAGTGGATTCCTTGGCAGAAGGCTGGTGACAGGATTGCTGGCAACAGGGAGATGAAAATTTAACTTTTTTTGTACTCCAGTCTATGTGCAGGTTATGTGCTTGGAGCCAGAAAATAGGAGATAACAACAGGGAGCAGTGGAGATGGTATCATGTCCAGCCAAATAAATTCACAATGACCTTTATTAGAAGATACAGGGAATAGACCCGCTTCAAGATTTTAACATCCCAGGTTTGAGACCTGTTCATTCTGCTAGGTGTACAGTTAATCTCGGTTTCTTTGGCTGAAAAGGGATGCAGATATTTTGCAGTTTATATCAATGAAGCAGCTAAAAGCACCGGAATCAACAATAGCTTGAACTGGGATAGTCATTCCGAAATATCTATAGCAAGATAGGATGGCCAACATGGGGCAGGTTTTTCTCAGAAGTGCACCCAGCCACTAGCAAAGAAGAGAAAGACTTATTGTCTCTCACAGGGCAAGTCCATATGTAATAGCCAGTCTTTCTGCAGTAGAAACTAGACTGTTGGCGATGAAGTTTCTCCTCTGTGGGAAGTGGGAAATATAAAAGTCCAATCTGCATAGGCTTGGCTTTAGCATACCTGATGCAGGAGATATAGGTGGAGCAGAAAGTGCTGGCATTGGTGCCAAAAGGCTTGGTAGCATCCAAGACTCTGGGAGACTGCAAGATCTCTCTGAGCATTGCTCCCAATCCAGCTGAATGAATAGTTGAATCAAGCCTTAAAGCGGTAGTAAACCCCGCTTGGTCATGTTTACATGTTTAAAATGAATATCTCCTAAACATGCGCCATTTAGGAGATATTCACCCTGGATGCAGCCAATTACGTCACCGGCACATCCGGACTTTCAACGCTTAATGCCGGAACTGCGGGCTCCCGCACTCATGCATGGGAGAAACGTAATTGCGGCTCCGGCCAATCACATAGCCGGAGCACACGAACCCGGAAGAAAGACCGGGGGAAAATGTCAGCCCTCTCAGTGGCAACAGTACATCGCTGGAGGGCTTCATTCCAAGGTGAGTATTTCATAATGTGCTAGTATGCCAAAAAAACTACCTGCAAGGCAATGGCATATTGTGCACATTACACTAGCATTGTAGGTGCAGGAGTGAAACATTCTGCCATGTCGGTTCAGTTATAGGTGGGGCCCAAAACTGAAGCAGATTCAGTCAATGCTCTGGTGAGAGATTGGTTGAAACCCTCCAACTAGCAATACCCATCTTGTTCAAGTTCATGACGATCTGGGTCAAAGCAAATATTTATTGACATAAGGCCCCTTTTACATAGGGCGGACTCCAATAGGAGCCCACCTGCTCACCTGTCTCCTGATCCCTGCTGAGCAAGCAGATGGCTGGTCTGTGTCTGCTCCACTTATGCACAGCAGACACAGACCGCTCTCCTCTATGGGCAGTCGGATGTAAAGACCAATCCAATCTGCTAGACATAAAGGGAAAGGATCCCCCACACTTTAGCCGACTGGATGTTGGCGGGTGTAGGTGGACACATGTCAGTTTATATCCTCCGCTTTATAGTTGATAATGGAGGGTCCAATCAGGTCCACCTGAACACTGAAAGGCGGGCCCATGAAAGGGGCCTTAAAGGGTTGATTCACTAAAACTGGAGAGTCAGCTTCCAGGCTTTTATTCAAAGCCTAATTGAACAAGCTGATGTTAGAAGCCGATTGGCTACCATGCACAGCAAACAAGATTTTGTAAATCAGCCCCAAAGTGTCCAATGGGAAGCACCCCCTTCAGCCTCAGTCAAAGCTAAATGGTACAGTCACGTACATGATAAAGGCTGAGCTGATGAGAGGGTTTACCTTACACCTCCTGCCCTGCTCCTACTGGAGTTGGTGACAGGGTACAGCAGAACAAGAAGTGGCCCAGCTGCCAATGGCAGATCCTGGCCAAATGACAGTCCTGGCTATGGTGAGATGCAGGACTGAAACTCGTGCAGGATACTATCACACAGATGGGGCACAGATACTAGCAGGTGCAGGAATCAGAGCTGTAGTCAAACAAGTCAAAGTCAGCAACAACTGGGCAGCAGTGACACGGATTCAGGAGAAAAAAGCCAGGCTGAGGTCAGTATCAGATGGACAGAAGTCAGAGCACAAGCCAAGGTCGATAACGGAAGATCAGGATCAGATGAAAGAAAGGGGGGAAAACCAGGTAAAGCACGGGAAAAGCAGGACACAGGTCTGGTTACACTGATGAGCGCTCAGCAACTCTCCTACAGTCTAAGGCTGCTTTCACACCTGAGCGTTTTGTAGTTTGAAGCAACACTCAACAAGCAAAATCCCATTCATTTCAGTGGCCCTTGTTTACGTGGAAACACACTCAGGTGTGAATGCAGCCTAACGCTCTTACTCTACTCCAACTCTTAAATAGGTCACTAGGCACCAAAACACCAATGCCAAAAAGTGCATTCACTTATGCGCATTAGCCCATCCACAGCCCTGATTCTATGTACTAGTGCATGAGCTGTATGCACATGTGTATCTTCAGCACAGCCACAATCAGGTTTGCTTGCCTAGCTCCTCACATTGCGATTAACCACTTCAGTCCCGGATCATTTGGCTGGCAAAAGACCAGAGCACTTTTTGCGATTCGGCACTGCGTCGCTTTAACTTTGACTGTGGCTCCCAAATAAAATTGACGTCCTTTTTTTTCCCACAAATAGAGCTTTCTTTTGGTGGTATTTGATCACCTCTGTGGTTTTTATTTTTTGCTCTATAAACAAAAAAAGAACCACAATTTTGAAAAAAACGCATTATTTTTTACTTTTTGCTATAATAAATATCCCCAAAAAATATATAAAAAAACATTTTTTTCCCTCAGTTTAGGCCGATACTTACTCTTCTACATATTTCTGGTAAAAAAAAAAAATCTCAATAAGCGTCTATTGATTGGTTTGCGCAAAAGTTATAGCGTCTACAAAATAGGGGATAGTTTTATGGCATTTTTATTAATAATTTTTTTTTTACTAGTAATGGCGGCGATCTGCAATTTTCATCATGACTGTGACATTATGGCGGACACATCGGACAATTTTGACACATTTTTGGGACCATTGTCATTTTTACAGCGATCAGTGCTATAAAATTGCACTGATTACTGTAAAAATGACACTGGCAGTGAGGGGGATAACCACTAGCTGGCTAGGTAGGGGTTAAGTGTGTCCTAGGGAGTAATTCTAACTGTCGCGGGGTGTGGCTATGAGTGACACATCACTGATCACCGCTCCCGATCCCAGGGAGCTGTGATCAGTGACAGTGTCACTAGGCAGAACGGGGAGATGAAGTAACAACACAGTCCTTAAGCACTAAAATTGGCAGTCATACAAAATCATCATTGTGTCATATTCAATACATAAAAAATATCTGGGATCCAGTGCAGCTGTCAGCTTCTAAGAAAAGTGAACATCAAAAAAAGACACTGTGATTACTAGTAATCACAGTAAGCCCACATCTGGCAATTCATATCTCCATTATAACAGCTGCCATCATCCTTCTTAGAAAGATAATATTCCTAACGGTCAATTACATTTGTACAAAACAGATGATTATATGGCACAAGGACGTTATATGCAAAAGAAGTTTGAGGAGAAATGATATCCAAGAGATTTGATATTGGATGCTTTCCTCTCAAATGAGACATACCCTCCTAAAGGTAAAAAGGATAAGCCTGTAGAAATGGTCAATACGGCTAGATTCGGGACAACATTTAATACTAAATATAGAGCCATTTCTAAAATAATATGTAAACATTATGATATCTTAAAACTTGACCATATCTTGGCTCCTATACTTCCTCCTAAACCACAAGTGACCTTTAGACGCTCTCGTACAGTTAAAAATATCATTGCCCCTAGTAAGTTGACAAAACCCAAAAGTGGACCTTTGTTTGATATTAGAACTTACTTTGATAGTAGGACTGGGATTTTCCAATGCCCGAAGAGAGGTTGTCTCACTTGCCAATCCATTCCCCATGGTTGCTCAGAGATAGTAATTAATAGAGGCAAGTCTTTTCAAATTAAACAATTTTTTACCTGTTCCACAGAGTTTGTTATTTATGTTTTGCATTGCTCATGTGGTCTTCTATACGTAGGGCACACGATACGCACCCTGCGTACGAGAGTTAGGGAACAACGCAGACTAACCAAGAAGGGATGTGTTAAACATAGCGTCCCGCGTCATTGTCGCCATGTACATAATAAGGATTTTGGTCAAATAGAAGTACGAGCAATTGAGGCAGTCCCTAAAGTTACCCTAACTGATAATGAATGGTTCTCCCTTCTTTGCCAAAGGGAGACCTTTTGGATTTACCGTTCGGGTTCTCTTTCGCCTGACAGCCTCAATGAGGAAATTGATGTCCTCAGCGTGATCCAATAATACGTCTCATTGTTTTGATTTTCGATATCTATGTATGCAAGTCTAGGGATATTATGTAGCTATAGACACAAGGCCACCACAATCCACATTGATTTTTGTTTGTGTGGATTTGTTTTTGGCACTTAATATAATATAAACAATTTCTTTTATATATATTTTTATACATTGTTTTTATATTCTATATTTTATACACACTATCTATTCCTGTCCATTTTTACAATATTCTAATTTTCATTCATTCATTTTTTCACAATTTTGACATGACATGGTACATGTAGTCTTTTTATAGATAATCCATTTCATTGTATTATCTGAGATATGACATGTCATATATTGAACATTAGTTTTGGTGCTATTTATTAAATCAATTACATTTAATACATTTTTTTAAATTATTATTTATCATTTTTATTTTTCATTTTCCATTTTCTTATTTTATTCTTTTTTTATTTTTACTTTTTATTTTCATTTTTAGTTTTATCAAGTTACCAGCGTTGTTGTATTTTAATCTGTCCCTTCTGATGCTGTCAGAAAGGTTACCTGATTGGGCGTCGCCGCGCGCCGGGGCGCGTTCCTGTGGGTGCACGGGCGCCTGCCTCTATGGGCACTGGTGTTGGCATTCCGGCTGGCCGTGGCGGACGCGGTGGTGCCCGGACTCCGTTTGCGTTAGCGCGCGTTCGCCTGTGGGCGCTATTATGCGTTTGCCTGGTGGTGCTGGTGTGCACGCCGCTGTCCGGGGGTGCGCTCGGCCGCGTGCGGGTGCCTGTGCGTAACGGCGCACGCACGGGCGCAGCGTTTGGCGCCAATCAGCCTATTTAGGCCTTCCTCTCCCTCTGATCAGTGCTGCCTGATCAACAGCTCCGTGCCTAGTTCCTGTTTCCTGTTCCTAGTTCCTGTGTTCCTGCTCTGTTGACGACCCGGCTTGCCTTTTGGACTCTTCTGACCTTCGCCTGCATCTGACCCCGGCTTGTTTGACCTCGATTCTGCCTGCTCCTCCTGTACCTCCGCTGCCCGCCTGTTGCCGAACCCAGCCTGTGCATTGACCTGTCTTTAGCTCCTGCTCAGCATCCGTTGCCTGTGCCTCTGACTGTCATCTGCTGTTTGAAGACTGCTAGCTTCCGGAATACGGACTCCTGCAAAGGCTCTCATACCACTCCGCACTCGCGTGCTTCCTGTCTGCTCTACCAGGGGCCACGAGTCGGATACGTAAGGGAGCCTTCCCTCTGCCCAAGTGGACTCTCCGGTCTGGTAAGTGAGAGACCTGACAGATGCATTATGTGTGCACTATTTCACTATAATAATGTACACAAGGGGTTAATATTACAACATGTGAGAGCACTTCCCCCTTCATGTTTACATGCCCTTATATTCGCCTGTTGCAGCTGGCTCCTGTGACTTTGACAAAGCGCAGGCGCGTGAAACATGTTAATCAAGGTCACCATGGCAACATCGAGCCTATGTACCGCCTACCATCTTGTGATCTCCTGTTTCTGGTTTTGACTCTGTTCTCTGGCTTCCGGATTTAGCTCTCGCCTATCAGAGTGCCCCCCAGGATGCCAGGTATCTGCTCGTTGGAACGGCATGCTGGCCGGGGAAGCTCCGCGGTGACACGGGCTATAGTACACCTCCTGATCTCCTGATGTACAGCGTCAGTGACATCCATTGTCAGGCTAGCAGTCGCAGTGTAGAGAGCGGTGTCTCTCTATTCCATACTCCTTCCTACACAGCTGAAGCCCTGAGTCTTCCTTCCGACCAGGAAATGGAATACATTTGCCGATATTGACCTCTTGGCATCTGGCGGTAACTATTATATCAATGATGAAATTGATTCTTCTTTTATTAAGTTTTTCTTACACTTGATCTTTTCAACTGACTGTTGTGATTTTTAATTCTTCAGCGTGCATCCAATTAAATGAACTTGGATCAATATACCATTCGTTTTTTTATTTTTCTGGTCCCATTGAGAACGGGAGATGCTTGTTTACAGTCCGCGGGACCCGCGATCCTACTCACGGCTCTCGCGGCGATCGCTGGCGGCGCACACACGATGGCATGGCGGCAAATTCAAAGGGACGTACAGGTACGCCCATTTGCGCAGCCGTGCCATTCTGTAAATGTACAGGCGGCGGTCGGCAAGCGGTTAAATTGTAATCACAGATACTTGTATACATCTATCAATTGGATGATTGTACTTATTTTAACCACTTGCCGACCGCCTCACGACTATATACGTCGGCAGAATGGCACGGGCAGGCAGAGTAACGTATGGGTATGTTACTCCCCTCCCGCACGCGATCCCTCACGATCGCTCCTGATGAATGAGAAGCTTCCTATGCTTCTGCAACTGTAAACAGAAGCAGAGGAAGTGATGTCATCTCTCCTCATTAAGTTTTTTCGTTCCGGCGCCCGAGGAGAGAAGACATCAGAGTGAGTTACACCAACAGCACACTAACACCAGTACACATAGGCATACAAATCACCCCCCCTGCACCCCCTGTCACAGTGACACCTATAGCAGTTTTACATTTTTTACTGATCACTGCATTGGTGTCATTTTGTGACTGTTATAAGGTTAGGGCAGTTAGTGGTAGGCCCCTTTAGGTCTAGGGTACCCCCTAACCCCCCATAATAAAGGTTTAACCCCTTGATCGCCCCCCAGTTAATTAGTTATTGAGGTTATTTAGGTTCACCGTCAGGTTTTTATAGCGTCAGGTATCCCCATATACTACTTAATAAAGGTTTTAACCCCCTGATTCCCCCCTAGTTAACCCTTTCACCCCCTGTCACCAGTGATTACCGTATAAGTGTCACAGGTGACGCTAGTTAGCTATTTAGGTTCACCGTCAGGTTTTTATATCATCAGGTACCCTCATATATTACCTAATAAAGGTTTTAACCCCCTGATTGCCCCCTAGTTAACCGTTTCACCCCCTGTCACCAGTGATCACCGTATAAGTGTCACAGGTGACGCTAGTTAGCTATTTAGGTTCACCGTCAGGTTTTTATAGCATCAGGTACCCCCCTATATTACCTAATAAAGGATTTAACCCCCTGATTGCTCCCTAGTTAACCGTTTCACCCCCTGTCACCAGTGATAACTGTATTGAGTGTTACGGGTGACGCTGGTTAGTTAGTTTTTTATAGCGTCAGGGCACCCACCGTTTATTACCCAATAAAGGTTTGACCCCCTGATCGCCCGGCGGGTGATATCAGTTAGGTTTTAGGGTCAGTTAGGGTCTACGCCGCCCCAGGCAGCGTCAGATTAGTGCCAGTAGCGCTAACACCTTCACACGCAGCATACACCTCCCTTAGTGGTATAGTGTCTGAACGGATCAATATCTGATCTGATCAGATCTATACTAGCATCCCCAGCAGTTTAGGGTTCCCAAAAACGCAGTGTTAGCAGGATCAGCCCAGATACCTTCTAGCACCTGCGTTTTGCCCCTCCGCCCAGCCCACCCAAGTGCAGTATCAATCGATCACTGTCACTTACAAAACACTAAACACATACCTGCAGCGTTCGCAGAGTCAGGCCTGATCCCTGCGATCGCTAATGCCGCGTACACGCGATCGCACATTCCAACAACAAAATACATCTTTTTTTTTCCGACGGATGTTGGCTCAAACTTGTCTTGCATACACATGGTCGCACAAATCTTGTCGGAACTTCCAAACGTCAAGAAAGTGGTGATGTACAACATGTATGACAGCACTAGAAAAGGGAAGTTCAATAGCCAGTGCGCTACCCTTTGGGCTCCTTCTGGAAATCTCGTGTTAGTAGAAGTTTGGTGAGAGATGATTCACGCTTTTCAGCCTCATGCTTTTCTGATCGTTACTGCTCTTCAGTTTGTGCTTGTGGGTTTGTATCTGGTTTTCAGTGCTTGCCCCCCCAAAGCGCATGCGAGGTTCGTATATATATATATGGAGTACTTTGCGGGTAGGGGGGGCCATTGATATGCCAGAAAATGTTTAATAAACATTTTAAGAATAAATGTTTTTAGTTAAACTGAAATAATAAATCTTTCCTTTGATTGACTGCTTGTATTTCTTTTAGCTGTCTCCTAGGTTCTCCAATGGGCTTTTTTTTGGTCATTTTCTTCAATAGCGCAAACGTAATTTATTTGATACATCTCTTCTTCAGTGAACTATTATTATGTTGTGGGTCTGCTACACACACCCCTTGTTTTTGTTGTTAATGTATGTAATGCATTACTGATAAAAAATATTTATCATTTTCAGCACCATGAATGAATTTTGGTGAGTCACGAAAATGGCCTGATTGTGGCAAATTATAAAGCACTGTGGGAGTTATTTACTAAAGGAAAATGCACTTTGCACTCCAAGTGCACTGCAAAAGTGCACTTGAAACTGCATTAAGAGTGCACTTGTAGTGTAAAGTGGAGTTGCCGTTAGTAAATAAACCCTATTTCACTGTAAACACCAACTTAGTCCAAAAAATGATATTGAGCATTGAAAGAAGAAGCCACACATTGTTGAGTAGAAAACGTTTTACTCCGTGCACATTCACATGTGCAATAGAAATGGGTTTTTGAAAAAACCAACATATTTTAGTAATAACGTTGTTTTTGACAGTGCAAAACAGGCATGTTTAAAACCATAAAGCAATACACAACTCAGGAACTTACAAAGTTCAACTTTGACAAAGTGAAGGCAATATCAGACATCAGTATTAAGGATGAGCTTTATGTTCGACTCGAACATTGGCTGTTCGCCCGTTCGCCGAATAGCGAATAATTTGGGGTGTTCGTGGCAAACTCGAAAGCCGCGGAACACCCTTTAAAAGTCTATGGGAGAAATAAAAAGTGCTAATTTTAAAGGCTTATATGCAAGTTATTGTCATAAAAAGTGTTTGGGGACCTGGGTCCTGCCCCAAGGGACATGTATCAATGCAAAAAAAGTTTTAAAAATGGACGTTTTTTCGGGAGCAGTGATTTCAATAATGCTTAAAGTGAAACAATAAAAGTGAAATACTCCTTTAAATTTCATACCTGGGGGGTGTCTGTAGTATGCCTGTAAAGTAGCGCATGTTTTCCGTGTTAAGAACAGTCCCTGCATAAAAGGAAAAAAAGTCATTTAAAACTACTCGCAGCTATAATGAATTGTCAGGTCTCGGCAATACACATAAAAGTCCTTGAAAAAAATGGCATGGGATTCCCCCACAGCCCATTACCAAGCCCTTTGGGTCTGGTATGAATATTAAGGGGAAGCCTGAACCAAAATGTAAAAAAAAATTGCGTGGGGGTCCCCCCAAATTCCATACCAGGCCCTTCAGGTCTGGTATGGATATTAAGGGGAACCCCAAAACCAAAATTTAAAAAAATTGTGTGGGGGTCCCCCCAAACTCCATACCAGGCCCTTCAAGTCTGGTATGGATTTTAAGGGAAACCCTGTGCCAATTTTTTTTTAAAAATGGCGTGGGGGTCCCCTCAAAAATCCATACCAGACTCTTATCCGAGCACGCAACCTGGCAGGCTGCAGAAAAAGAGGGGGGCAAGAGAGCGCCCCCCCTCCTGAACCGTACCAGGTCACATGCCCTCAACATGGGGAGGGTGCTTTGGGGTAGTCCCCCAAAGCACCTTGTCCCCATGTTGATGGGGACAAGGGCCTCATTCCCACAACCCTTGCTCGGTGGTTGTGGGGGTCTGTGGGTGGTGAGCTTATCGGAATCTGGAAGCCCCCTTTAACAAGGGGACCCCCACAGGGGATCCCAGAATCCCCCCTGTGTGAAATGGCAACGGGGTACAAATGTACCCCAAACCATTTCACAAAAAAAGTGTGAAAATGTTAAAAATGACAAGACACAGCTTGGGACAATTCCTTTATTAAAAAATAAAAATGTCCCACGTAGTCCATTCTTCTTCTTCTCTTGCTCCGCCGACGGACCAGAAAAAAAAAAGCTGCACCGATTTGCCTCCATGGGAGGCACCCGCTGTATGATGCGTCCTCGCAGGTGACAGTTCTTTTATAACTGAGGGCGGGGCCACCCGCTGTTGTCCCCGCCCCCCTCTGATGCACGGGGACATCCCTATGGCTTTCCCATAGCATCAGAGGGGGGCAGGGTCACCCAGTTACATCAGCGGGTGGCCCCACCCCCCTCTGACGCTACGGGAAAGCCATAGGGATGTCCCCGTGCGTCAGAGGGGGCGGGGTCACACGGTTACATCAGCGAGTGGCCCCGCCCCCTCGGAAGAAAGGGGACATGCCTATGGCTTCCCTGTAGCATGAGAAGGGGGCGGGACCACCCGCTGACATAACAGAATGACCCCGCCCCCTCTGATGCACAGGGACATCCCTATGGCTTCCCCTTAACCCGAGAGGGTGGCGGGGCCACCAGCTGACATCCCTGGGTGACCCCGCCCCCCTCTGACGCACTGGGACATCCCTATGGCTTCCCTGTAGCGTCAGAGGGGGCGGGGCCACCGGATGACGTAACCGAGTGACCCCGCCCCCTCTGACGCTACAGGAAAGCCATAGGGATGTCCCCGTGCATCAGAGGGGGGTCACCCTGGGACAACAGTGGGTGGCCCCGCCCTCAGTTATAAAAGAACTGTCACCTGCGAGGACGCATCATACGGCGGATGCCTCGCATGGAGGCAGGTCGGTGCGGCTTTTTTTTTTTCAGTCCATCGGCGGAGCAAGAGAAGAAGAATGGACTACGTAGGACATTTTTAATTGTTTATTTTTTAATAAAGGAATTGTCCCAGGCCGTGTCTTGTCATTTTTAACATTTTCACACTTTTTTGTGAAATGGTATTTGTACCCCGTTACCATTTCACACAGGGGGGAGGCCGGGATCTGGGGGTCTCCTTGTTAAAGGGGGCTTCCAGATTCCGATAAGCCCCCCGCCCACTGACCCCCACAACCACCGGGCAAGGGTTGTGGGGATGAGGCCCTTTTCCCCATCGACATGGGGACAAGGTGCTTCGGAGGGGCTACCCCAAAGCACCCTCCCCATGTTGAGGGCATGTGGCCTGGTACGGTTCAGGAGGGGGGGGCGCTTTCTCATCTCCCCTCTTTTCCTGCAGCCTGCCAGGTTGCATGCTCGGATAAGGGTCTGGTATGGATTTTTGGGGGGACCCTCACGCCATTTTTTAAAAAAAATTGTGGCACGGGGTTCCCCTTAAAATCCATACCAGACCTGAAGGGCCTGGTATGGAATTTGGGGGGACCCCAACGCAATTTTTTTTTACATTTTGGTTCGGGGTTCCTCTTAATATTCATACCAGACCCAAAGGGGCTTGTATTGGACTGTGGGGGAATCCCATGCCATTTTTTTCAATGACTTTTATGTGTATTGCCGAGACCCAACAATTCATTATAGCCGCGAGTAGTTTTAAATGACTTTCTTTCCTTTAGAACTGTCATCTTGTGCAGGGACTGTTCTAAACACGGGAAACATGTGCTACTTTACAGGCATACTATAGACAACCCCCAGGTACGAAATTTAAAGGAATATTTCACTTTTATTGTTTCACTTTAAGCATTATTAAAATCACTGCTCCCGAAAAACCGGTCAATTTTAAAACTTTTTTTGCATTGATACATGTCCCCTGGGGCAGGACCCGGGTCCCCAAACACTTTTTATGACAATAACTTGCATATAAGCCTTTAGAATTAGCCCTTTTGAATATTCATGTTCGTGTCCCATAGACTTTAACGGTGTTTGCATGTTCGAACAAATTTTTTGCCTGTTCACATATTCTGCTGCTAACTGAACTGGAGGGTGTTCAGCTCATCCCTAAATAGTATGTCCAAACTGTGTTGATATTGCCTTCATCAGATGGGGTAACATCACCCCTGTAAAAGCCAAATTTTGAAGATGCACACAAATTGAGAGTCAAAATGTGGATTTCCCTCCTGATCCCATGCCTAATGTTAACATGTGCTAGCTCCCATCATGGGGGATCAATGGATGTGTTTTGGGGGTGCAACCCCTTCCCCTCATCTACTTTAGTTGCAAGGAAGGGGTTGCACCCCCAAACCGTGTACCTTGATATCCCGTGATGGCAGATAGCACATGTTGACACACTGTGTGCATCTTCAAAATTTGGCTTTCAAAAAAATATTTAAAATGTGTGAAAATAATAAAAATCCAAACAAACTAGAAGAATTTTGGGGTGTTTTAGATTCTGCCTAAAACATCAATTTTTCCACATCATTGATGTCTTCCTTGATCTTCTGTAAATCACTATTGCACACCATGATCTCCCCAATGAGGACGTGTGCACTTGCACTTGTGAAATGAGATTCTTCTTCCACAAAATCCACATCACCTAAAATAAAAAAAATCACACCATGTATTATAAATATGCAGGCATCCACCTGAAGCTGTGGTCTCAGATACTCACCTGTTGTGGTCACTATTTCACCCACTTCATAAACCTCTCCTTCCTCCACATCTTCTGGTTGTGGTGTGGGGATTTTCTTTTCTTTAGGAGATGGAGGGGTCCCTGGTGTCCTCAGATGTCCCGAGTCTTTTCTCCCCTATGTGAATAAAACAAAGGTAGACTTAGCACACAGAAATTTGAGGCGAGAAATAGTAATATGAAACATTGCTTGGAAGTGTCGTACAATTGTCTTTTTTGGCAGAGTTCCAAGATGAAGACATTATTTGTTTCCCTTTATAAAGCTGGAATACTTACCTTTTTTGCACAATTTTCACACATGGAGACACCCCTAGTATCCACTGGAGCACCTGTGTGGGACACCCTAAAAAGTTTGTTCTGGTGTCCCACACTAGTGCTCTTGCGTCTAGATGTGTAAACAGCTGCTGCGTGTCCTCTCCTTACACTGAATCAAGTTTGCATTTCATTCTAGTACAAACCCATCTAGACAACAATGTCATAAACTTCTTTTAATACAAATAGGCCTGAACAAATGTAGTTCATCGTATTAGTGGGTGAACGAACGATGTTTACTACGAACGATTACTGTGCCCACGAACCTGAAAGTTGCCTTTTTAAACTGTACAACAGTAAAGAAAAACACACGGAGCAGCATGCAAGTAATAATAATAATAATAATAGGAACACACTTGATCTTTGCGTACTGATCCTGCTCCCTCAATTTCAGGTCTGACCAGCGTTTTCTCAATTGATCCTTGGATTGTCATAACCCAAAATTCCTGTGCAGACTTTTCATAAGTCATGATCCTGGCCTTTCTGGGTTTGGGTAAGATCCATGCTTCCCATCATAGTCGGCCCTCTTCAAGATGTCCACCATCTCTATAAAGGACATATTTTAGGCCTTAAATCTCCTCCGGGATCGGGACGTTCGTGGCTCCGGCCTTTTGTCGTTGCTGCTGCTGCTGTCTGCATGCACTTGCTCTTTCTCCGCCATGTGCTCTCCCACTGCGCCGAAAGACAAGGGGCGGGGAATAGACTAGAAAGAACCTCAGGGGCGGGCGGAGTTTCACGCATGCGCAGTGTATATAAAGCGTAACACGCGTGCATCGTACGTACGATCTATGAGAGGAGGAAGGTGTACGGGAAGCACCAATCTTTCTAACGAAGGTACAAGTTTAACTTGGTGCATCAGTGGCCTATACTGCTTCTAGATTGAGGCCTATATTGGGACAAGAATAGGAGAGTTTAGCCTGAGATTAGGGTTTGTCTTGTGTTGTGTCTTGCAGAGAAAATGAATCTATTCAATGATGAGGACTTTATCCCCATATTCCTTGATATGTACAAGGAGCTGCCCCGTCTGTGGCAGGTAAACCACCCCTTTTATAACAATAAACCAAAGAGGAAGGCAGTTCTGGATCAATTGCTGGAATTTGTGAAGCCGGTGATCCCCACGGCAGACATCCCCTATTTGAAGGCCCTAATTAGTGGCATGAGGAGCACTTATAATAGGGAGCACAAGAAGGTCCAGGATTCCCAGAGATCAGGAGCTGCAGCAGATCACATTTATGTACCCAGGCTGTGGTACTATGACAGACTGCATTTTCTGGCAGGCCAGACTGAACCCAGGCCAGCACTCTCCAGTCTTCCTTTAACACTTCCTTCCACCTCAGCTGAGGCTTCCTACGTCCAACCTGGGCTTTACAGCCAGTAAGAAGTGGAGGAGCCCATCTTAAGCCAGGTATAGCATTGTTCAACATATTTCTAGTGAAATCATTAACGATTTTACTCCAAAAAATGATATTGAGCTAGAACTAGATGTTATTATTGATCAGTACTTTCTGATTTTACAAAGTGTTTTACATATCAATAAACAGCAGTGGCCACAAATGATTGGGACAAGAATGAAAAATGCTGGGGTCAGAATGATAGTCTTTTCTATTTATTAACATTCAATTTGCAACATTCATGAGCTGAAAATTGTGTGTGATTGATGAACCAAAAACTAAAACTATGTCCCTTTTTCATACACAGGAAAGTCTCAGCCAAGAGGAGGCCGTGGAAAGTGGCAGCCAGGAGGTGGCGGGAGTAAGTGTCAGCAAGGAGGTGGCCGGGCCCAGTAGTCTGCCCCAATCCCAGGTCCCTCCCCTCCGGCTTCCAAAAAAAAGTCCCAGGAAGAGGAGTAACCTGGAGGAGGCAGCACTTGGCCTATTTCGAAAGGCTACTGCGGCCCTCAGAACCCCCCCCAATAATCAAGACGACTATGCCTACATGGCAGCCTGCAAAATGCAGAAAATGGAGGAGGGCTAATGCCTCTTATGTGAGGAAGTTATGTTACAAGCCCTAAATAAGGGGTTAGGGGCGAACTCACAAGCCAAAGCCACGTTTGTGAGATCAACCATGGTCCTCCTCCTCCTGCCACAACTACAACACCAGAGCCACAGCCTGGAAGCAAGCTTGGAAGGAAGACAAGAAAGTGATGGCCTGGGTTCAGTCTGGTCTGACAAAAGACGCAGGCTGTTGTAAGACCACAGTCTGGGGACAGATATGTCATCTGCTGCTGTTCCTGATCTCTTGTAGTCCTGGATCGGATTGTACTCACTATTATAAGGACTCCTCAGGCCACCAATTTTGACTGTAAAATAATTGATGTCTGCCCTGGAGTACAAAGGCTTTGCAAATTTCACCAGTTTCTCCAGCGTTGCCTTCCTCTTTATTTTGTTATGACCCATAATAAATGGCTATTTATTTTTCACAAATACTTGGCTATGTGTTTTACTTCAAAAAAGACAGTTTGTTTGTGTGTAGGCAGGTACATTTTAAAAATACAATGTCCTATTAACAAGGGACATTAATGCCCTGTACACACGATCGGACATTGATCGGACATTCCGACAACAAAATCCATGGATTTTTTCCAACGGATGTTGGCTCAAACTTGTCTTGCCTACACACAGTCACACAAAGTTGTCGGAAAATCCGATGGTTCTGAACGCGGTGATGTAAATCACGTACGTCGGGACTATAAACGGGGCAGTGGTTAATAGCTTTCGTCTCTTATTTTTTCTGAGCATGCGTGGCACTTTGTGCGTTGGAGTTGTGTACACACGATCGGAATTTAATCGATCGGATTTTGTTGTCGGAAAATTTTATATCCTGCTCTCAAACTTTGTGTGTCGGAAATTCCAGCGGAAATTCCGTTGGAAAATCCGACTGTGTGTACAGGGCATAACAGCAACCTCCTTGAGGTTAAAAAATACTAAAATACTAGATAATTATGGAGATCACTATAAAAAAAAATAAAAAAATAGGAGATCTGGATTAAAAAAATATATATATTCATGAGATCACGAGAAATAATAAAGAAATCAGGTTGTCAGAACTCTGTGTGAATATCAGCAGCAAAACAACTTCATTATTCTAGCATTAAAAAGAAGAGAATGCGCTGCATTAAAAGATTTTAAAATTTGCAGCGTGACGAATGTGCTATCTCCATTACGAACGCTAGTTTTACCAGACCGAGCGCTTCCGTCTCGTAATTGATTCAGAGCATGCGTGGAACTTTGTGCGTCAGGATTGTGTACACACGATCGGAATTTACGACAACAGATTTTGTTGTCGGAAAATTTGAGATCCAGATCTCAAATTTGGTTTGTCGGTAATACAGACGGAAAATGTCCGATGAGCCTACACACAGTCGGAATTTTCGACAACAAGCTCCCATTGAACATTTGTTGTCGGAAAATCTGACCGTGTGTACGTGGCATAATAGTTTTTTTTTGTTAGCGTTTGATACAGTTGCTGACAGCCTAAGAGCTTTTTTTCCTGTGAGTCTCGCTAGTGTACCAGTAAATTTAGAGCCCAAAATGGCAAATCAAAGGTACACTAGTGAAGAGGCCTACACGTTTTTGAGCATGACAAATAGTGAAGAGGAAGTCACTCATTTGTCAGATTTAGGCTCAGAATACGATCCTGTAGACCACAGTGGCTCCATGACAGATATCTCTGATGACGGAGTTGTGGTTCCTGCCAAGGTCAGGCATACCAGACCCCGATCTTCTTCTGCTGTTGTTGAGGTGCAAGAACCGCAGGGCTCTCGTATGGAGCAGAGAAGTACTAGTGCCGCTCATCCTTCTAGTGAACTGTCAAGCACCAGCGGCCTAGTACACCCTGGTCGTACATACAGCACTGCGGTATCACATGGTGACGTGGCGTGTCACATAAGTGCAGTTCAAGCTGGCGAGGTGGCAAGCACAAGTAGTGTCCTTGTGCCACCAAGAAGACAAAGACAGGCCTGTCGTGCCCATAGTGTCCTTCCTGCAGAATTTGCCAATCCTAATTGAGAGCCCACCACTTCTGCAGCAGCCGTACTTCCCCCTCTTACTGGCCAACCCGGAATTCAGGAGGAAACAATTGATTTCACGTCACTTGATTTTTATTCGTTGTTTTTCATGGAAGATCTCTAGAACTCTATTGTGGACCAAAGTAATTTGTATGCTGGTCAATTCATCGCCACTAATCCCCAGTTGTCCTCCCATGCCAGAGATTGGAAACCAATTACGGTTTCCAAATTTAAGACCTTTCTGGGCCTATCCCTCCTCATGGGCTAAAAAAAGAGTGAGTTGCAGTCATATTGGTCTGGTCCACTGACCCAATTCACCATACGCCCGTATTCTCTGCTTCTATGGCCAGGGCACGATACGAGCAGATCTTGCTGTTCATGCACTTCAATGACAATGAACTCTGTTGTCCTCATGGAGTCCCTGGATACGATTGGCTCTACAAAATTCGGCCCCTCGTAAACCACTTAAACCAACGTTTTGCAGCCTTGTTTACTCCCGATCAAGTTGTCTGCATTGATGAGTCCCTGATTAAATTTTCTAGCCCCTTTGTCTTTCAAATAGTATCTTCCCAGCAAGCGTGCCAGATACGGGGTCAAGATGTATAAGCTCTGTGACAGGGCCACAGGCTATACATATAGTTTACAAGGGAAGAGATAGTCACATAGAGCCGGAGAACTGCCCAGATTACATAGGGAGCGCTTGCAAGATTGTGTGGGACTTGGTGTCACCCTTATTCGGAAAGGTGTACCATTTGTATGTGGACAATTATTACACGAGCGTGCCCCTTTTTAGTCACTTCTAATCGCCAGGGCTTACCTCAGAGGCTTGTAGATTCCCATCTTAGGCTGGGGGAGAGAGCCTAATAAAAGTGTAATAATTTGCTCGCTGTGAAGTGGAGGGATAATAATGTTTTCGTTCTGTCCTCCCTTCACGCAGACACGATGGTCCAAATTCCTACAGCGATTGGTGTTGTGGGAAAACCCCTCTGTGTCCACGAATATAACCAAAATATGGGAGGGGTGGACCTCAGCGACCAGTTGTTGGTGCCGTACCTAGTTGCAGTAAGGCCAGACGCTGGTACAAAAAAGTGTCTGTTTATTTATTTCAATTGGCTTTGCTGAACGCTCATGTGCTATACAGAACTTCAGGACGGACTGGATCCTTCCTTAAATTCCAGGAAGAGATCGTCAGAGCCCTTCTGTTTCCAGACGGTGCTTTACCTCACCTTCCCAATCCAAATGCAGTAAGCCGGCTGCATGAGAGGCATTTTCCATATGTCCTCCCTAGTACCCCTACCCAACGAGCCCCCCAAAGAAGATGTTGTGTCTGTAGCAAGCGCGGATGTAGGTGTGACACCCGCTATTATTGTCCCTCCTGTCCTGACAATCCTGGTCTTTGCATTGGTGAATGTTTTGAACGCTACCATACACTAGTGGAGTTTTAGCGTAGGGCACAGCACTGCAAAGACTAGGACACACTTTCACAGCGTCTCCCAAGATGCCATCGCATTTTGAGAGACCCGAACCGTTACAGTTACAAATAAAAGTGTAAAAAAAAAAAAAACACAAAAAAAGATATGAAATTTAAAAAAAAACAAAAATAGTTTTAGTTGTTTTATTGTTCTCTCTCTCTCTATTGTTCTGTTCTATTTTACTGTATTCTATTCTGCAATGTTTTATTGTTATTATATTTTATCATGTTTGCTTTTCAGGTATGTAATTTTTTTATACTTTACTGTTTACTGTGTTTTATTGCTAACCATTTTTTTGTTTTCAGGTACGCCATTCAGCTGCAGTGCGGATTTATTTATCTTGACAGCAACAGCGTTTGCTCCCACGATACATAAAGCCATGCCTCCAGCGCTGTAGGAGGTGATTTCACCACCACAGTTAAAAAAAAGAGCATATATGCCGAAGCATGGGGGTAGCAGGGGTGGAGGAGCGATTTGCTCCTAACTTTTGAGGCGGAGGCCCCATGCTTCGGCATATATATATTTTAGGCACAGATTGCTTTAAAAAATGTTTTATTTTTTTACTATTTTTTTTTTATTTGCTTTGCAGGTATGGTATGTCTTACTGTTATACTGTAATGTTACTTTGTTTTATTGTTAATCATCATTTGCTTAGCAGGTACGCCATTCAGTTGCAGCACGGATTTATTTATCTTGACAGCAACAGCGTTTGCTCCTACAATACATAAAGCCATGACTCTGGCGCTGTAGAAGGTAATTTCAACACCACAGTTAAAAACAAAATAGTGCATGTATGCCCATCATTAGAAGTGGGTGGATGAAGGGAGGTATTCTAATGGTGGGCATACCCACTGATCAATCTCTTTTTTTCATGCAGCCCACAGGCTGCATGAAAAAAAAAAAAGATTACAAAATAATCCCAACAAGGACCAGCAATGTACTGGTATGTTGCTGGACTTTGAGTGGTTATACAGAATGATATCATTGGTATCATTCTTTTTAGCCAGCAGTCGGCTTTCATGTAAAAGCAATTCTAGTGTCTAATTAGCCTCTAGACTTCCTTTAAAACCAGTGGGAGGGAACCTGAGAATGCAGCCGGTGGTTCCGACAGCTAACCATAGAGCTGATCAGAGGCCAGAATGGCTCCAATCATCTCTATGGCCTAAGAAACCGGAAACTACAAGCATTTCATGACTTAGATTTTGCCGGATGTAAACAGCGCCATTGGGAAATTGGGAAAGCATTGTATCACACCGATCTTGGTGTGGTCAGATGCTTTGGGGGCAGAGGAGAGATCTAGGGTCTAATAGCCCCCAATTTTTTTTAAAAAAGAGTACGTGTCACTACCTATTGCTATCATAGGGGATATTTACATTTCCTGAGATAACAATAAAAATGATTAAAAAAAAGAATGGAAGGAACAGTTTAAAAATAAAATAAAAAAGCAAAAAAAAAAAAAAAAAAAAAAAAAAAAACACCCCTTTCCCCGCTGCTCTCTCGCAAAGATGAACGCAAGCGTCGGTCTGGCGTCGTATGTAAACAGCAATTGCACCATGCATGTGAGGTATCACCGCAAAGGTCAGATCGAGGTCAGTAATTTTAGCAGTAGACCTCCTCTAAAGTGGTGACCTGTAAAGACTTTTAAAATGTATGTAGTTTGTCGCCGCTGTACATTTTAAAGCCTGTCGTGTTTGGCATCCATGTGCTCGTCCTAAGATCATCTTTTTTATTTCACCAAACATTTGGGCAATATAGTGTGTTTTAGTGCATTAAAATTAAAAAAAGTGTGTTTTTTCCCCAAAAAATGCGTTTAAAAAATCGCTGCGCAAATACTGTGTGAAAAAAAAAATGCAACACCCACCATTTTAATCTGTAGGGCCTTTGCTTTAAAAGAAAATATATAACGTTTGGGGTTCAAAGTGATTTTCTTGCAAAAAAAATATATTTTTTCATGTAAACAAAAAGTGTCAGAAAGGGCTTTGTCTTCAAGTGGTTAGAAGAGTTGGTGATGTGTGACATAAGCTTCTAAATGTTGTGCATAAAATGCCAGGACAGTTCAAACCCCCCCCCCCCCCAAATGACCCCATTTTGGAAAGTATACACCCCAAGCTATTTGCTGAGAGGCATGTCGAGTCCATGGAATATTTTATATTTTGACACAAGTTGCGGGAAAAAGATAATTTTTTTTGAGCCCATATTCAATGGGCTCAACATGCCCCTCAGCAATTTCCTTGGGGTGTCTACTTTCCAAAATGGGGTCATTTGGGGGCGGTTTGTACTGCCCTGCCATTTTAGCACCTCAAGAAATGAGATAGGCAGTCATAAACTAAAAGCTGCGTAAATTCCAGAAAATGTACCCTAGTTTGTAGACGCTATAACTTTTGCGCAAACCAATATACGCTTATTGACATTTTTTTTTACCAAAGACATGTGGCTGAATATATTTTGGCCTAAATGTATGACTAAAATTGAGTTTCCTGACAGACTCCATGGCAGCCTACGTATGGGTTAATCCCGCCTCTCATACCTCATAGGACCCCACTCCCATAAATCTTTGCTCCTAGACAGAGACTGTGTTCCTTTTTTGTCCTCCTCCTAGGACCAAGGTGTATCTCTTACCTTATGAAGTTTTGGTTGATCCAGTCCTGGTGGTTCGCACGTGTTTGATGATGGCGGTGTCTTATTGGAGTCCAGCTTCCCCAGCTATTAGCAGGGCGGACATACGGGGTTCACTCTGATGCCTGGAAGAGCTAATTATACCGGCTATTGGCTGGGAAGCGGCATCTCAGCCAATCGTCCCAGCTATTAGCGGGAGGCCTCCTTATTATTACCCCGGTCGTGCGGTGAGCGCTCCTCTTGCTCCCATTTCCAGGATGGATCCCGTCAGGTGCCGTGGTAATGTATGCTCTTCTGTTTATGAATTTTTTGGCAGCCTGTTGTGTGTGTTGTTTGTCTAAAAGTGCTTTTCCTAGTGGCCATGGCGGCTGGGACGCATCTGCGTTCCAGTCCGCCGCTTCCCCGCTCCGACTGCGCAGCTGCGAAGTCTCGATTGAGATCGAGGCTTGGTTCGCGCCTGCGCAGTCCGCGCGTGATGACGGCGACTGCGCATGCGCGCGAGCGCCGTGGAGCGGCGTCGGTCACAGCGTAGGGACGCTGTGGCCGCGATGACATCATCACAGGCGGCAGATTCAAATAGCTGTCACATACAGCTATGGTTTGGGTTGCTCTTTCGCTCAGGCAGCGGCTTCCCTGTGTCCATCTCTCTGGCTTCTGAGGTAAGGAGCTTTGCTGTACCTTCCTGTGTCTAGGTCTCTTTCTCCAAATAGGGGAAAGAGAAAGTGAAAGTATACATAATTAGTTATTGGTTTCTTATTGATTGTGTTTGCAGTCCTTTGTTTCTGTCGCCATGGATGTGTCACCGCCCCCTAGTGGCCAACCCTTACACCGCAGGTAGGATGAAGAATTTTTTATTTTCATTCTGCCTGTATTGTTTGGGGTACTATTTAGGAACAAAGTATTCTTTTCTCCCCCTTCAGCCCTTCTAGGTCTGAACCACAGCTATCGGCACATAAAGAAAAAGACCAGTCTAGGTCTCAACATCACCAGTCTACGTCGGGTTCTAGACGTACTAGGTCATCTTCCAGACACCGCAAAGAGGGGTCAAGGTCTAAATCTAGCCATCATTCCTCCCGCCATTCCAGCCGCTCCGAGAGGAAAGCTTGCTGGGGATGTAAAACTCAGGTCCCAGAGGGTAAATCTTTCTGTGAGTTGTGCTTTTCGAGAGCCACGAAGGAAAGAGGAGCTGAGGACCAGCAAGTGGAGGCTCTGGTCAGGAAAGTGGTCCAAGAATCTCTTAACAAAGCAGATTTCAACCAGGCAGTAATTCCTCCTTCTGTTATAGCTCCAATTGCTGAAGAAACTGAGTCCGAAGTTCCGGGCCCATCTCATCATAGTCTCTCTTTTAGCGGTTCCTCGGACAGCGAAGCAGTTGGTCAGAGCGGTTAAAGACGCATTGAGATGGGAGGAACCAGTAGAAGCACCCTCTAAACAGAGGAAATACTTTAAGCACCTTAGGAAGGATCGCCCGAACTTCCCCTTCCTGGGTGAACTGGGTGAAATTATTTCGGATGAATGGGGCAAAGTTGATAGCAAAAACTCTTTAATTTCCAAGATTGCAAAGATGTATCCTTTCAAGAATGATGAAGTAAAACATCTTGAATCAGCCCCCCTTGTCGATGCAGCTCTCATGAGGCTGGTGAGACATGTTACGCCGCTCCCTCTAGAGGATACCGTCTCTTTCAAGGATGGTCTGGAGAGGAAGATTGATACGGACTTAAAACGTATCTATATCACGGCGGGGATGGCTTGTAAACCGGCTCTGGCCCTCGCAGCTTTGTCAAAAGCTATGGAGTCTTGGACGGATGATGTGGGTGCAGCTTTAGGAAGTGTGTCAGAGGACTTATTCAAGAGCTCTCCAGTACATGAGCTGAAGCTGGCTTCGGTCTTCCTGGGAGAAGCATCCATCGACATTATTCGTCTTGTAGCACGTATCATGCTTTCATCAGTTACAGCAAAACGTGCCCTCTGGTTACGTCCATGGGTTGCAGACCCTGCCTCTAAACAGGCCTGGTGCAGGATTCCTTTCGAAGGCTCCTCACTCTTTGGAAATAAACTGGATTCTGCTATCTCCCGTGCTACTGGGGGCAAGTCAGGATTCTTACCCCAGGACCGTCGTATCCTTAACCAAAGAAGGACGCAACCCAGACAAGAGCCAGAACGCGCTAGAGATGCTCGTCGCTACAGACCTGGTCGGGAGTTTAGGAAAAACTGGAGGAGAGGCCAGCCTTCAGGCCAAAAATCCTCAAAGTCAGCCCCGTCAAGTGGTCGGGAGACTTCCAAGTCCTTTTGATACGACGCCTGTCCAGGTAGTGCAAGTAGGGGCTCGTTTACTCCGGTATCAGCACGTCTGGGCAGCCTCGATTCAAGATTACTGGACCGTCAAAACGGTCTCCTCAGGTCACACTTGGGTTTTCACCAATCCACCCATTCACCGGTTTGTGCCTACAGTCCTTCCGCACTCAGAAGAAAAAAGACAAATTCTTCTATCTTATACAGATTCACTGATTGCCCAGGGGGCCGCCATTCAAGTTCCATCAGAAGAAAGATTTCTTGGAATCTATTCCCCCCTTTTCATGGTCCTCAAAAAGAATGGCTCTTGGAGACCAGTAATCGACCTGACACATCTAAACTCCTTCATCAAGAAGGAAAAATTCAAGATGGAAACCCTGCTGACAATCCGACAAACAGTACAACCAGGAGATTGGCTGGTCTCCATAGACCTGAAAGACGCCTACTTTCATGTGCCGATCGCAAAAGATTTCCAGAGGTATCTCCGATTTGCAGTAGGCCAGAGGCATCTCCAATTCACTTGTCTCCCATTCGGGCTCACAACATCGCCTCAAGTGTTTTCGAAGCTCTTATTGGCTGTGGTAGCTCTAATCCGGGTCAAAGGCATTCGGTTACACCATTACTTAGACGACCTACTCCTACTGTCTCAGGACAGGGAACAGATATTGTCACATCGGGATCAAGTCATATCTACTCTAACAGAGTTCGGTTGGCTATTGAACAGAGAGAAAAGTCACCTAGTTCCGACACAAGCTCTAGTATTCCTCGGAGCCCTATTCAACACAGTGGAGAGCACCATCTCTCTTCCTTTGGAGAAGATTCCGGTAATTCGAGAGAGAATTCGCCTAGCATTGTCCGTAAATCTCCTCAGAGCCTCTCAGTGTCTCAAAATAATCGGCACTTTGGTAGCCACAGCCCCCATGGTGAGGTGGGCGCAATGGAAAATGCGGCCCTTTCAGAAGGGTTTTCTCCAGCAATGGGATCCAGGGTCTCGAGACCATCTGGTGCGGGTAACCACCTCCATGCGGGAGGGCCTCCCCTGGTGGCTGCTATGGAAAAACCTCCTCAATTGTCACTCCATAGCACCTGTCTCCTGGATTACAGTGACAACGGATGCGAGCAACAGAGGTTGGGGCGCTCTCTGTCTGACGGAGATAGCCCAAGGCAGGTGGGACTTCCCATCCCAAGGGATAGTCTCAAATGTCCTGGAGCTCCGAGCTGCCTTCCGTGCCCTTCAAGCTTTTCTCCATCTGATATCAGGAGCTTCAGTCCTCCTGAGACTGGACAACACGACCGCAGTGTCATACATCAAGAGACAGGGGGGCACCCGCAGTCTCTCCTTACTGAGGGAAGTAAGCCCGATCATGTCCTGGGCCCAGACGAACTTAACAAATCTATCGGCTGTTTATCTCCCAGGAATTCAAAATGTCCAAGCGGACTTCCTTTCAAGAGTCACCCTGGACAACAACGAGTGGTCCCTCCACACCGAAGTTTTCGATTGGCTCCTGTCTCTAGGGATGATGCCGGAAGTGGATCTGTTCGCAACCCCATGCAATTTCAAGCTGGGGAAGTATTACACGAGGTGTCGTTGTCCCCAGGCCTTCGGAGTGGATGCCCTGACGGACCAGTGGAAATTCCACAGGGCCTATGCCTTTCCCCCAGTACCAGTCATTCTTCGTTTCCTTTCGAGGCTCAGGTGGGAGGATGTCGAGGTGCTGGCAGTTGTTCCGTTCTGGCCCAACAGGCCATGGTTTCCTCTCCTGATGCAGCTGTTACCGAGAACCGGTCCCTCTCCCGTCCAGATCTCCTGCTGCAGGGAGCGTCTCTTCACCCTTGCCCATCCCAGCTCCATCTGATGGCTTGGTGGTTGAGAGGAGAAGGTTGGAAGCACTAGGTTGCCCAAGTACGGCTATTGCTACATTGTTGAATGCCAGAAGAGCGGGCACCAACAGAGTTTATCAGAGGATTTTGGCGAAGTTTGCAGACTATGTGATTTCTATCAATGGTTCCTGTAGTAATCCAAGGATTCAGGACATTCTTGGTTTTCTACAAACTGGCCTGGATCTGTCCCTATCGGTGAGTTCCTTGCGGGTCCAGGTTTCGGCAATCTCAGCCTTCACAGGCGTATCATGGGCCAGACACCCCCTTACTAGGCAGTTCTTCAAGGGAGCAATAAGGCTTAGGCCTCAGAAAAGACCAAGATTCTCTAAATGGGATCTTCCTCTCATCTTGGATTTCTTCTCAGAAAAGGAGATACGGTATATGGATCAATCATCAATTAGGGAGCTTTCTCTCAAAGTGGTCTTTCTAGTGGCCATAACATCGGCCAAGAGGGTTTCCGAGATTGGTTCTCTAGGATGCAAAGAACCTTTTCTTACCTTCTTCCCAGATCGAGTTGTCTTGATCCCCATGTTAGGATCAAATCCAAAAGTAACAACCATCTTCCATGAAAATCAGGAGATTGTCCTCCCTACTTTCAGATCTACTGAGGACTCTAATGTTCACCCTCTAGATGTTGGGCAGATTCTAAAGCAATACCTAGAAGCCACAGCTTCTTTTCGCCAGTCTGATCATCTGTTTGTTCTTTTTCACGGCAAGAACAAGGGTTCACGGGCTTCCTCTAGAACCATCGCAGCATGGATCGTACAAGCTATTCAATGGGCTTACAGGTCTAAGGGTTTGGCTCCTCCGGAGGCGGTAACCGCTCATTCTACCAGGAGCGTCTCTACATCGTGGGCAGCATCCCGGCATGTGTCTCCAGATGTAATCTGTAAAGCGGCCTCATGGTCATCAATTAACACTTTTATGACACACTATTGTGTAGAACCGGCTTCTTTGTCTACGGTTAACTTTGGTTTGCACGTATTATCTGTTGATGGTGCCAATTAAACCTTTTTTTCTTTATCCAGCAATTACCCACCCGGGTGTGTATGGCTAGTTATTTCCCATACGTAGGCTGCCATGGAGTCTGTCAGGAAAACGGAAAATTTATATCAAATACTTACCGTAATTTTCCTTTCCTGATGGACTCCATGGCAGTAGGAGTTCCCTCCCATTTGCTGGAGTAGGCTAAGTTACGGAACACAGTCTCTGTCTAGGAGCAAAGATTTATGGGAGTGGGGTCCTATGAGGTATGAGAGGCGGGATTAACCCATACGTAGGCTGCCATGGAGTCCATCAGGAAAGGAAAATTACGGTAAGTATTTGATATAAATTTTCCGTTTTGTTTGATTTTTCTTATAATAAAAAGTAGAAAATAATCATTTTTTTTCTAAATTTTCTGTCAATTTCCGTTTATATCGCAACAAAAATAAAAATTGCAGAGGCAATCAAATACCATAAAAAGAAAGCTCTATTTGTGGGAAAAAAAGGATGCAAATTTTGTTTGGGTACAACATTGCATGACTGCGCAATTACCAGTTAAAGCGACGCAGTGCCAAATTGTAAAAAGCCCTCTGGTCTTTAGGCAGCCAAATGGTCCGGGGCTGAAGTGGTTAATAAGCCAATCCTTTTTGATTTACACCATATGGAGCCATTTTTTCTTTTATGATCCTTATGGTTTCATCGGATGAGACTGTGTTCACATACACTACCTGTACCTTGAGTGACTCCTGCCTGGGTTCCAGTCATGCTTTTTGCTGCTCCATCAACCCACTGCCACTGGCAGGAGAGTCTACATCCCTGTGAGTTCCAGTGTTCATCATCAAAAGTTCCATCTCCCAGTCTCTTTCAGCCTGATTGACCCACTGCCGCTGGCATGTGTGTCCACATCGTCTGGTAAGAGCGTTTACCCCTACCCCGGGTGGAGGACACACTATCCCTGGTGATTTTGCTGCAGTTGTGGTCACCTCACTTGTTTCGATATTGGATTGCACCACTGGGTCTACCTTCCAGTGTGGACTGTTTCAGCACGTTGCCATCTATCCATTTATTATTGGAACTTTTTGTCACCTTTTATGGTCCTATTTCATCTGGTTGTGTCCAGTGGAATTTGCACCCAGCACTTTTTTTTTTTTTTTGAAAATCTTTTTATTGAGTATAAGACATACAAACAAATAACAACATTAAACCTGCCACAGCATTGGGACTAGACCCACGCAGGAGTCAGTGCCAGCCAGCCATTGGGCTGCATCCAGCATTAATATCATACAGCTGTAGCATGTCCGAAAGAAAAGAACAACAAACAAACCTAGTGCGGTATTGGCTCCTGCTCAATTAAAGTATTTCAGGATTAGATTTATCAGTTGAGACCCAAGGGACAATATTAGATATCAAATAAACCCATTTCAGAGATTACATTACCATAAAATCAACCAATGTATCAGTATCACTTTCTCCAGTAGAGTGGTATTATGTACCTGTTCAATCAGTCTGCGGTTGCCGTGGAGGCCTCAGCTAGCCATTTGGCCCACACTCTATCATATTTTTTGGGGCATCCCCTATTTTCCTTATAGAGTGGTAGTACTTTATTGACATGTGTTTTCCATAACAATATGGATGGCGGGGCACGTTTTTTCCAGCAGAGAGTGATCATTTTCCTTGCATAAAAGAGCAAGAGCAATATGAGGGTTCTCTCTGCTATCCTGGGGGCTAATTCTTCCACTAAACCTAGAAGGCAGATCTGCAGGGTTGGGGCTATATCTGTTCTCACCACTTCTTGTATTACAGATAGTACTTCTGACCAGTAGTTTTTAACTGCTGGACAGGACCAGAAAATGTGTATAAAATCACCTGGATCCCCAGTACATCTCCAACACTCCGAGGACAGGGAGGTTCTCATCTTATGCAATCTATATGGGGTGAGATATGCCCAATGTAGTATTTTGTATTGTATGAAACGGTCTCGAAGCGAGACCAGGATTTTGAAGGGGAAATCCCACATGTCCTCCCAATCCTCGGAGTCTAGTGTTGGGATATCCTGTGTCCATCGCTGCCGGAGCTTTGACAGATCTGGAGAGGAAACTCTGAGGAGATGTGCATAAAGGACTGAGGTCGGTTTCCTGGTGCATTCATATCTTGTGACCCTCTCCAGATCGGATTGCACTATTTGCGTGTCGTTGGGTATTATTTGGGCTTTAAACGCATGAGACAGTTGCATATAGCGAAATAGATGCGAGGGAGGCACATTGTATTGGGATACCAGGTGATTGAAGGGGTGTATGGCGGTGCCAGTGGTGAGGTCAGATATCAGTTTAATACCGCATTTGGCCCATATTTTAGGGTCTGGTAATGAGTAGAGATGGGGTAGGGTAGGGTTGTTCCAAAGGGGGGTGTGCGGGGAGACTGCATTTCATGGGAACTTCTCAAGTTCCAGTCCTGCCCTCCAGGCCCTTAGAGTTGTGTGCATGGAGGTGCTCAAATCATATGGAGCCTTGGGACCTTGAAGGGGTAAATGTGTAAGGGCTTCCACAGAGCGAACCACCGCAGCCTCCAGAACCGCAGCGGGGTTGGACGCATCCAGTACTAGCCACCAAACTGCCGTGACCAGCTGGGCTGCCAGAAAATATTTCTGGCTGCCAGAAAATATTTCTGGCAGTCTGGAAATGCCAGCCCCCCCTGCGACACTGGACGCATTAGTGTGGAGAGTTTAAATCTAGGGGGATTTGGACCCCAGAGGAAGGAGGAGAAAATTTGGTTCAATTTCGTGAAAAATGAGCAAGGTATCCATTGTGGGAATTATGAAATAGGTAAGTAAATTTAGGTATGATTTTCATTTTAATTAAGTTAATGCGGCCTAATAGGGATAGAGGAAGGTTCTCCCAAGCTTTGAGTTTGGCCTTGACTACTTGGACCACCGGGTCTAGGTTAAGGGGGATAAAGCTGGATGCGTCTCTCGAGATGCGTACCCCCAAGTACACCATTTCATCCACCCATTGCATCTGCAGATCATGCGGGGCCAGTCTTTTTGCCTCAGTGTCAATAGCCAGCAACTGGGATTTTGTCCAGTTCACCCTTAATCCTGTTACCTTGGAGAATTCAGTCAATACTTGCAGCGCTCCTCTAAGAGAGGAGTCTGCGTCATTCAGAAAGAGCAGGAGGTCGTCCGCATACAGAGCTACCCTCTCCTCCAGCCACGCTATTTTTAATCCTTTTATATGGGGTGAGACCCGCAGTGCCTCCGCCACCGGTTCCATAGCTATTGCGAACAATGCCGGAGAGAGGGGGCAGCCCTGCCTGGTACCCCTGGACAGCGGGAAGGGGGGAGAAACATTACCTCCCAATCTGATTGCTGCCTTCAGGGATTTGTATAAAGTTTGCAGCCAGGCAATAAAAACCAACGGAAATCCCATCCTCCGCAGAGTTTCCCAGAGAAATGGCCATTCCATTGAATCGGATGCCTTTTCGATATCGAAGGAGGCAACCGTTCTAGTGCCCACATTGTCATGTATGGCATGTAAATTGGTGAATAATCTGCGGAGGTTAATATCCGTTGACCTATGTGCCATGAACCCAGTCTGATCTGTGTCTACAATAGAGGGCAGAAGGGGGTTGAGTCTAACAGTAATTAGTTTAGATAAGATTTTGAAATCAATGTTAAGAAGTGCAATGGGCCTGTATGAGGCGCACGGTTTGGGATCTTTATTGGGCTTAAGGATTAGAATAATGTGCGCATCTGCCATAGAGGGTGGGAGCGCTCCCTCCTCCAGACATCGGGGGGCCAGTAGATCCGCATGAGACCGATAAAATTTGACGGGTAGACCATCAGGACCCGGTGCCTTCCCAACTGCCAGTGTGTTAATGATAGCATATACCTCCTCCGCAGTGATAGGCCTAACCAGACGGGACCTCTCCTCATCCGAGAGCCACCCCAGAGCCAGGGGGTCCAGGAGAGGCGCCATCTCGCCAGGGGTCACATCCCGAGGAAGTGTGGTACTGTATAGTGTCTGATAAAAGGACTGAAACTCCTTTAGGATATCTTCTTGGGACGTAATAGATTCACCCGTGGGAGAGATCAGTTCGGGGATCAAAGTTATGGGGGTGTCATGATGGGACATCATTGCAAGTAGTCTGCCATTTCTATCCCCCTGCTCAAAGAATCTTTGTTTGGTGTGGAATAACTCTAAGCGCGTAACCTCAGTGAGATGGAGGTGGAGATCTCTCTTTGTGGACTGCAGCAGTTCAAAATTGGAAACCGAGGGGTCAGACCCGTAAGTGGTTGACGCCGCCTCAATCTCCCCCTTCTGCACTGTTATATGACCTATATGTACTGTATGATATATTTGCACAAGATTTATTATGTCGTTATCATAGTTCTACACTTTGTTTTATGTCTCATTAATTTAAATAGGCCACCCCACACACAGACAGGCCATTAACCACTTCTGGACCAGACCACCCACTGTGAATATATGAAAGGAAAATAGATGCTTGGCCTTTTTAGGCACGACAAAACATAATATACGACAATATTTTATTATAGAAAAACAGAGGGAAAAAAAAAACATATGATTTAAAAGCCACATTAACCACTTCAGCCCCGGAAGGATTTACCCCCTTCCTGACCAGAGCACTTTTTACAATTCGGCACTGCGTCGCTTTAACTGCTAATTGCGCGGTCATGCAATGCTCTACCCAAACGAAATTTGCGTCCTTTTCTTCCCACAAATAGAGCTTTCTTTTGATGGTATTTGATCACCTCTGCCGTTTTTATTTTTTGCGCTATAAACGGAAAAAGACTGAAAATTTTGAAAAAAAATGATATTTTCTACTTTTTGTTATAAAAAAAAATCCAATAAACTAAATTTTAGTCATACATTTAGGCCAAAATGTATTCGGCCACATGTCTTTGGTAAAAAAATGTCAATAAGCGTATATTTATTGGTTTGCGCAAAAGTTATAGCGTCTACAAACTAGGGTACATTTTCTGGAATTTACACAGCTTTTAGTTTATGACTGCCTATGTCATTTCTTGAGGTGCTAAAATGGCAGGGCAGTACAACCCCCCCCCAAATGACCCCATTTTGGAAAGTAGACACCCCAAGGAAATTGCTGAGAGGCATGTTGAGCCCATCGAATATTTTTTTTTTTTGTCCCAAGTGATTGAATAATGACAAAAAAAAAAAAAAAATTTACAAAAAATTGTCACTAAATGATATATTGCTCACACAGGCCATGGGCATATGTGGAATTGCACCCCAAAATACATTCAGCTGCTTCTCCTGAGTACGGGGATACCACATGTGTGGCACTTTTTGGGAGCCTAGCCACGTACGGGGCCCCGAAAACCCAGCACCACCTTCAGGATTTCTAAGGGCATACATTTTTGATTTTACTCCTCACTACCTATCACAGTTTTGAAGGCCATAAAATGCCAAGATGGCACAAACCCCCCCCAAATGACCCCATTTTGGAAAGTAGACACCCCAAGCTATTTGCTGAGAGGCATGGTGAGTATTTTGCAGCTCTCATTTGTTTTTGAAAATGAAGAAAGTCCAGAAAAAAATTATTTTTTTCTTTTTTCAATTTTCAAAACTTTGTGACAAAAAGTGAGGTCTGCAAAATACTCACTATACCTCTCAGCAAATAGCTTGGGGTGTATACTTTCCAAAATGGGGTCATTTGGGGGGGGGGGGGTTTGTGCCACCTGGGCATTCCATGGCCTCCGAAACTGTGATAGGCAGTGAAGAGTGAAATCAAAAATTTACGGCCTTAGAAAGCCTGAAGGCGGTGCTTGGTTTTCGGGGTCCCGTGCGCGGCTAGGCTCCCAAAAAGTCCCACACATGTGGTATCCCCGTACTCAGGAGAAGCAACAGAATTTATTTTGGGGTGTAATTTCACATATTCCCATGGCATGTTTGAGCAATATAACATTTAGTGACAACTTTGTGCAAAAAAAAAAAAAAAAAAAAAAAAATTTGTCTCTTTCCCGCTACTTGTGTCACAATATAAAATATTCCATGGACTCGACATGCCTCTCAGCAAATAGCTTGGGGTGTCTACTTTCCAAAATGGGGTCATTTGGGGGGGGTTTGAACTGTCCTGGCATTTTATGCACAACATTTAGAAGCTTATGTCACACATCACCCACTCTTCTAACCACTTGAAGACAAAGCCCTTTCTGACACTTTTTGATTACATGAAAAAATTATTTTTTTTTGCAAGAAAATTACTTTGAACCCCCAAACATTATATATTATTTTAAAGCAAATGCCCTACAGATTAAAATGGTGGGTGTTTCATTTTTTTTTTTCACACAGTATTTGCGCAGCGATTTTCAAACGCATTTTTTGGGGAAAAAACACACTTTTTTAAATTTTAATGCACTAAAACACACTATATTGCCCAAATGTTTGATGAAATAAAAAAGATGATCTTAGGCCGAGTACATGGATACCAAACATGACATGCTTTAAAATTGCGCACAAACGTGCAGTGGCAACAAAATTAATACATTTTTAAAAGCCTTTAAAAGCCTTTACAGGTTACCACTTTAGATTTACAGAGGAGGTCTACTGCTAAAATTACTGCCCTCGATCTGACCTTCGCGGTGATACCTCACATGCATGGTGCAATTGCTGTTTACATTTGACGCCAGACCGCCGCTTGCGTTCGCCTTAGCGCGAGAGCAGGAGGGACAGGGGTGCTTTTTATTTATTTTTATTTTCTTTATTATTTTTTTGCTTTTTTATCTTATTTTTAAACTGTTCCTTTTCATTTTTTTTTTTTAAATCATTTTTATTGTTATCTCAGGGAATGTAAATATCCCCTATGATAGCAATAGGTAGTGACAGGTACTCTTTTTTGAAAAAATTGGGGTCTATTAGACCCTAGATCTCTCCTCTGCCTTCAAAGCATCTGACCACACCAAGATCGGTGTGATAAAATGCTTCCCCAATTTCCCAATGGCGCTGTTTACATCCGGCGAAATCTAAGTCATAAAATGCTCGTAGCTTCCGGTTTCTTAGGCCATAGAGATGTTTGGAGCCACTCTGGTCTCTGATCAGCTCTATGGTCAGCTGGCTGAATCACCGGCTGCATTCTCAGGTTCCCTGTTGAGACAGGAGAGCCAGAGAAAAACACGGAAGACGCTGGGGGGGGGGGGGGGCATTCCCTCCCACTGCTTGTAAAAGCAGTCTAGAGGCTAATTAGCCGCTAGGATTGCTTTTACATGAAAGCCGACCGCTGGCTAAAAAGAATGATACCAAGATGATACCTAAACCTGCAGGCATCATTCTGGTATAACCACTCAAAGTCGTGAATGGCGTACCTGAAGACAAAAAAATGGTTAACAATAAAGCACAGTAAATGGTAAAGTATAAAAAATTGCATACCTGAAAAGCAAACATGATAAAACATAACAATAAAACATTGCAGAATAGAATACAGTAAAAAAGAGCAGAACAATAGAGAGAGAATAGAGAGAGAGAGAGAACAATAAAACGACAACTATTTTTTTTTATTTTTGTTTGTGTTTTATTTTTTTTTTTACACTTTTTTTTGTAACTGTAACTTTTATAACTGTAACCGGTTCCAGGTTCGGGTCTCTCAAAATGCGATGGCATCTTGGGAGACCCTGTGAAAGTGTGTCCTAGTCTGTGGAATGCCGTACCCTACGCTAATACTCAACTAGTGAATGGTAGCGTTCAAAACATTCACCAATGCAAAGACCAGGATTGTCAGGATAGGAGGGACAATAATAGAGGGTGTCACGCCTATATCCGTGCTTGCTGCAGACACATCTTTTTGGGGGGGGGGGTCGTTGGGTAGGGGTACTCGGGAGGACATAAAGAAAATGCTTCTCATGCAGCCGACTGCATTTGGTTGGGGATGTGAATGGGGGAAGTACGGGTGCTGCAGAAGTGGTGGGTTCCCAATTAGGATTGGCAAATGCAGCAGGAAGGGCACTATGGGCACGACGGGCCTGTGTTTGTCTTTTTGGTGGCAGCGGGACACTACTTGTGCTTGCCACCTCACCAGCTTGAACTGCACTTATGGGACTCGCCACGTCACCAAGCGTTACTGCAGTGCTGGTTTGACTACGACCGGGGTGTACTAGGGCGCTGGTGCTTGCCAGTTCACCAAAACGCTACAAAAAAAAGTGACAGTGATCGATCGATACTGCACTTGGGTGGGCTGGACTGGGCTGGGCCGGGCGGAGGGGCAAAACGCAGGTGCTAGCAGGTATCTGGGCTGATCCCGCTAACACTGCGTTTTTGGGAACCCTAAACTGCTGGGGACGCTAGTATAGATCTGATCGGATCAGATATTGATGCGTTCAGATACTATACCACTAAGGGAGGTGTACGGTGCGTGTACAGTGCGTGCGTGGGTGTTCGCGGTACTGGCACTAATCTGACGCTGCCTAGGGCGACGCATATCACCGCCGGGCGATCAGGGGGCTAAACCTTTTTTCGGTAATAAACGGCGGGTGCCCTGACACTATAAAAAATAAACAAACTAACCAGCGTCACCCGTAACGGTTATACGGTGATCAGTGGTGAAAGGGTTAACTAGGGGGCCATCAAGGGGTTAAAACATTAGATAGTATATGGGGGTCCCTGTCGCTATAAAACACTGACGGCGAACCTAAATATTTACGTCCCTAACTAGCGTCACCAGCGACACTAATACAGCGATCAGAAAAATGATCGCTTAGCGACACTGGTGAGGGGGGGTGATCAAGGGGTTAAAACTTTATTAGGGGGGGTAAGGGGGGTACCCTAGACCTACAGGGGGCTAAACCTTTATTCGGTAATTAACGGCGGGTGCCCTGACACTATAAAAAATAAACGAACTAACCAGCGTCACCCGTAACGGTTATATGGTGATCAATGGTGAAAGGGTTAACTAGGGGGCAATCAAGGGGTTAAAACATTTATTAGGTAGTATATGGGGGTCCCTGTCACTATAAAACGCTGACAGCGAACCTAAATATTTACGTCCCTAACTAGCGTCACCAGCGACACTAATACCGCGATCAGAAAAATGATCGCTTAGCGACACTGGTGAGGGGGGGTGATCAAGGGGTTAAAACTTTATTAGGGGGGGTAACCTAGACCTACAGGGGGGTAATACTCACTGTCCTACCACTGCTAACTGTCACAAACTGACACTATGCAGTAATCAGGAAAAAAAAAAAAAAAAAACCTGCTTGGTGTCAGTTTGTGACAGGGGGGGGTGATTGGGGGGCGATCGGGGGTGTAATGTATGCCTGGCATGTTCTACTGTGTGTGTTTGGTGCACTTACATGTCATCTCTCCTCGGCGCTGGAACGGAAACTGGCCAGCCGAGGAGAGATGACATCACATCCTCTGCCTCTGTGTACTATACAGAGGCAGGGGATGTTTCTCATTGGCTGGGAGCGATCGCGAGGGGGGGGGGGCCACGATCGGATGGCCTCCCCCTCGTCTCTCAATGCTCCCAGCCAAATGCCGACCGCAGCTGGCACCGGGGGGGGGTCCGATCGGACCCCCCACCCACGGGAAGGCAATCACGTTTCAGGTACGTGATTTTGCCTGCCCGTGCCGCTCTGCTCACGTATATAGGCGTGAGGCAGTCGGCAAGTGGTTAATAAACCAACTAATGTTTTTTTTTTTTATATATATATATATATATATATATATATATATATATATATATATATATATATATATATATATATATATATACACACACACATACACATATATACATATGCAATCTATTTATAAAAAGGGTTTATAGGATTGAGCCTCATTGATTCCTGGAGCATGTGTGGCATCAGGTGGTTTCCTTGCAGAGAATGTTTATCCCATTCACCCCCTCTGGGATTTTTGGGGATCACAGCTAGAGCAATAAAAGAGACCAATGAAACATCAAATTTATTGTAGAGATCCAAATGCCTGCTAACAGCAGTCACCATTTTACCGTTCCAAATCTAAAGTCCGTCAGATTTGCGACTGGAAAAGTCCGCTGAAGGTCCGGTAAAGCCCACACATGATCGGATTGTCCGCCGGATTTGGTCCGTCGGCGTCCGTCAGACAAGTCCACTCGAAAAGTCCGACCATGTGTATGCTGCATAAGTCTCGCCCGCATATGTAAATGACGTCCAAACCACACATGCGAGGTATCACCGCAAATGTTAGAGTGAGAACAATAATTCTAGCACTAGACATCCTCTGTAACTCTAAAACAGGTAACATGTAAAAAAAATGTAACCCGTTGCCTATGGAGATATTAAAGCGTGTCTTGTGAGGAAATTTTCTAGCAAAAAAAAATTATGATTTTTACATGTAGGGGAGGAGTGTCAGAATTTGTGTGGTAAAGAAATGGTTAAAATAATAATATTTCAGTGATTCCATAAAAAAAAAATATTTCCCACATTAAAGTGCTGGTGCTTTAGCGACTCATTCCACATTAAAATTTTTAAATACATTCCACATCCATGGGTTCCTATGTGATATAGACCAAATTCCATACAATATATCAAAAATATAAAATCAATAAATCCACATTAAGTCCACAAGAAAAAGGGGGGGGCAAACAGTATTGGACTCTTACATTTTTATTATGGACTTTGTGGATTTATTGAATTAGTATTTTTGAGATTCTTATACTATGCATTTTCCCAGTGTTTCCCACAGGAGAGAACTGAGGAACATAACTTTGTCTGTTCAAGATCTCAAGATAACATGCAATCACTCCTTGATGAAGTTTAAGAAGCATCAGGTATTGCGCGAGTCAGATGTGCTTGTATAAACTGCATTAGAACAGCGGGTGCGACAGTCGAAAAGTTAAACAGAAACTAAAAAGAGTAGAATAATAAGTGAGGCAGAGGCCGCAGAGGCAATGAGCAAGTCAGTCTGATAAAAACACGTACGTTGGTTTAGTACCAAAAAAAAGGAACTTATTCCGAAGTGTGGGCTTATTTCAGCTTCAAACCAGATGATGATACTCAGCAAACCGTATACTGCAAGCAATGTTTAGCCATTGTTTCTGCACCAAAGGCTAACACCACCAATCTGTTTAATCACCTGAAACATAATTATGTACAACAGTATGATATGATACAGAAAAAAAAAATGGCGCTCAATTACAAAGTACCTGCAACCAGACAAAACGAACATCAATTAAAGCAACAATATTCAATGCAACACCATACCCAACAACCTCTCCCAGGTACAAAGAGGTAATGGACGCACTCACATTTCACCTGGCCAAAGATATGGCTCCCATGATCACTGTTGAAAAAGACGGGTTTAAAAAACTCACTCATACCCTTGACAAGCGCTATTGCGTGCCCTCTCGTAATTATTTCTCACACGTTAGAATCCCTGCTCTGTACGACAAATGTCATGAAACGGAATTGCGAGGTGTACTTAATTTTGCAGCAAGTTCAGATTTTTTTCATGTAAACAAAAAGTGGCAGAAAGGGCTTTGTCTTCAAGTGGTTAGAAGAGTGGGTGATGTGTGGCTTAAGCTTCTAATGTTGTGCATTAAATGCCAGGACAGTTCAAAAAACCCCCAAATGACCCCTTTTTGGAAAGTAGATACCCAAAGCTATTTGCGGATAGGCATGTTGAGTCCATGGAATATTTTGCCACAAGTTTCAGGAAAATTAAAAAAATTTCCCCACAAAGTTGTCTTTAAATGATATATTGCTCAAACATGCCATGGGCATATGTCAAATTACACCCCAAAATACATTCTGCTGCTTCTCCCGAGTACGGAGATACCACATGTGTGAGACTTTTTGGGAGCCTAGTCGCGTACAGGACCCTGAAAACCAATCACTGCATTCAGTCTAAGGGCGTACATTTTTTATTTCACTCCTCACTACCCATCACAGTTTTGGAGGCCATGAAATACTAAGACAGCACAACCACCCCCCCCCCCCCATGACCCCATTTTGGAAAGTAGACGCCCCAAGCTATTTGCTGAGAGGCATGTTGACTCCATGGAATATTTTATATTTTGCCACAAGTTTCAATGAAAATAACAATATTTTTTCTTTTTTTTTTTCACAAAGTAGTCACTAAAGGATATATTGCTCAAACATGCCATGTGCATATGTGAAACTACACCCCAAAATAACGTGAAAACTCTGAAGAAGTCACGTGACGATACGCGTTAGGAGCACGGGACGTTGCCACACAACAGCTGATGTTACGAGCACGGCGCTCGCGGAATCTTTTACCCCCCAGCTGTCATCTTTTGTAAGTTTTTAGCGATTTTATGTATGCAATAAAAGTGTTTTATACGGGATTACGCTATATGCGGTTTTCTTGTCTTGATACCACACTGCCTATATGACGTATGACGGGTGGTGAGCTACAGGAGGAGTGAGACGTTGGAGGGTCCTTTGGCCAGCGGTCTGGATTATACGAGTTCGGCACTCGTGGTTTGAGGCTTGCGCTCATCTGTTACAAGTGAGTGCAACCGCCCCTCTCCCCCCTCCCTCAGCCTGCCTGTTTCCATTTTCAAACAGTATCACACCATATGCTGTTCATCTTTGTATTTTCACATATGATACCACTGCATCTGTGAGCCATAACATCTGCTGCAACTTTCTGGATTCCATCATCCACTGGGCGCTTAACACTTATGCTGTATACCTTACAGCTGTAAGGTAAGGGGCCGGTGCACACTGAGGTGCCCCCACCGTAGACCACCCCTCTACCCCTGTCACATCCATTGTTGTGGTTTTGGATTTTGACTCAGAAGTGTCACACTTGGTGGCGGGACTGTTTTTTATATATTTTTATATATTCTCATTTTTACATTTTTTTTCACGTTTGCCATCATCACTTATTGTTTTTTCATGCTGAACTCTTTTTCATGTTTTCACTAGTCAAGTGTTTTGAGTATATTAATGGGACCATTTTACATTATTTTGTTCACTTATGCACTTATTATTTCATTCACCCATTGTTCACTATTCTCTAATATCTCATTGGCTTGATCGCCTCTTTTTATCATGTACATTACTTACTTGGATGTCATTTAATTCCCTTCATGCTAACACTATTTAGTGGCATTTTTTATTCGTTCATCATATGCACTAGTCAGTGTGCCATTGTTATTTTGTGTGTTATAGTTTCTTTGGGTCACTTGGCATGTTTGTCATATGCACTCCAGTTTAGTGTAGTCCCCCCTTCCCTATCCCCTTCCCATCACAGCGCAACCACCACCCCCCTTATTACACCCCAAAATACATTCTGCTGCTCCTCCTGAGTACAAGGATACCACACTTGTAGGACTTTTTGGGAGCCTAGCCGCATACAGGACCCCAAAAACCAATCACCGCCTTTAGGCTTTCTAAGGGTGTAAAATGGCGATTTTACTACCTATCAGTCTCGGAGGCCCTGAAATCTCAAGATAGCACGAACCCCCCCCCCCCTCAATGACCCCCATTTTGGAAAGCAGACACCCCAAGGTATTTGCTAAGAAGCATGGTGAGTATTTTGCAACTCTCATTTGTTTTGGAAAATGAAAATGAAAATTTTTATTTTTTCAATTTTTAAAACTTTGTGACAAAAAAACGAGATCTGCAAAATACTCAACATGCCTCTCAGCATATAGCTTTGGGGGGTCTACTTTACAAAATAGGGTCTATGGGGGGGGGGGGGTATCTGGGCATTTCATGGCCTATTACTGATAGGCAGTGCGGAGTGAAATCAAAAATTTACGCCCTTAGAAATCCTGAAGACGGTGCTTGGTTTTCGGGGTCCTGTACGCGGCTAGACTGCCAAAAAGTCTCACACACGTGGTACCCCCGTACTCAGGAGAAGTAGCAGGATGTATTTTGGGGTGTAATTCCACATGTAACCATGGCACGTTTGAGCAATATATCATTTCAGTGACAACTTTGTGTAAATTTTTGGGTCATTTTTCAATCAATTGTGACAAAAAATAAAATATTTAATGTGCTCAACAAGCCTCTCAGCAAATTACTTGGGGTGTCTACTTTCCAAAATGTGGTCATTTGGGGGGGGGGGGGGGGTTGTACTGCCCTGCCATTTTAGCACCTCAAGAAATGAGATATGCAGTCAAACTAAAAGGTGTGTAAATTCCAGAAAATATACCCTAGTTTGTAGATGCTATAACTTTTGCGCAAACCAATCACTATGCCCTTATTAAATTTTTTTTACCCGAGACATGTGGCCGAATGCTTTTTGGCCTAAATGTAGTACTAAAATTGAGTTTATTGTATTTTATTTATAGCAAAAACTAGAAAAATAGGACTTTTATAACAGCTTACCTGTAAAATCCTTTTCATGGAGTACATCATGGGACACAGAGCCTAAGTATTTAACTTGATGGGTTATGGGCCACCTTCAGGTGATGGACACTGGTATACCCAATATAGGAAGTACACTCCCCTATATAACGCCTCCTCCTTCCAGGAGTACCTCAGTTTTTGTAGCAAAGCAATATACTTAAACCCCATAAAAGAGGGGAGGGACCTCTGTGTCCCATGATGTACTCCAAGAAAAGGATTTTACAGGTAAGCGGTTATAAAAATCCTATTTTTTTTATCGTACATCATGGGACACAGAGCCTAAGTAGTCTAAGTAGTAGCCCAAGTTTTTTTTTTTAATTCTAATAACTTAATGGGACGTCCCATAGCAATGCTATTTGATGGGAGGGAGAGACAACCCATAGGGCACACCCAGACCTGAGGACTTATAATGCTGTCTGCAGCACACTGTGCCCAAAGGCGATATCCTCATACCTCCTTACATCCACCTGATAAAATGTTGTGAATGTATGTACTGAAGACCGAGTTGCGGCCTTGCAGATCTGAGCCATGAAGGCCTGGTGACGCAGTCCCCAAGAAGCACTAACCGTCCTGGTAGGGTGCGCCTTAACTTGAAAAGGGGGAATCTTACCCCTTAAATCATAAGTTTAAATTATAACTTGCCGAATCCACTTAGCGACAGTGGATTTTGATGCTGCCTGTCCTTTCTTAGGACCCTCTGGCAGAATAAATAAGACATCAGTCTTTCGAATCTGAGCAGTTGCCTTTAAATAGATTTTCACTGCTCTCACCGCATCAAGACAATGTAGTGACTTTTCTACCCTGGAACATGGTTTTGGAAAAAACGATGGCAGGACAATATCTTGGTTCAGGTGAAAACCTGAGACCACTTTTGGTAAAAATGTGGACGAGGGCGTAACACCACTCTGTCCTCATGAATAATCAAATATGGCTTTTTACACGAAAGAGCAGCCAATTCCAAAAACCCCCTTGCTGAGGATATAGCAACCAAGAACACCAGCTTCCCTGTGAGAAGGACTAAGGGAATATGCTGTATCAGTTCAAATGGCTGTTTTTGTAACACTGACAAAACTAAGTTCAAGTCCCAAGGGCTCAAAGGTGATTTAACTGGTGGATTAATCCGCATCACCCCTCGCACAAAACCCCAAACTAAAGAATGCGTAGCAAGCGGTCTTTGAAATAAGATCGATAAGGCTGAGACTTGGCCCTTAGTAGTACTCAAGGGCAATTTCATCTCTATGCCTAATTGTAGAAAGGCAAGAATTCTGCCTATGATATATCTCCGAAGGTGCCAACCCTTGGATTTACACCTGGAAACATAAGCCCTCCAGACTCTATAGTATATAGTTCTGGAAGCTGGCTTCCTTGCATCAAAGTAACTAAAATAGTAACAAAATAACTGACCCGGAAAGCCCACGTTTCTTCAGAATGTGGGTTTCAATAGCCAGGCCGTTAAATTTAGCGTTCGTAAAGTAGGATGGAATATAGGCCCTTGTAAGAGTAGGTCTGGCCTTAGTGGAAGGAACCATGCATTCTCCACTGCCATCTTTACGATTTCTGCATACCATGACCTCCTGGGCCAAGCTGGTGCTACCAGAATTACCAGCTTTCTTTCCAGCTTGATTCTGCAAAGAAGTCGTGGTAGCAACTGAATAGGGGGGGAATGCATAGATCAGTGAGAAGTGATCCCACGGTCACCAACGCATCTGTTCCACGTAAGTGGATCCCTTGTCCTGGACACAAAGTTGACTAATTTCATGTTGAATCTGGACGCTAGAAGATCTACGTCCGGAGTCCCCCATCTTTGGCAAACAGCCCAAAAAATGTCGGAGTGAAGAGACCATTTCCCTGGGAATAACTGCTGGCGACTTAAGTAGTCCGCCTGCCAATTCTCTACTCCCAGAATGAAGACTGCTGATAGGCACGGAACATTAATTTCTGCCCAAGTTAGAATACGGTTCACCTCTCTCTGCGCTGCAAGACTCTTGGTGCCCCCTTGGTGATTGATATAGGCCACAGCCGTAACATTGTCGGATTGGATCCTGACAGGACAATCCCTTAACCTGGAAGTCCAGGCCTTCAGAGCCAAAACGCACTGCCCAAATCTCTAGGATGTTGCTAGGCAAGGCTCTTTCGGTTCTTGACCACTGTCCCTGGACAGTCGTCGTCTCTAGCACTGCTCCCCAGCCTGTCATTACTATTTTCCAGATAATTGGTCTGAAGGATTTTCCTTTCAGCAGATTCTGGGTTAGTAACCACCAACTGAGGCTTTGGGACAGCCGCATTGGCAAGTCTAAAGCTTGGATCGTTTTGTTCCAAGCAGACAAGATACTGTTTTGCAACAGTCTCAAATGGAACTGGGCATAGGGGACTGCTTCAAAGGAAGCCACCATCTTTCCTAATAACCTCATGCAAAGGCGAATTGAGGGATTTCCTTTCGACCTGACCATCCGCACCAGCTCTCGTATGGAGTTGATTTTTGTGGGAGGCAAGAACACCTTTTTCTGGGCTGTGTCTATGATCAGGCCCAAATACTCCAGCTTTTTTAGCAGTTTTAAAGGAGGACTTCTCTAGGTTGAGAATACAACCCAGACTTTTCAGGTAACTGGTTGTAATGCGTACATTTTGCTCCAAGCGAGCCACTGACTGGTCTATTAGCAATAGATCATCTAGGTACACCAAGACTGTTATGCCCTGTGCCCTTAACCTGGCTAGAGGTGGGGCCAGTACTTTTGTGAACACCTGGGTTGCATTAGCTAGTCCGAAGGGCAAGGCTACAAACTGAAAGTGCTGCTGTTCTACTTCGAATCGCAGAAACCTTTGGTGAGCAGGATATGTAGGGACATGCAGATATGCATCCCTGATGTCGATGGACGCCAGAAGTTCTCTTCCTTGTAGGATGGAAACCACTGACCTGATGAACTCCATGCGAAAGGAGCGGATCTTCAGGAACGGATTTAGATTCCTTAGATCTAGAATGGGTCTGACATCTCCATTTGGTTTTGGTACTGTAAAAAGGGTTGGATAAAACCCCAAACCTTGCTCTTCTGTGGGGATCTGTATAATCACCCCGAGCCAGTAATCGGTCTAATACTTGAAACAGAGATTTCTTTTTCCCTGGATCTTTGGGAACGTTTGATCTCAGAAAACAAGATGGTGGAAACTCCCGAAATTCTAGTTTGTATCCTAGAGACACCGTGAAGATGACCCATCTGTCCTGAATCTCCTTTTGCCAGACTTCTGAGTATTTCAGAAGTCTTCCCCCCGCTCTGGCGAGGGGGGCGCCGTTTCATGATGAGGCTTTAGTATTCTGCTTTGCAGATTTCCAGGCCCAGGTCTTCTTTTGAGCCTGGGCCTGACCCTGAGGTTTTCCTCTAGAGTCTGACGACAGAGGCCGCCGCCACTACCTAAAGGAGGATGCCCTTGGCGCAGGAGAAAAAGTCTGTTTAAATGAAGGACGTTTATACTTTCTTTTGACCGGCAAAAGAGTACTCTTCCCACTAGAAATCGTTTGGATGTATTTATCCAAATCATCGCCAAATAGTCGCTCCCCATGAACAGGGAAACTAGTCAGAAGCTTTTCGCAAGGTGCTTCGGCTGACCAATTTTTTAACCAAAGGGTCCTACGCATGTGTACTAGCACAAGAGCAAGGCGGGACGCCTGGTGAATAGTCTTTTATAGAGTCTATAGAAAACATAATGCCTTTGGTAGTTCGGCCAACACACGGGCCTGTTGTGCAGGGACCTCCTTAAGAGCCTCTGTGAACTGGTTCTTTAGGGACTGACACATGCCTATTGCAGCGACTGCAGGCTGAGTAACAGCCCCTGCCAACGAAAAAGAGGATTTCAACAGGAATTCCAACTTTTTATCTGTTGGATCTTGAAGCATTTTTGCATTGTCTACTGGACAAGTTAAACTTTTATTCCCACTGAAAATCGCAGCGTCAACTGCTGGTACCTTCCATTTTTCTGGTGAATTTCTCCTCCATGGGATAGGGAACTGAGAATCTCTTTGGAGGGAGAAAATGCTTATTCGGATCATCCCATTCAGCATAAATAAGCTTTTCTAGTAATGCATGGACCAGAAATGCATGAAAAGGCTGTAAAGGCTTTAAAGAACCCAAGGAAGAAACCAGACATTTAGCTGACTCTGTTAGGGGTAGCATGAAAGTAGAACGAACCATCTCCATAAGGAGTTTGTACCTCAGATTGCGAAGCTGAATCATCAACTGTTTTCTCCACAGAGAAATAAATTGGCTTGTTTTTCCTCTTGATCGCCTGAGGGTAATACCTCATCCTGTCCCCACTGTTCCCTTGGTATAGGGTTTGAGGTGGGGGAGGGGGATCTAGCACGCTTCCTATCCACATTGATGGAGGATGCGATTAAAGTCACTAATCTTCCTTCTAGGCCCTGCAGGGCAGAGGAAAATGCATCTTCAGTTACGTATAAAGGGACTGAAGTGTGGGAAGCAGTTGCACCACCAATTGGTTCCAATGACTCATCCTGGCTTGCCATGTCAGGTATCTCCGGAGAGGATGACAGTGTGGAGGCATGACTGGAGTTCCCAGCGCCTGGGGGTGGAATTTTTGGTACTTTAGTGGTAGCTCTGGAAGACAGTGCTTAGCACAAAAGCAGAGGCACTTTAAGAAACATATACTATATGCTACTTGCTGAGCAAAAGTTTAGCAAAACAATGCCACCATAAAGATCAGCTTTTGGTGCTGAATAACAATTGTATTTCCTGTACTGGAAATGCCTGTATACATCCCTTACGTGCCCCAGCGCTCCTGTGTCCTTTAGTGTGTCAGACTTCCTCTCTTCAGTTGCTCTTAGAGATTTCTGATAATGAGAGCATCTGTCTTTAAAGCCTCAGGCGTGAGTCTTCTCTGGCATCCTCAGCGTCTTCCGCCCCTCAGCGTGTACGCTGTGTGCTCCACGAGGACACTACGTCCCGCACATGGCGCCGCCTGTTTCTTAGACCACGCCCCTCTCTAATACCCGCCCCCCTTCCTTTCAAGAAAGACACTAGTCCACGCACGCGCGGACGGCATTTGCAGACCAGATGAGGAGGCTGCGATCGCCGTCTGACACCTTGCCAGAGCAGAGAACGCACTGCCTATGTACAAGGACTGGGGCACAACAATCCCCTCCATGGACAGTGCTTATAAAAAAAAAAAGGCAAGTTTGGAATATAAATGTAATATATGTGAAGCCACCATCGCACCTCTCCGGGAGGGGAGGGGGGAGTTTTATCAGCAGTAGTGTTTGGCTCCTTAATCTGCAAGATAATGTAATAGCTTGTCTTAGTAGGGGCCGTCTATACATGAAAAATATGTCATTATAAACTGCTGCTGTACCCCCACTTAGTTTCCTCCGAAGAAGAAACGCCATCTGTTCAATTAAGAACCCCCTTTTGGCTGCTGGGACCACACACACGGTTATAGCCTGGACACAGAGCTGCTGAGAAGCAACGTACCAAGGTATGTGTAATTTACTCCCTCTAGTGGAGATTTTAAGGCATACAATGTTTATCATATGGAAGAAAAAGGCATAGGTGGACCTTATACAGTTCCTAGGCTTCTTCCCTTACCCTCGCTGCAGGATACTGCTGTAACAGACAGATCCAAACTTCACCCATCATGGCGGGTTGCGTTAGTAAACCTTCAAAGACCAGGTCCCTTAATAGAGGTTCCACTCCTTTGGACCTGTATAGCACCCCTCAGGAGCAACTTTAGGTAATGTAGCAAGACCAAAAAGAGTCCTGGTTCCAGGGGTCCAGCCCTTAAAGAGGCGTTACAGGCAAAACCTTGTTCTTCTATGCGAGGCCCGGGTACCATCCTGTGGCCTCAGTGGCTTGGATGGATCCGGTTGTGGAGGTTTTTTAAGGTGACCAACACCTTAGACACTGGCGAAAAAAATTGAGGTACTCATGGAAGGAGGAGGGGTTATATAGGGGAGGGAACTTCCTGTATTGCGTATACCAGTGTCCATCACCTGAAGGTGGCCCATAACCCATTAAGTTATTATTTAGGCTCTGTGTCCCATAATGTACGATAAAGAAATATCCTTTTTTTCCCCCAAATTTTAGGGGTTTTTTTTCGTTTATATTGCAAAAAATAAAAACTGCAGAGGTGATCAAATACCACCAAAAGAAAGCTTAATTTGTGGGGGGAAAAAAGAACGCAAATTTCATTTGGGTACAGCATTGCATGACTGCGCAATTACTAGTTAAATCAGCGCAGTGCCAAACTGTAAAAAGTGCTCTGGTCAGGAAGGGGGTAAAACCTTCCAGGGCTGAAGTGGTTAAAAACTCTTACCTCTTCTTTTCTTCAACACTACATCTCAACGCATTCCATGAAAATTAGATTAAGGTGACAGAGCGCTATTTTTTTTTTTTTTCCACTTCAGCAAAAATTTTCTGAGAGACGTTGTATCAACTTTGGAGATCAAATTTGTCCCCTCTCATTTTTCACATCATTGTGGATTTATTCAAGATTATCTTTATTAATTTTCCAAACAAATATTTAATTTGTTTTAATTACAAAAAGTTAAAAATATATAACTACCACAATTCCTCTATCCCTTCCTTGTCACTCAATCAGTTATCCCCGACTTTCCGCCCTCCCCCCCACTTCTATCTGGCTTGCTTCTTCCCAAGTTCCTTATCATTCTAGCTCAATACCTACTCTTTCCTTCATCTTGTCAAAGCATATATCCGAGGTTTTATAAAATTTCCATCCCTCCCAGAGACTATTACACTTGTTATCTCTTCTCTCCCTGTTTCTCAGCAAATCCATTTTACAGTAATAGTCTATTTTTTCGTACCACTCTCTTATATCTGGTTTTCCACTTTTTAACCAATATTTTGGGATCAGACCCCTTGCGGCATTCAGGAGTTTTGGGACCATTGATCTCATGTATTGTTTCTTTGGTATTTTATGATTGTGAAACAAACAGGTCCATATATTTTGTTCCATTCTCTCACCAGTTATCTCCCCTATATTTTTTACTATTTCTTGTCAGTAATCCGTTATTATTGGACACTCCCACCATAAATGTGTCATCATTGCTCTTTGACCGCATTTTCTCCAACACAAGGGTGTTTTCTCTTGTTGATATCTGTGGGTTCTTACTGGTGTCAGGTACCACCTTGCTAACAGCTTATAGCTCATTTCAATGGTCTTCATATCCCAGACATTATTGTATCCCATTTCTATCATCTTTTCCACTTTCTGATCTTCAAATTTTAAATTCATTTCTCTCTCCTGTTTAATGTACTCAGGTCTTTCTTGTCCATCTAAGTCAGCCAGTATTCCATAGATTCTTGATATTCCATTTTTCAGTGGCGTTTTGGTGAAAGTTTTTCCAAGGGGCTTAATTTCTCTTCTCCTAAGAGGATGTGGTATTGTATTTACTAGATGTCTTAATTGCCAATAATTCCATTCGCTCATCTTCCACCCATTAATTTCTTCTAATTCTAGTCGTGTTTTAATTCTACCTTTTGTGGTGATATCTTTCAATTGTGGATTTTTTATTTCTCTTCCTACAAATATTTCTTTCCCTGGAGTAAAAAAACGTGTTCCTGTAAGTGCTAATAACGGTGAATTATATCTTCATTCATTCTTCATGTGTACTATATCCCAGATTTTGAAAACGTTTTTAGTTATTTCGTGAGTTTCTTTCAGTATATTTGACAGTCACTCTTGGGTTAGTTACATACATCAGGATGTCATCCGCGTATGCCGCGGTCCGTTGCTGAAGACGTCATGTGACGAAGCGCGCACGACGGCACCACGCACTTTACGTCACCTCCGAGCGCACGAGAGGGTGGAGCGCTGTATCAGCGTCTGGCGCTCTTATCCCCCCCATCTCGTCCTATGCTCTGCAGGAGTGACTTTTAAATTTCATCCATTTGTCAGGAACTATTGGTATCCTATCCCAGTTATTCACTGGGTAGGAATATACTAGTTTTTGGAATATTTTTTATTTTTATCTTTGTTTATACATGTTTTTAAAAAGAGTGACTTTACTTTATTACGACATGGAAGCTCTTTTTATTCTGTTTTGATATACGAGGGATTGCCACACCTCCACCAATTGGGATATATAGGAGGCATCCACCACAGTAAGCAGCAAGCACAGAGTTCCATCTACACCTTACGGCAAGCGCACTACCCCTGTAAGGGGTTTGGGGAGCTGGTTACATCGAAGGCACCCACCGCAGCAAGCAGAGAGGTCCATCTTAACATACTACAGGCGCATTACCCCTGCAGGGGTTCCGGGAGCTGGTGAGTAGGCAACCACAAGGGGGAGCACCAAAGTCACCAGGCAACTGTCTCTGCACTAAAGTCACCCTTGGGAAATTCCTAACTCAACATAGTGTTAATATATGTGACTATCAAACTCCATTGAGATATATCTGCTGCAATTTTTAACAATATGAACTGCAATGCGTGTATGCGATTCCATTCCATGAAATGATGTATATATGGCTTGTGATTAAGGCAGTTTGACCTAGGGGCACTGTATGCAAATTGGTCTGTGAGTAACATCCACCCCGTGATGCACACCATATGTGAAGATATCTAACGGTTTATATATGCATATAAGTATGTATGGGGGTGTTTTGTAGTACATGGAAAACTTTTTGATTAGTGCACATATTGAGGTATAACCTCTAGCTCCATTATTAGATGCTGTATTGCAACTTTTCACTGTGGGACATCTAGTTAGATTTGTTTATATCGTTTCTAGATTGTACACCTATCAATAAACCAGTGTGGATACACCCATATAACTTACTTCATTCTTCACAAATAATATTGTAAGGGAAATGTACTCCATGCTATTGAATGCCATTTAGGTATATAAGAGTGGTATGGTATAAGTACTCCAAAAGGCTATCCCGGCATAGACCGAATATTTAGGTTTTCAGGTAGCGCCAAATATACCCATATACAGCTTTTATTTAAACACGATTGACAGGGCACCTCATTTGGGTACTCTGTGTAAGGGGGGCAGCAACCTGTGGTTTCTGGCCTTATAGACTTGTCCTAAGCGCAGTTTTTTTCACATGAGATACGGTTATATAGATTTGTTACCCACTTCATCATTTTTGGTCCTAGTCCCAAATGCCGCAACGTGTCCATCATGAATCCCCAGTCTACCCTGTCAAATGCTTTCTTTGCATCTATTGACAGGAATAGAGCTGGGGATTCACTTTGTTTACTCCTGTGTAACATCAATATTGTTTTTAAGCCGTTGTCCCTTACTTCTCTCCCCGGTACAAATCCAGTCTGGTCAGGATTTATCCAAAGTGGAATTAATTTTTTTAGTCTAGTAGCTAAAATTTTAGCATAGAGTTTTGTGTCCACGTTCAACAGAGCAATAGGTCTGTAAGCTTGAACAATTGGTTCTAGCTTTCCCTTCTTTGAATATTATTGTAATGTGGGCTAATAGTGATTCTCGTCTTATTTCTTCTTCGTCTCCTATATTGTTTAGATATTCTTGTAACTCAGTTGTTCTTGAAATTTTTATAATATTTGACCGTGAACCGTCTGGTCCTGGGCTTTTTCCTGCAGGAGTTTCTTTTAATGTCTGTTTTATCTCCTCTTGCGTTATTTTTTTTTCCAGCTCTTTTAATTGCTCAAGTTTCATTTTTGTTAAATTTGCTTTTTTTAAGTAGTCTTGTATCTTCTTTTTTCTTATATCTTCTTCAGGATGTATTTCCTGTTTTTTTATCGCGTATAGTGAGCTGAAGTATTTTTGAAATACTAATGCAATATCCGTTGTCTTGTTTACCACTTCTTTCTCATTTTGATCTTCTCAATATAATTTAAAGACTTTTTTTTTTAATCATATTTGCAAGGTATTTTCCTGGCTTGTTATCTCATTTAAATCTCTCCTGCAGTACTCTATTACATTCCCTCCTCTCTTCTTGTTCCATCCATTCCTTTAATTGATCTCTTTTTTGAATTAGGATCCGGTATGTTTCTTTGTCCGATTGCTTTTTATGACTTTGCGCCAGATCATATATTTCCTTTATAATTTTCAGAATATTTTTTCTTCTTTCCTTCTTTTTTCCTGCCCCAATAGATATTAATTTACCCCTTATAACAGCCTTATGTGCCTCTCAAATTGTTGCTTTTGATAATTCTGGAGTATCATTCTCCTTAAAATATCTTTTGATCTCTTCTATTATAATTTTTTCCATCTCCCTGTCTTCAATTATATCTTCATTTATGCTCCATGTACCTTTCTCGAAGGATTCTCCTTGCACTTTAATTTTCAGCATTACTGGACTATGATCCGAGGCTATTATTCCCATTTTTGTTTCTGCTATTTCTTCCAAGCTTCTATGTTCGACCATGATGTAATCCAGCCTGGAGTATATTCCATGTGCAGTTGAATAAAAGGTGTAATCTTTTGTACTTGGGTGTTGTATTTGCCAAGGATCAACTTGATATTCATATAATTTTCCTTTTAAATTCTTTAATTGTCTTACTTCTCTGTCTAGTGCTATGGAGGTACTATCTAATCTATGGTCCATGGTGAAATTGAAGTCTCCAGCCAGTATTAATTTGCCTTGTTTAAATTCCATTAAAACTTTTAATATTTCCATCAGATATTTTTTGGGGTTTGTATTGGGACAGTATACATTGGCGAGTGTGTATTTTACCCAGTGTATGGAACCTATAAGAAAGAGGAAGCTTCCTTCTGGGTCCACTTTTCTTCGTTCTAATAGAAAACTTATATTTTTCCCTATTCCAATAGCCACTCCTTTAGCCCTTCTTATTGGTGAGTCTCCGTAGTACCATGTTGGAATATTTCTTGAATATATTTTAGTATTTAAGTTTTGAGTGATATGTGTCTCCTGTAGGAATATTATTTCAGCCTTGCTTTTATCTAGTTCTCAAAGTATTATATTTCTCTTCCCAGGGGAGTTTAATCCTCGGACATTATAAAGACAAAATTTGTATAAGATTTGTACATTCCATTCCTTTTTAATCCCCCCGCGTCCTCTCGGAATCCCCCCCGCCGGTCCGAACAAAGGACCGGGAGGGGGGACCCCCCGAGCCGACGCGCAAGGGATCCCTAACTTTGTTCCAAGGTAATTGAGCACTATATCGACTTATGCAAACCAAACCCCTCCCTCCCTCTCCCCATCCCCTCCAAACCCCCCCCCCTCCTCCCTGATGAAGATAATTTGACCCCATGGTCTCTAGAGCAGAGAGCACTTTTGTTTTGTGGAGCTCAATCTTGCCCCCTCTACTCTTCTAAGTCTGAGGTGGAAATCTATAAGACGCACTGAGCCCCTCTCTCCTATACTAAGAAAGGGTGGCCTGACCACACCGTAAGTCCCGGCCTCCCCTCCCCACCTCTAGCTTATTTTATTTATTATCCTCTTTTCATTCACCGTTCCCCACAACCCCCCCCCCCCCCCCGCCTTTAAGTAATAATACATCTTATCTTTGTAAACTTTAACACTACTTTTCAGATCCCATATTTCATTTAGGACGCTACTTCATGTGTTCTATTCCTAGAGCTCAATTGCCATTGTGATTCATCTCGTGTTGTTGATTGTTCTTGTCTGTTTCTGCCGTTTTCTGGTAGTGGAATTTCTAATTTATTGCAAAAGTCCGGTATCTCTTCTATAAATCTTAGTCTAGCACTTCTTCCATTTTTCCTTGCTATCAGGCATGCAGGGAAGCCCCAGTTATATTGTATTTCCTGCTCTTGGAGAATTTTCAATAAGGGTCTTAACGTCCTTCTTAACGTTTCTTGGGACAAATCTTGAAAAATTTGTATCCTAGCTTCTGCATATTCAATCAGTGGTTCTCTTCAGGTTCATCCAAATTTGATTTTTTTCCTCCCAATTTTTAAATCGAACTATTATATCTCTTGGTGTCTCCATTGAGAGCCCTTGGGGTCTTCTTATTCGATGTACTCTTTCTATTATTATATTGGATTCTTCCTTTCCTAGAATAGGGTTAAAAAATATTGTTCATTTTTTCTATAAAATTTTCTACTTGTTCAGATTCAGGAAGGCCGCGGATTCTCAGATTTTTCCTTCGTTCTCTGTTTTCTTGATCCTCTAATTTATAGGATTGTTCCTGTTGTTCCTTTAATGTATTTATTTCCCCTTTCAACTCTTTTATCATTTTTAAGTGAGAATCTACTTTAGTCTCCACTTCCACTCTTGAGGATATGTCCCATATCTTTATGTATTGTTGACATCTCTTCCTTTCAGGGAGTTTTCAAGTGCCGCAAACATTTTTTCCATGTCAGATTTTGTTGGTAGTTGTGGTGCATGTTGGTCTTCCTCCCTTCCTCCTTCACCCTCCACTTCTAGTTCTTGTTGCATTCTGGGTTCTGAGAGTAGGCTTGTGTCCACTACTGTCTTATTCTGACCCTTTTTCTCTTTTTTCTCCTTCTCCTTTGTCTATCTGTCGGCCCTTTATACCCTGTTGTCTTTCTCCTTCCCCATTTCCTTGTGATAGATATCGATTCATGGGACCAGGGCTTGGGCCTAGACTGGCCCGGGGTGATTTAGCTACCGCACCAGCACTTCTTGTTTTACCCCTCATCACAACAATCAAACAAGAAGCAGACATCCAACCGCCTCTCCGGGTATATCTTAGAATCATATCCCAGGGACTATATATCCCTTCTCCTTGTATACCCAATTTCCCTAGACTGCTAATTGGGGAAAAAAAATAAAAATTCTTTCCTGCCCTGAGTAGCCTGATCATTCATTTTAACCAACAGTCTTTGATCTTTATCCTTAGGTCACTCTATTGCAAGAAACAGTTCTTTAAACAAGAGAGAGAAATAGCACGGCATTCCACAGCAAACCACGGCATGATACACATGATATCCTTAACTTATGCATTGTATGATGATATACGATGATATATGTACATCTCTGTCCTTTTATATCAACTTATTTTCTTTTGATGTATTACATAAACCTTTTCTCTTCCTTCCCTCCTCTTCTTCTCCCTCCTTCCTTCCCAATCCTTCTTCTATGGACTCTTCCTTTTCAATATTACAAAGTTACAATATTACCATCCCCCAGTCTATTTTATAGTTTCTCTTTTCTCTGCTTTTTCTTTCGCTCTCAATTTTCTCCTCCACTTTCTTCTGCCCTCTCACTTCCCTCCCTCTTCTCCTTCAACCGCAGGTGCTTTATTCACTTATTTATTTGATTCTTTACTCTTACTCCCATTTTTTTCTTTCACCACTTTTTCACCACTCACTTGTTTTTCTTCCCTTTTTTCTTTTCAAGCAAGCACCAAAAAAGGAAACAATGAGAGCATACTTATCTGTGGAGGGCAGGGAGAGATTCAAAGGAGATATAGGGAAAGACCATCCACCGACACTCGGCGTCCTCGGTCTCACTTCCTCCGTGTGCTTGTTCGGGTGTTTCCGGATCTATTCGGTTTCTCTCTGAGCTACTCGCTGTCCTCTCTCACTTCCCGTTGGACTCCGACAGCCAAATGCCTAGGTCGTCGTGAGTGTCACGGAGCCCAGCACGGCTCCACAGCTGGCAGCAGAAGACAGGATCAACAGACGCTCAGCGTCTCGAGTCACCGTGGATGAGAAGCGGTACCATCGCCCCCCTCCCTTTCTCTTCGGGAAGGTAGGGACGTCCAGATGTCCGTATGAGGGGTACAAGGGAGTTAGTACAGCAAAAACTGCAGGGGGGGAACGCTGCCAGCTATCTTTCATTGGCCGTCTTCCATTGCTGAGGCTGGGGGAGAGACCGTGAACTCCTCACGGCGTGCGGCGCCATTACCAGACTCCTCCCCGACAGAGCGCTATAAATGCTGGAGTGTGTTGGTGTGTTTCCAACACTAAATAATTTGAAATCGCTACTTAAATCACTAAACATTTTCAGCATTACAAAATAAAGCCAGTTTAACCACTTCCCATCGGCCTATATTTATTGTTCTGAGTGGACGTCATATGAGGTCTTTCAGAACATGGGGGCATGCACTGCAGCAATCGGTAGTGCGGTGTGTCCCTCAGACACACAGCATCACCAATCATGGCGAAGAGCCCATGGCATAAGCTCCTTACCATGTGATCAGCTGTGTCCAATCACAGTGCAAATTGTAAATACTGGTTATAGGCATTCCTCTTAGGGATGAGCCTAACATCCTCCTGTTCGGTTCGCAGCAGAACATGCGATAGCCAAAAAATTCGGCAGAACACACACGAACACCGTTAAAGTCTATGGGGCACGAACATGAAAAATCAAAAGTGCTAATTTTAAAGGCTTATAAGTTATTGTCATAAAAAGTATTTGGGGACCCGGGTCCTGCCCCAGGGGACATGTATTAATGCAAAAAAATTTTTTTGAAACGCACGTTTTTCAGGAGCAGCAATTTTTTTTTTAATGCTTAAAGTGAAACAATAAAAATGAAAAATTCCTTTAAATATCGTGCCTGGGGGGTGTCTATAGTATGCCTGTAAAGTGGCGCATTTTTCCCGTGATTAGAACAGTACCACAGCAAAATGACATTTCTAAAGGAAAAATTGGCATTTAAAACTGATCGCAGCTGTAATGAATTGTCGGGTCTCGGCAATATAGATACAGGTAATTAAACATGATAGAACCCCCCCCCCCCCTTTGGGTCTGGTAAGAATATTAAGAGGAACCCCGAACCAAAATTTCAAAAAAAAATTGCGTGGGGGTCCCTCTAAAATCCATACCAGGCCCTTTGGGTATGATATGGAAATTAAGGGAAACCCTGCTTCAAATTTAAAAAAAAAATGGCATGGGGCCCCCCCCAAAAATTCATACCAGACCCTTATCCGAGCACGCAATCTGGCAGGCCGCAGGAAAAGAGGGGGGGGACAAGAGAGCGCCCCCCCCTCCTGAACCGTACCAGGCCATATGCCCTCAACATGGGGAGGGTGCTTTGGGGTAGCCCCCCGAAGCACCTTGTCCCTATGTCGATGTGGACAAGGGCCTCATCCCTACAGTCCTTGCCTGGTGGCTGCGGAGGTCTTATCGGAATCTGGATGCCCCCCTTTAACAAGGGGACCGCCGATCTCAGCCTCCCCCCTGTGTGAATTGGTACCGGGGTACAAATGTACCCTTACCATTTCACAAAAAGTGTCAAAATGGTAAAAAAAAAAAAAAAAAAAAAAACCACAAGGCACAGCTTGGCACAAGTCCTTTATTAAAAAATAAAAATGTCACACAAAGTAAGATCCAAAAACACAAGGCCAAGTCAACCTGTCGTTGGCTACAGCAGAATAAAGTGAAGGTTCTAGAGTGGCCATCTTGGTCTCCTGACCTCAATATCATCAGCTTTACCATCCGAGAAGAAAAAAAGACTCATCCACAAAAGACTTCAAGCTGTCATTGATATCAAAGGGTATACACGGTATTAAGAACTGGGGTATGTAAACTTTTGATCACGGTCATTTGGGTAGTTTCTGTTGCCATTATGATTTTAAATAATAAGAGTAAACACAGTTGATTGGTAATAAATGGCTTCAGCCAAACACTAACCATGAGTGAAAGAAAAATAGGATTTTTATAATAGCTTACCTGTAAAAAAAATTCCTTTTCTTTGAAGTACATCACGGGACATAGAGCCATAGTAATTACTATGTGGGTTATAGGCTCCCTTCAGGTGATGGACACTGGCACACCCTAAGACAGGAAGTCCACTCCCTATATAACCCCTCCCACTACTGGGAGTACCTCAGTTTTTGTAGCAAAGCAATACACGTGTATACTAGAAAGAGGGGCGGGACCTCTGTGTCCCGTGATGTACTTCAAAGAAAAGGATTTTACAGGTAAGCCGCTATAAAAATCCTATTTTCTTAATCGTACATCACGGGACACAGAGCCATAGTAGTTACTATGTGGGATCTCCCATAGCAATGCCAACTGAGGGGAGGGAGACACAACAGAATTAGGGCAACATGAGACTAGAGGAATTATACTGCTGCCTGCAGCACGCTACGCCCAAAGGCGATATCCTCATGTCTTTTTACATTCACCTGATAATATCTGGTAAATGTATGGACTGAAGACCAAGTTGAGGCCTTGCAGATTTGAACCATGGAAGCTTGGTGATGCACCCCCACGAAGCACTAACAGCCCTAGTGGGGTGTGTTTTAATATGAAAAAGGTGGAACGTTCCTCCTTAAACCATAAGTTTGAAAAATCACTTATCAAATCCATTTAGAAATAGTAGATTTCGATGCTGCCTGTCCTCTTTTAGGACCTTAAGGCAAAAAACAAAAACGTCAGTTTTTCTAATCTGAACAGTCGTTCCTAAATAGATTTTGACTGCTCTCACCACATCAAGAGAATGTAGTGACTTTTCTTCCCCAGAACAGGGTTCTGGGAAAAAAAAAAAAAATGAAGGTAGAACAATATCCTGGTTTAAATGAAAACTAGAAAATTAGGATGGAGGACACAATACAACCTTATCCTTGTGAATAATTAAATATGGCTCTTTACAAGAAAGAGCAGCCAACTCTGATACCATTCTTGCAGAAGATATGGCTACCAGCAAAACTAGTTTACTTGTCAAAAAGGATCAAGGGAATATGTCATATCTGCTCAAAAAGCTGTTTCTGTAATGCCGACAGGACTAAATTCAAGTCCCAAGGGTTCAGAGGTGACTTAACCGGAGGTTTTAAGCCACGTTACCCCTTGAATATAGCTACGAACCAAAAGAGTGTGAAGCAAGTGGTCGCTGAAAAAATACAAATAAGGCCGAAACCTGGTCCTTGATAGTACTCAAGACCGGCTTTATTTCTAATCCCATCTGTAGAAAGTCAAGGATTCTACCTATGTTCTATTTCCTGGGGTGCCAACCCCAGGATTCACACCAGGAGACATATGCCTTCCAGACTCTAATATATGACTCTGGAGGCTGGGTTCCTTGCATTAACCAGAGTAGACTCCACTGAACCTGACAGCCCTGGCTTCTCCAGAATGTGGGTCTCAATAGCCAAACCGTTAAATTTAGCATTTGTAAAGAAGGATGGAATAAAATAAAAGACCTTGCGAGAGAAGGTCTGGCCATGGCGGTAGGGTCCATGGGTCCCCTACCTCCATCTTTACAATCTCTGCATAGCAAGATTTCCTGGGCCACAAGAATCACAGACATCCCTTCCTGCTTGATCCTGCGAAGTCGTGGACGCAGGCAGAATAGGAGGGAATGCATAAATCAGTGAGAACGATTCCACGGGAATAGCAAGGCATCTGTTCCACATGCTAGTGGATCCTTTGTTCTTGACACAAAGTTGTTGATTTCTTTGTTAAACCTGGACGCAAACAGATCTACATCTGGGATCCCCCATCTTTGACATGAAGATATCGGGGTGAAGGAACAATTTTCCCGGGAATAACTGCTGGCGACTCAAGTAATCCTGTAAACAAAATAATTCTGCGCTGCCAAAGCAAAGATAAGCAGCTAACACAACCAACAAGGGTAATAACAGTAAGATACAAAATAAGTGTAGGGCTATGAAAATGTGAAAAAGTCCAATGCAATAAACATTAAACTAGCAGTTCCAAATATAGCTGACAAAGAAGAGTCTTCCTGAGGAATACGACGGAAAATCTTCCGGAGCTAGACACTTCAAATTCTTACATCATCTGGAGTGAAAAAAAAACATACACAACACCACCAAAAGTGAAGAGGCTTACCGGATTGAATGGACCCGCCAGGGCATACGCCGAGAGGGGTCGGATAGGCTTAGGTGGTGACTGTCTGCAGACGGCCCGGAGGAGCGATGAGGTGCCTCTCACGTTGCTGTGTCAACCAAACCGATGGAAGAACCGAGGGGTGTGGAACAGCCGACACGTAGATTAGGTCCCTCAGAGCGGTGTTGAAAACCAAAATGATGACAAATGGAAAAAGAAAGGAAGGGCCAAATAGTGTAAATCTTTATAAAACTGAAAATTTTATTAAAATGGGTATGCACTCACATGCAGATCCATAAAAAACAGCGCTGTGATAAAAGTGGCAACAGTAGGGTCCTACCCAATGCGTTTCGTCTTCATAGACGTCATCTGGGGGGTTACCCCCACTGTAGCCACCAAAATATATATAGAGGATCCATCAAAGTACATGAGAATCAGCTCCAAGACTACAAAACCATCACTTCCGGTTTCGAGGCAAGATGGCCGACTGGCGTGCGTTCCACGCCTCACATTGATAGAAACCTGAAGTGAGGAAAGGAGATGTGACATAAAAACCAGAAAACCAAACATATTGATTGATATGAATAAAATGATGCACGAAGGGTGTAATGTGTCAGAAGGTAACTGGTATACAGATATTAATTAATCCATAATAGAGATGTGTACAGCGCAACAATGTGCGCGCGCGCATCTAAATGTGATAGTGAGTACGGCGCATGCGGTTTCTATCAATGTGAGGCGTGGAACGCACGCCAATCGGCCATCTTGCCTCAAAACCGGAAGTGATGGTTTTGTAGTCGTGGACCCGATTCTCATGTACTTTGATGGATCATATATATATATATATATATATATATATATATATATATATATATATATATATATATATATATATATATATATATATATATATATATATATATATATATATATATATATATATATATATATATATATATATATATATATATATATATATATATATATATATATATATATATATGTGGCCACAGTGGGGGTACCCCTATGAAGACGAAACGCATCGGGTAGAACCCCACTGTCGCCACTTTTATCACAGCGCTGTTTTTTATGGATCTGCATGTGAGTGTATACCCATTTTAATAAAATTTTCAGTTTTATAAGGATTTACACTATTTGGCCCTACCTTTCTTTTTCCATTTGTCATTGTCACCATTTGGTTTTCAACACCGCTCTGAGGGACCTAATCTACGTGTCGGCTGTTCCACACCCCTCGGTTCTGGCATCGGTTTGGTTGACACAGCAACGTGAGAGGCAACTCATCGCTCCTCCGGGCCGTCTGCAGACACTTACCACCTAAGCCTATCAGACACCTCTCGGCGTATGCCCTGGTGGGTCCATTCAATCCGGTAAGCCTCTTCACTTTTGGTGGTGTTGTGTATGTTTCCACTACAGATGATGTATGAATTTGAAGTGTCTAGCTCCGGAAGATTTTCCGTCTTATTCCTCAGGAAGACTCTTCTTTGTCAGTTATATTTGGAACTGCTAGTTTAATGTTTATTGCATTGGACTTTTTCACATTTTCATAGCGCTACACTTATTTTGTATCTGACTCAAGTAGTCCGCCTGCCAATTTTCTATTCCTAGAATGAAGACTGCCGATAGGCAAAGCACATTGTTTTCTGCCCAAGATAGGATATGATTCACCATTCTCTGTGCCACACAACTTCTTGTGCCCCCTTGGTGATTAATATGGGCCATTGCTGTGGCATTGTCAGATTGAATCCTGGCAGGACAATACCATAAACATTCAGGCCCTCAGGACCAAGTGCTTTGCCTGAATTTCTAGAATGTTAATAGGCAAGGCCATTTCTGATCTGGGCCACTTCTCTTGGACAGTTGCCTCTTCCAGGACTGCTCCCCAACCCAAAAAATAGGATTGCTATAACAGCTTACCTGTAAAATCCTTTTCTTTGAAGTACATCACGGGACACAGAGCCATAGTAGTTACTATGTGGGTTATAGGCCACCTTCAGGTGATGTACACCGGCACGCCCCAAGACAAAAAGTGCACTCCCTATATAACCGCTACCACTACTGGGAGTATCTCAGTTTTGTAGCAAAGCAATACACGTGTATACCAAAAAGAAGGGAGGGACCTCTGTGTCCCATGATGTACTTCAAAGAAAAGGATTTTACAGGTAAGCTGTTACAAAAAAAATATTTTCTTATCGTACATCACAGGACAGAGAGCCATAGTAGTTACTATGTGGGATGTCCCATAGCAATGGCAACTGAAGGGAGGGAGACACAACAAAAGTAGGGCACTAAGAGACTAGAAGACTTCTACTGCAGCCTGCAGTACATTGCGCGCAAAGGCGATATCCTCATGAGCTTTCACATCTACTTGATAGAATCTGGTAAATGTATGGACTGAAGACCATGTTGTGGCCTTGCAGATCTGAGCCAAGAAGGCTTGGTGATGCACTACCCAAGAAGCACTAACTGCCCTGGTGGAGTGCGCTTTAATATGAAAAGGTGGAATATTCCTTTTTAAACCATAAGCTTGAACAATCACTTGACAAACCCATTTAGAAATAATAGATTTTGATGCTGCCTGTCCTCTTTTAGGACCGTCTGGCAACACAAACAAAACATCCGTTTTACGAATCTGAGCCGTCATCTTCAAACAGACCTTGACCGCTCTCACCACATCAAGAGAATATAGTGACCTTTCTTCTACAGAACGAGGTTCTGGAAAAAATTAAGGCAGAACAATATCCTGGTTTAAATGAAATCCTAAATTATTGGATACAGGTATATACACTGTTTACACTATTGGCAAATCAATTCCCAAATATCTATGATACACACTCTCAATTAATATCCTAATTCAGCAACATCCCCCTCCCCCACTCCCCCCCTCTTCTCCCCACCCTTGTCCCCATTCTTTTCCTTCCATTCCTCCCCTATCCCCATCCTTCTCCCCCCTTTTCAACCCCCCCCCCCGTTCCCTCCCCTTCACCCCCAACTTCTTCTCCCCCCCCCCCTTCCTCCTTTTCCATTCCCGTCCGATCATTGAGTAGCTCTATCCTTGTTGGAGTTGAACAGACTTATTAAATATTATCCTCATATTATGTTACATACGTCCCCACAATGCTTGATTATCACCGGGACTCTGTGGGACAGGTACATCCCATTGGGCCTTACGGGCAGTTTCTCTGGTACTCATGAGACCATTATATCTTTGACCCAACTATAATTGATTATAACACACCATGATGATTTATTGTAAATATGTTGTTCATTACAGTATTCAGTTCTGTGCTCTTGAAGAAGCGCATGTGGCGCGCAACATGTCGAGCCAATACAGAATTTGATTGTTACCACCGCATAGCTTCTGGTTCAACACAATGTAACTATACTGAACAGAATTTTCAATTCTAAATACTGCTCAAACTGTTTTTTATAACCATTCAGCTATGTATGGAGTGTATAACTTGTAAAACTGTGTGATCATGAACTGAATCCTATTTGTTTCTCCTTTTTATTCTTTATTTTAAATATTTTCTAATAAACTAGAATTTTAATTACACATTTAGTAATTATTGTGCCTAAAAAGTCTCAAGCCCAAATTTGCTAATTTCTTCTAAATAAATGAAAGCCTGACACTACCTTCGGTAGGAAATTAGGATGAGGCTGCAATACAACCTTATCCTTATGAATAATCAAATATGGCTCTTTACAAGAAAGAGCAGCCAACTCTGATACTTTTCTTGCAGAAGATATGGCAACCAAGAAAATTATTTTCCTTGTCAAGAGGACCAAGGGAATATCTCGTATTGGCTCAAAAGGCTGTTTCTGTAATGCCGACAGGACTAAATTCAAGTCCCAAGAGTTCAGGGGTGACCTAACTGGAGGGTTAATCTGCGTTACCCCCTGAATAAGGTTACGAACCAGAGAGTGTGAAGCAAGTGGTCATTGAAAAAATACTGATAAGGCCGACACCTGGCCTTTGATAGTACTCAAGGCCAGCTTCATTTCCAATCCCATCTGCAGAAATTCAAGGATCCTACCTATGACCTATTTCTTGGGGTGCCAACCCCTGGATTCACACCAGGAGACATATACCTTCCAGATTCTATAGTATATGACTCTGGAGGCCGGCTTCCTAGCATTAACCAAAGTAGAAACTACTGAAGCGGACAACCCACAGTCTTTCAGAATGTGGGTCTCAATAGCCAGACCGTTAAATTTAGCATTTGTAAGGTAGGATGGAATACCGGACCTTGCGAGAGAAGGTCTGGCCATAGTGGTAGAGTCCATGGGTCCCCTACCGCCATGTTTACAATCCCTGCAAACCAAGATCTCTGGGCCACAATAATCACCTCCTTCCCTTCCTGCTTTACCCTGCGAAGAAGGCGTGGAAGCAGCAGAACAGGAGGGAACGCATAGATCAGTGAAAACTGATCCCACGGAAAAACCAAGGCATCTGTTCCACATGCCATCGGATCCCTTGCCCTTGACACAAAGTTGTCGATCTTGTTGTTGAACCTGGACGCAAACGGATCCATGTCCAGAATTCCCCATCTTTGACATATTGGCAGAAAGATGTCAGGGTGAAGAGCCCATTCTCCCGGGAACAACTGTTGGCGACTCAAATAGTCCGCCTGCCAATTCCCTATCCCTGGAATGAAGATTGCTGACAGACAAGGAATGTGGTCTTCTGCCCAAGATAGGATATGATTCACCTCTTTGGGCGGCAAAACTTCTCGTGCCCCCTTGGTGATTGATATAGGACACTGCTGTGGCATTGTTGGATTGGATTCTGACAGGACAATTTCGTAGTCTGAGCGTCCAGGCCTTCAGGGCCAGGTGTACTGCCCGAATCTCTAGAATATTGATGGGCTTGATCATTTCTGATTTGGACCATTTCCCTTGAACAGAGGCTTCTTTCAGGACTGCTCCCCAGCCCAGAAGGCTGGCATCTGTTACCATCCTTCCAGGTAACTGGTAGAAAGGATTTTCCTTTTTGAAGATTCTTGGATATCAACCACCAATTGAGGCTCTGACCCACTTGGCATTGGGAAGTCCAGAGCTTGGATCTTCTTGTTCCAAGTTGACAGGATACTGTTTTGCAGCAGGTCTTGAATGAAACTGCGCATAAGGAACGGCCTCAAAAGAAGCCACCATCTTTCCCAACAATTTCATGCAAAGTCAAATAGAAGGAGTCCTCTTTGTTTTGACCACCTGAATCAGTTCCCTTATGGAACTGATCTTTTCCTGGGGCAAAAACACCCTCTTCTGAACTGTATCTATGATCAGCCCCAAGTACTGCAATTTCCTTGATGGATTTCTCTAGGTTGAGAATGCAACCTAGGTATTCCAGGTAGCTGACTGCGGTGACCAAACTTTGGTTTAAGCAGGCTACCAACTGATCTATCAAGAGTAGATCGACCTAGTAATCTAGTATCGTTATACCTTGAGCCCTCAATCTGGCTAAAGGAGGAGCCAGGATCTTTGTAAATACTCGAGGTAGCTAGACTGATGGGCAAAGCTACAAACTGAAAATTAAGATTTTCTACCTCGAAGCGTAAATATTTCTGGTGAGCGAGGAAAATCTGCACATGGAGATAAGCATCCTTGATGTCGATTGACGCCAGAAGTTCTCCACCTTGTAGGATGGAGACTACTGATCGGATTGACTCCATGCGAAAAGAGCAGATATTCAAAAACCGGTTTAGATCTAAAATGGGTCTGACATCCCAGTTTGGTTTTGGTACTGTGAAAAGGTTTGAATAAAACCCTAATCCTCGCTCTTCTAAGGGGACCACCGATATCACTCTTTGAGACAAGAGATGATCCAAAGCTAGAAAGGAGGAGACTTTTTACTGGATCTCTGGGAACGTTTGATCTGAGAAAACGAGGAGACGGGAATTCTTGGAGCTCTAGTTTGTAACCTAGAGATATTGAGGAAGCCACCCATCTGTCTTGACATTGTTCCTGCCAGACCCTTAAAAACTGCAGAAGTCTTCCACCCACTCGAGCGAGCAGGGGAGTCCCATCATAAAGGAGGTTTTAGTATTTTGTTTTGTGGGTTTCCTCCCCCAGGGCCTCTTTTGACCCCGAGGTTTACCTCTTGAACCAGACGGTGGAGGCCGTTGTGACTGCCTGGAGGCTGATGCTCCTGGCAGAGGATAGAATCTTTCATAGCGTCTACTGTAAAACACAACACCTGATATCCCTGCCAAATCTTGGGCCTGCTGATCAGGAATACCTCTATAAAACTGGTCCTCTAAGGACTGAGATACCCCGATCGCTGCCAGCGCAGGATGAACCACTGAATCTGCAAGCGAAACATAGTTTTTAAAAAGGAATTCCAACTTCTTATCTCTGTTGGATCCTTCAGCATTTGAGCATTGTCTACAGGACAAGTCAGGTTTTTGTTCACAGAGGATATAGCAGCATCAATTGCTGGAATCCCCCATTTCCTATTAAACTCTTCCTCCATAGGATAAAGTGTTGAAAACTTTTTTGGAGGAAAAAACTGTTTATCTGGGTGCTCCCACTCAGAATACATAAGCTTTTTTTTAGACATGAATGTAAAGGAAAAGCATGAACAGTTTGGGGAGGCTTTCGTGAACCCAAACCAGAAGTGGACTCATCGACTGAAAATGTGGAGCGGACCAATTCAGTGAGACTGTACACTAACAATCTTTCTTGTGAACCTGATCCTTCCGTATTAGGTTCTTCGGAAGAGGAGTCACCAGTCTCTTCCTGGTCCCCTGAGAGAAATTCATCATCTCTCGCCCCTTGTTCCTCAGCATGAGGGTCCTGAGCAATGGACGGGGACCTATTTCATTTAGTCCCACTCTGGGATGCGATTAAAGAGTAAATTTTTTGCTCCAAGTCTAAAATGGTTGAAGAAAAAAACCTCCTTAGTAATATATACAGGGGCTACAGTGTTATGAGCAGCTGCAACACTCGTCACTCCTGCTGGCTCACTGACCAGCCAGATTACTTTCAGGGGAGGATGTCATCTTTTTTGAGATGGTTCTAGGCTTCCGTGTGGCTGTAGAAGACTTTCTAGAGCCCTTTTTTGAGGTGTTTTAACCCCCCTTTCCGACCATAGCCCGATGCACAAAGCAGAGGTACTACCAGAAGGAATGCATCCACTGCTAGAGCAATAGTCCAGCCCTGCCGCTGCTATTAATGCTCAGCCTGATGCAGTAGTAAATGTGTCAAAAGGAATGCCTGTCACCAAACCTCTTTCATGCCACCTTTGCTCTTGTGTCCCTCCGCCGCTTGCAGCAGTAACAATGGTGCCTTTTAAACACTCTCCCGCGCTGGGCGTTGGAGGACGCCAATGCCGCGCTAAGCCCAGCCCCCCGGCGCCTACAGACCCTCTCCTTTCCTTTTGAAAAGAGCCTTTGCCGCACGAGTGCGGGCTTATGATCCTAAGGGATCGGCAGTGAGAGGAAAGAAAATGGCGAAGGTGCGGGGATCTGGAAGCCGCCGAATAAGGTGGCGTGCCGTTCGCTTTTTTTTTTTTCAGTGGCTTCTTCCCCGTGAAGAGGGGGAGAAAAAAACAGCACAGGGGGCGTCTGGTGGGGAGGAAAAATCCCCCTCAGACTTACCGGAGGTTCGCTGCTGGCTGGAGGAAAGGAAACTGCTGCTCTTGGACACATCGTGGGCTCTCAGAAACACATGAGATGGAAAGTGCTCAATACAGCCCCCAGTGTTGACACATAGGCATGACAACATTCACTAAATTTAAAAGGAGACTAAGAAAATTTCAAAAATTTTAGAAAACTGACCCAATCTTCACCCTTCACGGTGGGTTCCGTTAAACCTTCAGGAGCTGGGGATCCTCTGGGAAAACCACAATCCTGGACCTGTAATAGCACTCCCGCCAGTACAACTTTATGGCCTTACTACCAAAAAGTACTGGATCCTGGGGTCCAGCTCTCTAAAAGAGAAGCTTTTACAGGCAAGACCACGTTTCTTCGGACATGCGGCCCGGGTACCATTCAATTCAGGCTAAAAGACACTTGAATGGATCATGGCTAGCCCTAGCAAGGATTGCTCCAGTGGAGCTCAGCACAGCACATCTTTACTCGTGACCAACACCTTAGACACTAGCAAAAAAAAACTGAGGTACTCCCAGTAGTGGGAGGGGTTATATAGGGATTGCACTTTTTGTCTTCGGGCCTGCAAGTGTCCATCACCTGAAGGTGGCCTATAACCCACATAGTAACTACTATGGCTCGGTGTCCTGTGATGTACGATAAGAAAAAGGTTGGCATAATGATGTTACCACTTCCCAGGTAACTGAAGGAAGGATTTTCCCCTTTGCAGATTTTTGGTTATTAACCATAAACTGAGGCTCTGGCGCACCCAGCCTACAGCACCTAGTATTTCCAGGCGTTCTCCCATCCAGGCACTAACCAGGCCTGACCCTGCTTAGCCTCCAAGATCCAACGAGATTAGGCGCTTTCAGGGTGATGTGGCCGTAGGCTTTGAAGTCAGACACATTGGGAATCTAGAGCTTGAACCCTTTGTTCCATGATGTTTTGCAGCAGTCTCGAATGAAACGGAGCATAAGGAACGGCCTTGAATGAAGCCACCATCTTTCCCAACAACCTCATGCAAAGCTGAATAGAAGAATTCATCTTGCTTCGACCACCTGAATCAGTTCCTTTTATGGCGCTGATCTTTGCCTGGGGCAAGAAGACCCTTTTCTGGGTGTATGTATTTTAGCCTTCTTCATGGTTTTAAAGAAGATTTCTTCTAGGTTGAGAATCTGACCTAGATATTCTAGGTAGTTGAATGTGGTGACCATTGTTTGGTCTAAACTACCGACTGGTCTATCAAGAACATATCGTCTAGGTAAACCATAATCGTTATACCTCGGGCCCTTAATCTGGCTAGAAGAGGGGTCAGAACCTTTGTAAACACTCAAGGTGCAGTAACTAGATGGAAAAGCAGAGCTACACACTGGAAATGAAGATTTTCCACCTTGAAAAGTAGATTACTAGGGAGAGAGGAAATAGTTCTCCTCCTTGTAGGATGGAGATAACTGATTGGATTGACTCCATGTGAAAAGATTGGTTATATTCAGGAATTGAATTTAGATTTTTGAGATCCAGAATGTCCATCTGGTTTTGGAAAAAAAAAAAAAAAAAAAAAAAAGAAGGTTTCCCCAAACAGGAGGGAACTGATACGCAAAACCAGTGAGCTGAAACAGTTATAAATAAAGAGATCAAAGAAGCCGCCAAACATAAAAAAAGTGTTCCCACACAGAAAAAACAATGTGATTATAAAAAATGTGGCGCTAAAGTGCATAAAAATATCAAATAATATCAAATAATGTGATGGGGAAAAAAAAAAAAATTGCATGAAGTGCAAAATAGTGAAAAAACGCTATAAAAATAGACAAAAGTGCATAATCCAATAAGTGCGTCACAGCACTTGGCGGGTCTCTGGTGGAAGGCTTCAAGCTCGGAAGGTGAGGTGGAGGCATGAAATAAAAAGGAGTGTCCCCATCGTGTAGTATTCACCCGACTCCTCCTTAGGGAGGAGTCAGGTGTCGTCACTTCCGGTCACGGCCGAGACCGGAAGTACTGTGCTCTGTGCTGTTTATCCTGACTTTAAATGTAAGTTACTATGTTGTGGTTAATAAAATTGTGTTGAATACTACACGATGGGGATAATCCTTTATATTGCATGCCTCCACCTTACCTGCCGAGCTTGAAGCCTTCCACCAGAGACCCGCTAAGTGCTGTGACGATCGGAGGGGATCGATCAACCGCTGGTTCTCATCTGCTTTCAGACTGCAGGCTCAACTTGACCCATATGGTGAGAGGCTGGGGGAAAATGTGTGGCGCACCACGGATTGCTGATGATTGGAGGAATCTGAAACCGATCATTTTCTGCACATGCACTTTTTGTTCTTTGCACAAACTGTTATATGAAGATTTACTTCATCCACGTTGGAACCTTACTGCACTTATTGGATTATGCACTTTTGTCTATTTTTTTTTAGCGTTTTTTTCACTTTTTTCATGATATGTGACTTTTTTCACTTTATGCAATTTTTTTTAAATTTTGTGATATTTCACTCTTATGCATCTTTAGAGTATTATTGGACTTATGCACTCTTAATGGATTTTTTTTGCACTTTATGCGATTTTATTCATTATATGCGACTTTTTACATTTTTTTGTGATTTCGTTCATCTTTATGCACTTTTAGAGTATCACTGGACTTATGCACTCTTATTGTATCCTTTTATCACTTTGATTTTGTTAGTTTATTGATGTCACACTGAAGAATTGTCATTTTTATGTTTAATCACATTATTTATGATATTTTCATGCACTTTAGTTAGCGCCACATTTTTTATAATCATGTTGAACCAAACCCCAACCTCTGCTCTTACATGGGGACCACCATGTTCATTTTTTGCTAAAAGATGGTCCAATGCTTGAAAAAGAAAAAAAAAAATGAATACCTCTTTCTCTGGATCCTTAGGAACATTTGATCTGAGAAAACGAGGAGATGGGAACTCCAGTTTATATCTTGGCGCTATTGAAAAATTCCCCTATCTGTCTCGACACTCTTCCGCACATCCTTGAGAACCTCCTCATAAGGAGGCGTCAGTATTTTTGTAGGTTTCCTCCCCAAGACCTCTTTTGTCCCTGGGGTTGACCCTGAGGATTAACTTTTGAACTTGACGGCAGAGGCCGTTGTGACTGCCTGGAGTTTTTAAAATGAAAATACATTTTCTCCCTTTCTTAAATGGCAAAGGGGTACTTTTTCCACTAGAATTTCTTTGGATGTATTACCCATATCATCCCCAAAAAGCTACCGCAAAAGGAAGACTAGCCAGGAGCTTAGTGCATGGTGCTTAGCGAAGGGCGCAAAGGCCTGAAGAATAGAATATCTCATAGCAACTATTGCAAACAAAGCTATTAGCTTGCCAGATCCTGAGCCTGCTGAACCTTGAACACATTGTTTAAACTGGTCTCTCAATGATTAACCAATTACTATCAGTGCAGGCTGAGACACTCAATCTGCCAGAGAAAAAAACCCTAGTTAGACTTACCGGTAACGGTATTTCTACGAGTCTTTCAGGACAGCACCTGGAGAGAGCGCAGCTCCACCCACTTTCCCAGGAAACACTGCAGTCAGTTTCTTTAAAGACCGGACACTTCCACCATGGCCTCAGTTGTTCATAGAGTACCTCCAGCCATGCTGAAATTAGATAAGCAGAACATAGCAATAACACATCTTATAACTTTAAACTTAGGGCGGGTCATCGGCGCTGTCCTGAAAGGACTCGTAGAAATACCGTTACCGGTAAGTCTAACTAGGGTTTTTCTCCCTTCATCTTTCAGGACAGCACCTGGAGATGATAAAAGAGTACTTACTCTAGGGTGGGACCACCGCCTGCAGGACTTTCCTGCCGAATGATTGTTCCGCTGCCGATAGCAAGTCCAATCTGTAGTGGCGGGTGAAGGTGGAGAAACTTGTCCACGTGGGCGCTTTACAGATCCGACCCGGAGAAGCCCCTGCCCTCTCTGCCCATGACGTTGCTTCTGCCCTTGTTGAATGGGCCACTACCCCCTTAGGGGGTTCTGCCCCTGAAGCTCTATAAGCTTCACTGATGGCCATTCTTAGCCATCTACCTATGGTGTTTCTGGATGCACTATACCCCCTACGTGGTCCAGAGAATAGAACAAAGAGAATTTGATCTTCTAAAATCTTTTATTTCTATATAGTGTAATAAACACCTTCTCACGTCCAGGGTATGGAAAGACCTCTCCTTAGAACTGGACAGGTTAGGACAAAAAGGTAGGGAGAACTATATCTTGTGCCCTATGAAACGCTGTTGACACCTTTGGCAGGAAACCCGGGTCAGTTTTTAGCACTACCCGGTCTGGAAAAATATAACAAAAGGGTTCTTTTATGGAAAGAGCTTGCAACTCGCTTACTCTCCTAGCTGAAGTAACTGCTACTAACAGGACCAGTTTTAGCGACCATAGCCTAATTGATGCTTCCTCTGGAGGTTCAAAAGGCCCTTTGATTAGACCTTGTAGAACCAAAGACAGGTCCCATCTGGGAAAAAACTTAAGGTATTGGCCTAGCTCTGGCCAACGCCCTGAAAAATCTAATAATGAGCGGCTCCTTAGATAATTGTCTCTCAAGGAAAACCGATAATGCAGCTACCTGCACCTTCAGGGTGCTAGCTGCAATCCCATCTCCATTCCCTCATGGAGAAATTCTAATACTGAAACGAATTCTTGTGGCGAGAGCCTCTTAGCCGTGCACCAGCAATTAAATCGCTTCCACGTTTTGAAATAGGATGGCTCTGGTAACCTCCTTACGACTATTCAAAAGGGTAGAGACCAGTTTATCTGAAACACCCTTATTCTTTAACATCTGCCCCTCAGTAACCACCCTGTCAACCTGAGGTGCTCGGTATTTGGATGATGAAGGGGTCCCTGCGTTAGGAGATCTTTCCGCAGTGGAAGCACCCACTAAGGTTCCACCGCCATCCTCTGTATTGTTGCAAACCAAGCCCGTTTGGGCCGAAAAGGGGCCACTAGAATCATACTCGTGGCCTCTTTTTGTAGCTTTTTTAAGACCAGAGGGATCATCTGAAAGGGGGGAAAGGCGTAGCACAATCGGAAGTTCCACGGATGTGCTAATGCATCCAATCCCTTCGCCTGATCCTGCCTTTTTAGTGAGAAGAAGGCCTTTACCTTTGTATTCTTCTGGGATGCAAAAAGATCTATTTGGGGCACTCCCCATCTTTCTATTAATTTTTGGAATGTTTCTGTGTTCAGACTCCATTCTGCTTCTAGTATTCTTTCTCTGCTCAGAAAGTCTGCTAGAAGGTTCAAATCTCCCTTCAGATGTATTGCTGTTATGGACTTTAGGTTGTTTTCTGCCCAGGCTAGAATTTGAAGTGCCGAGGATAGCAGGGTCCTGCTCCTCGTTCCTCCTTGCCTTGATATGTATGCCACTGCTGTGGCGTTGTCCGATAAGACTTGGACATGATGGCCCCGGACTAATTTCTCGAAGGCCCATAGTCCCAGGAGAATAGCCCTTAGTTCTCTCCAATTGGAGGATCTTCTGGCTTCCCAGTCTGTCCAACTACCCTGAGCCATCTGTTCGTCCAGGTGGGCGCCCCAACCCCAAGAACTTGCATCTGTTGTCAGCCTTTTCTCCAAGGGAAAGCCCCAGAGTAGGCCCTTGTCCAGGTTTGAGTGGTTTCTCCACCACCAAAGCTTCCTCTGAACCTGCGGAGGCATTTTTATCAACTTTTCCAGGGACTCTCCATAAGACCAATTCGTTAAAATTGCCTGCTGGAGCTCCCTTGTATGTAGACGTGCCCATTGCACTGCTGGTATAGTCGCAGTGAGTAGCCCTAAGACCAACATAGCTGCCCTGATGGAGATTGGCGTGTTTGTCTGTGTCTTCTTTACCGCACCCTGAAGCTTCTCTATTTTCTCCTCAGGGAGAAAAATTCTCTCCTGGATGGAATTGATAGTATAGCCCAGGAATTGTATTGTCTGTGATGGAATCAAGTTTGACTTTTCCCTGTTTATTATCCATCCGAGACTTACCAAGTGTCTCTTTGTCTTCTCCAGATCCTTCACTAATAGGTCCCTTGTTTTGGCAAAAATTAGTAGATCGTCTAAATAAGGTAGAATTGATACTCCCTCCACTCTGAGTGGGGCTAAGGCCTCTGCCAGGATTTTTGTGAAAATCCTCGGAGAGGATGACAGCCCGAAAGGGAGAGCTCTGAACTGGAGATGTAGGGTTGATTCCCCCATTTGTATTGCAAATCTTAAGTGCTTCTGGGATGCTGGTGCTATTGGCACATGTAGATATGCATTTCTCAGGTCTATGGACGCCATAAAACAGTTTGGGGTCAGAAGACTCTTCACTGAAAAAATTGTGTCCATTTTGAATTTTTTGTACCCGATAGCTTTGTTGAGAATCTTCAGGTTCAGAATTAGTCTGAATTTCAGGGATGTCCCCTGTCTCCCCTTCTCTTCGTCCTGGCCCTAGAACCCCTCCTGTCAACAATCAGAAATAACCCTGATATCGAAGGATTCAAAGTGGGAAAAGAGGAGCACAAACTGGCTGCTTATGCGGACGACGTGCTCTTCTATATAAGTAACCCCGGAAATACACTACCAAGACTGGTCAAAACATTAAAACAATATGGAGAAATAACAAACTTTAAGATCAATATGGGGAAATCAGAAATCTTGAAGATAAAAGTGAATAAAATAGAGGAGGAAAAACTGAAGAGAGATTTCCAATTTTGTTGGAAAAAAGAGATTAAATACCTAGGAATAATGCTCTCGAACTCCCCGGGAAAGCTATATAGGAAAAACTATATCCATCTCTTAGAGGAAATAAGGAGGGAAGGGAAAAAACTTCAGATAAAACCTCTCTCATGGATGGGACGTATTAACGCCATAAAGATGGTCCTTGTACCTAAGATTACGTATAAATTCCAAATGTTACCCATTAGACTCCCACAGGAATATATCAGAAAGCTGAAATCAATAATCTCCAACATAATATGGAAGAACAAAAGATCAAGAATATCTCTTAAAACACTAAAACAAAATAGAGCCAAAGGAGGCCTCGCGGTCCCAGATATCCAAAAATATTACAAAGCAATAATTATGTCAAGAGCAATAGAATGGGCTAGGGAGAACCAAGAAAAAAGATGGGTGAATATAGAGAATCACTATAGTAAGACACGCTTAGGATCTATAATTTGGAACCCTCCGAGTCACAGAATGGTAGATGAGGAAACACACGGTTTGACAAAAATAGTTTTAAAAACATGGGAGGTAGCATATAAACAGTTAGACAAGACTTTTAACTCTCCTTTGATAGAATTAAAGGAGAATGAATATTTTGCACCAGGGAAAAGAGATATAGGGGGGAACTGGATAAAAAAAAGATAAAGTACAGCTAAGAGAAATACTTAAAAAAGGGAAAATAGTCACAATAGATGAGATGAAAGAAAACACAGACACATGGGTGATAGATGAATGGAGGTACATGCAATTAGATCGCTTCGTGAAAAATTTACCTCAACCAATAAGATCTGGAGAAAACGTGACAGATCTAGAAAAACTATGCTGCGCGGAAAAGACAAAAAACACAATATCCAAGTTATATAAACTATTATTAAAAGTAGAAGAAGCAGAGGTACCGACATTCATCAGAAATTGGGAAAAGGAGCTGGGAACACAAAAAGACACGAACACGATTAATAAAATGCTTCGTCTAGCCCATAGCTCAGCGGCAGATACAAAAACGGCCGAGATGAATTATAAATGCATGGCAAGGTGGTACGCAACGCCAGATAGGATGAGTAAATTTCAACAGGGGAAATCGGCAGAGTGCTGGCGGGGATGTGGAGAAATGGGCACTATGGCTCACTTATGGTGGAATTGCCCGGTAATTAGGAAATATTGGAAAAAAATCCTAGGTTTGATAAAGGAGATTACAAAAATAGAGGTGAAGGAGGATCCGTGGGTGGTCCTCTTCCACGGCATAGAAGGAACTGTGAAACAATATAAGACATCTCTGGTTCCACATCTACTGAATGCAGCAAAAAGATTAATCCCCAAAAATTGGTGGGGAAAAGAAAGCCCAGAGGTGTGGGACTGGATAAATGCCGTGGAGGAGACCCACACCATGGAGCAGCTGTCTCTGTATAAAGAGGAAAAGAGAGAAGTAGACAACTGGAAATGTTGGAAGGAGTTTAAAAAAAACGTGGAGTTATGCGGAAAAAATCAAGAGGTAACTACCCACTGAATAAGACCACGGGCAGTGCACAGGGGTGGGAGGGGGATATATACATATATATATGTGGACGTTCTGTTCCTTTTTTCTTGTTTTTTTTCTTTTCTTTTTTGTTTTCTCTCTCTGTTTTTTCTTCTGTCTTAGTTTTTAGATAGGGGAAACAGAGAGTTTCATAAATAAAGATAAGATTTTAGAGAAGGAGAAGGAAGGGCTACGCCTTAACAGGCGAGGCTAAGCTTTATATAACTATTTTATGTAAACCCCTGTTTGGACCCCCCGTGGGAAATAAAAATAAATATGCCACAGTGATGAAGAAATAAGAGGAGATAAGTATGAGCGAGAAAGCTGAATTAATCTCTTTAAGAATTTTCTGAGGTGGCTAACAAAAAAAAAAAAAAAAAATAAAAAAAAAATGAATTAGTCTGAATTTGCCTGAAGGCTTCTTCACCAGAAATATGTGTAAATAAATGCAAATGTCCTACTTCCTTGGGAGGCGCGTTCGTGATCACCTTTTGTAGCCTCAATTCTTTCAAGATAGCGGTCATTGCTATGGATTTTTCTGGGTCACGTAAAAACGCACAGGTGGCGGGGTTGAGAAAATTCCAGCCTGTAACCCTCTAAAATTATCTTGAGGATAAACTGGCTGTTCGTTATAGTCTTCCACTGTAAAAAGGTTTGTAACCTTGCTCCCACAGTTGGATGACAGTCACTGGGTTTTTGTATTTGTGGCAGGGGGGCAAAATAGTACTCTTGACTTGCCCCTCCCTCTTTGAGACTTCCATGGCCTTTTATAGCCTGTCTCTTTGGTATCTGTGGTTTTCCGAAAAGCACGAAAATTCTTATTGCCTTGCGGAATCACCTTTTTCTTTATAGGGAAAGACTTCTTCTTGTCAGCTGTTCTGTCAAGTATGGCTTCAAGCCCTGGGCCAAACACCAGATCTCCCTCAAAGGGCAGACCGCACAATTTTGTTTTTGAGGCAGTATCCCCTGTCCATGTCTTGACCCATAAAGCCCTGCGAGCTGAGTTTATTAAAGCTGAGGATCTGGCTGACATTCTGATTGATTCAGCTGAAGCATCCGCTATATACCCTACTGCTTTTAGTAACACTGGGAGTGTATCTAGCAGATCTTTACGAGGCGTCCCTGCCTGAATATGCGCTTTCAGCTGTTCCAGATTCCTGGCTACCACCGTTGAAGCCATGGCTGGTTTCAAATTTGCTAAGGATGAATCCCACGCCTTCCTTAATAGGGAGTCCGCCTTTTTATCCATGGTATCCTTAAGGATACCCATGTCCTCAAATGCCAGGTCAGTATTCCTTGATACCTGGGAAAACGCTGCGTCAAGCCTTGGTTTTTTGTTCCAGATATGTGAGCTATCCTCGTCAAACGGAAATCTCCGCTTGAGGGATTTGGAAAAGAAAGGGGCTCTTTCTGGATCTTTCCATTCCCTTTTAATAGTTTCCGATAGAAACTTGTGTACTGGAAAAACTCTGTGCTTTTCCTCCCCGAGGCCCTGGAACATCCTATCGTGTAAGGATAACTGAGTTTTATCCTCTGTGATGTTAAGGGTAGTGTGTATTGTCTTTAGCAGATCATCCACCTCCTCAAGGGATAGTTTGCACCTAGAAGAAGTCTCATTCTCTTCTTTGTCAGAGTTTGGTAGAGCGCTACATTCTTCCTCCTCTGAGTCACTGCCCCCTCTGGATGCAGAAGCAGAGTGAGAACGGGGGACCGTACTGCTATGCGCCGTTGGGCGTCTATCCAGATAGGACCTGAAGGATTCAAGTGTCCGCCAGTTCCTTCCTGAAAGAGCTCAGCAATTCTCCTTGCGGAGTTGCAGGACTAGCAGAAGCAGTCTCCTCCTTAACTATGTCTGCAAAACAGGACTTGCATAATATTTTGGTCCAGGAATCCCTCAGTAAACCTTCACATGACGGACATTTCCTCTTAATAATAGGGGAGACATGCTCGGTCTTTTCTTTAGCTTTCTGAAATATCCTAAGGGAAAAAAGAAATCTGCTGAACCAACATTTCAAAAACAGATTACATGCTGTACAAAAGGAAACCAAAAGGGAAGTTAACCCCTTAACCCAGTGGTTCTCAACCTCTAGTGCCGTGACCCCTTGATAAAATTTCCCAAGTTGTGGGGACCCCTAATCATAAAATTAATTCATAGTGTGGTTTATCAGCACCCAAGGCAAGACAAGTAATTTGCGCCCCTAACCCACGGACATTTAGCGCTCCCTGAGTCCCTTCCACTCGTACAGTATTAAAACCCCTTATGGTGCATTTTAGGATGCATCACTCTCTTTGTTCTCCTTTCTTTCCCTTTTATCTCTCTCTATCCTAATTTCTTGTTTTTTTCCCCCCATCCCTCTCTAGCCGTCTTTCTTGTTCTCTTATTCTTTCTCTTTTTCTTTGTTCCGCCCCCTGTTTTCCTCTCCCTTACATGTATTCTCTATTTTTATTCCTTCTCTTACTCCTTGGTGGGGGGGGTGGAGGGAATGGGATGAGTGGCAGTGCTGGCGGGGAATTCTGATCAGCCAACTTAAGTGGTCTTGATCAAGGTCATCTGCTGATCTGAGAACTGTAGTGGGGACTTTTAATGGCAACTATAATCCCAGGTAGTGTTACTCAATGTGTCTCCGGCTTCACTGTGTCTCCGACTTTGTGGTGTCTCGTAGCAGTGACACCTATGCCAAAATCAGAAGATAGGGTCTCCTTCAGCCCCTCCCACTTTACATTCCTCACCAGTCAGCTGACCTCTAGTCTTTGCCCCCAGCCATGCTGTGAACTGAATGGACGGCTGTGAAGAGGCTGAGTGGGCTCCAGGAACAGCCCAGCTGGGTGGCCGCAAAAAGGCTGGGAGAACAGTGCAGGCTTCAGGAACAGCCAAGGATTTGGTGACCCCTGGCAAATCATCATTTGACCCGAGGGGGTCCCGACCCCCAGGTTGAGAACCACTGCCTTAACCCCTATGTCCTGTTCCACAGCCAGTGAATCACTCCACAGATCCACTTCCAACCAAGTAATCAATCACTTCTTCTAGTACTCAGGAAAAGTGATCTGCAGGCCCCCCTTTCCCCATTTTTAGGAAGGGAATATACATAGAATAATTGCCCATAGAGTAAGAAAAAAACTGTGACCAATGTCCCTGCTTACCTGGGCTTGGCTGACTGGTGTGGCTCCTGCCACTGCCGTCTGATCGTCCTCCATTGCTGACAGGACTACAGCGGCGTCTGTGCTCCTTTATTTGATTTTCCCAGGCCGCTCACCGCTGTGAGGGCCGGAAATTACTTCAGCCGGAAGACCGCCCCCTCGTCCTGCGTTCCAGCGGCCGGAACCGGAAGCCGCGTCGCGCTGCTCGAGGCCCCGCCCCCGGCCGGAATGACGCGCTCGTCTTCCGAACCCGGAAGGCGTGAGGTACTGTAAAGTAGACGCCGTTTGCTTCTCCACAGCCATGCCGCCGGTCTGTAGGAGCGGAACCCACAGCAGCATGAAGAGGGGGCGCTGGAGAATCCCCCACACGTAAGGGAGGATGCGGGGCTGTCTTGAGAGCAGAAAGGAAACAACTTTTACCGGTATGCCCAATACTTTCACCACCTGGAGAAAGCGCAGCACACACCTGATTCCCTGCAGCGCTTCCACCATGGCGGAGGAAACACTACAACTGAGGCCATGGTGGAAGTGTCCGGTCTTTAACCAGTTGCCAACCGCCGCACGACGATGTACGTCCTCAGAGCGGCACGGGCAGGCAAAAGGGCTTACAGGTACGTCCTTGCCTGCCCGCGGGTGGGGGGTCCGATCCCCCCCCCCCCCCCCCCCCCGGTGCATGCGGCGGTCGGCAAATCCTCCCCGACGATCGGTGAGGCCATCCATTCGTGGCCCCCCCCCTCGCGATCGCTCCCAGCCAATGGGATCATTTCCCTGCCTCTGTATTGTACACAGAGGCAAAGGAAATGATGTCATCTCTCCTCGGCTCAGTATTTTCCGTTCCGGCACCGAGGAGAGAAGACTAAGTAGAACATGCCAGGCACACTTTACACCCCCGATCCCCCCCCAATCACCCCTCCCTGTCACACTGACCCCAAGCAGGTTTTTTTTTTTTCTGATTACTGCATTGGTGTCAGTTTGTGACAGTTACAGTGTTAGGACAGTTAAGCTGGCCATACACCATACAATTTTCCTGTTCAATTTTCTTTAGATTTACCTTCAACTATGTAGTACAAGGGCCTGCCTGATTGCATCCAAATTGAAAGTGTTTAGGTTTGACCTCCTATTATATGGTTTTGGTAAATCTAAAGGAAAGTTGAACAGGAAAATTGAATAGTGTATGGCCAGCCTTAGAGTTACCCCCCTTTAGGTCTAGGATACCCCCCTAACAAAGTTTTAACCCCTTGATCACCCCCTGTCACTAAGCGATCATTTTTCTGATCGCTGTATTAGTGTCGCTGGGAGGTAAATGTTTAGGTTCGCCGTCAGCGTTTTATAGCGACAGGGACCCCCATATACTACCTAATAAATGTTTTAACCCCTTGATTGCCCCCTAGTTAACCCTTTCACCGCTGATCACCGTATAACCGTTGCGGGTGACGCTGGTTAGTTTATTTTTTATAGTGTCAGGGCACCCGCCGTTTATTACCGAAAAAAGGTTTAGCCCCCTGATCGCCCGGCGGTGATATGCGTCGCCCCAGGCAGCGTCAGATTAGCGCCAGTACCGCTAACACCCACGCACGCAGCATACGCCTCCCTTAGTGGTATAGTATCTGAACAGATCAATATCTGATCAGATCTATACTAGCGTCCCCAGAAGTTTAGGGTTCCCAAAAACGCAGTGTTAGCGGGATCAGCCCAGATACCTGCTAGCACCTGCGTTTTGCCCCTCCGCCCGGCCCAGCCCAAGTGCAGTATCGATCGATCACTGTCACTTACAAAACACTAAACACATAACTGCAGCATTCGCAGAGTCAGGCCTGATCCCTGCGATTTCTAACAGTTTTTTTTGGTAGCTTTTTATTGAACTGGCAAGCACCAGTGGCCTAGTACACCCCGGTCGTAGTCAAACCAGCACTGTAGTAACACTTGGTGACGTGGCGAGTCCCATAAGTGCAGTTCAAGCTGGTAAGCTGGCAAGCACAAGTAGTGTCCCGCTGCCACCAAGAAGACAAACACAGGCCCATCGTGCCCATAATGCCCTTCCTGCTGCATTCGCCAATCCTAATTGGGAACCCACCACTTCTGCAGCGCCCGTACTTCCCCCATTCTCATCCCCAACCAAATGCAGTCGGCTGCATGAGAGGCATTTTTATGTCCTCCCGAGTACCCCTACCCAACTAACCCCCCCCCCCCCCCCAAAAAAGATGTCATGTCTGCAGCAAGCGCGGATATAGGCGTGACACCCGCTATTGTCCCTCCTGTCCTGACAATCCTGGTCTTTGCATTGGTGAAGGTTTTGAACGCTACCATACACTAGTTGCGTATTAGCGTAGGGTACAGCATTGCACAGACTAGGCACACTTTCACAGGGTCTCCCAAGATGCCATCGCATTTTGAGAGACCCCAACCTGGAACCGGTTAGTTATAAAAGTTAGTTACAAAAAAAGTGTCAAAAAAATAAAATAAAATAAAAAATAGTTATTTTATTGTTCTCTCTCGCTCTATTGTTCTGCTCTTTTTTACTGTATTCTATTCTGCAATGCTTTATTGTTATGTTTTATCATGTTTGCTTTTCAGGTATGCAATTTTTTATACTTTACCGTTTATTGTGCTTTATTGTTAACCATTTTTTTGTCTTCAGGTACGCCATTCACGACTTTGAGTGGTTATACCAGAATGATGCCTGCAGGTTTAGGTATCATCTTGGTATTCTTTTCAGCCAGCGGTCGGCTTTCATGTAAAAGCAATCCTAGCGGCTAATTAGCCTCTAGACTGCTTTTACAAGCAGTGGGAGAGAATGCCACCCCCCCACCGTCTTCGTGTTTTTCTCTGGCTCTCCTGTCTCAACAGGGAACCTGAGAATGCAGCCGGTGATTCAGCCAGCTGACCATAGAGCTGATCAGAGACCAGAGTGGCTCCAAACATCTCTATGGCCTAAGAAACCGGAAGCTACGAGCATTTCATGACTTAGATTTCGCCGGATGTAAATAGCGCCATTGGGAAATTGGGGAAGCATTTTATCACACCGATCTTGGTGTGGTCAGATGCTTTGAGGGCAGAGGAGAAATCTAGGGTCTAATAGACCCCAATTTTTTCAAAAAAAAGAGTACCTGTCACTACCTATTGCTATCATAGGGGATATTTACATTCCCTGAGATAATAAAAATGATTTAAAAAAAAAAAAAAAAAAAAATGAAAGGAACAGTTTAAAAATAAGATAAAAAAGCAAAAAAATGAGGGAAAAAAAAAAATAAAAAAAAAAAAAAAAATAAAAGAAAAAGCACCCTTGTCCCCCCTGCTCTCGCGCTAAGGCGAACGCAAGCATCGGTCTGGCGTAAAATGTAAACAGCAATTGCACCATGCATGTGAGGTATCACCGCGAAGGTCAGATCGAGGGAAGTAATTTTAGCAGTAGACCTCCTCTGTAAATCTAAAGTGGTAACCTGTAAAGGCTTTTAAAAATGTATTTATTTTGTTGCCACTGCACGTTTGTGCGCAATTTTAAAGCATGTCATGTTTGGTATCCATGTACTCGGCCTAAGATCATCTTTTTTATTTCATCAAACATTTGGGCAATATAGTGTGTTTTAGTGCATTAAAATTTTTTAAAAAGTGTTTTTTCCCCAAAAAATGCGTTTGAAAAATCGCTGTGCAAATACTGTGTGAAAAAAAAAATGAAACACCCACCATTTTAATCTGTAGGGCATTTGCTTTAAAAAAAATATATGTTTGGGGGTTCAAAGTAATTTTCTTGCAAAAAAAAATATTTTTTTCATGTAATCAAAAAGTGTCAAGGGCTTTGTCTTCAAGTGGTTAGAAGAGTGGGTGATGTGTGACATAAGCTTCTAAATGTTGTGCATAAAATGCCAGGACAGTTCAAAACCCCCCCAAATGACCCCATTTTGGAAAGTACACCCCAAGCTATTTGCTGAGAGGCATGTCGAGTCCATGGAATATATTTTATATTGTGACACAAGTTGCGGGAAAGAGACAAATTTTTTTTTTTTTTGCACAAAGTTGTCACTAAATGATATATTGCTCAAACATGCCATGGGAATATGTGAAATTACACTCCAAAATACATTCTGTTGCTTCTCCTGAGTATGGGGGATACCACATGTGTGGGACTTTTTGGGAGTCTAGCCGCGCACGGGACCCCGAAAACCAAGCACCGCCTTCAGGCTTTCTAAGGGCGTAAATTTTTGATTTCACTCTTCACTGCCTATCACAGTTTCGGAGGCCATGGAATGCCCAGGTGGCACAAAACCCCCCCAAATGACCCCATTTTGGAAAGTAGACACCCCAAGCTATTTGCTGAGCGGTATAGTGAGTATTTTGCAGACCTCACTTTTTGTCAAAGTTCTGAAAATTAAAAAAAAGAAAAAAAATTTTTTTTCTCTTGTCTTTCTCATTTGTTTGGGGGGGTTGTGCCACCTGGGCATTCCATGGCCTCCGAAACTGACAGGCAGTGAAGAGTGAAATCAAAAATTTACACCCTTAGAAATCCTGAAGGCGGTGATTGGTTTTCGGGGGCCCCGTACGCGGCTAGGCTCCTAAAAAGTCCCACACATGTGGTATCCCCATACTCAGGAGAAGTAGCTAAATGTATTTTGGGGTGCAATTCCACATATGCCCATGGCCTGTGTGAGCAATATATCATTTAGTGACAACTTTTTGTAATTTCTTTTTTTTTTTTTGTCATTATTCAATCACTTGGGACAAAAAAAATGAATATTCAATGGGCTCAACATGCCTCTCAGCAATTTCCTTGGGGTGTCTACTTTCCAAAATGGCATCATTTGTGGGGGTTTTGTACTGCCCTGCCATTTTAGCACCTCAAGAAACGACATAGGCAGTCATAAATTAAAGGCTGTGTAAATTCCAGAAAATGTACCCTAGTTTGTAGGCGCTATAACTTTTGCGCAAACCAATATATACTTAGACATTTTTTTTAACAAAGACATGTGGCCGAATACATTTTGGCCTAAATGTATGACTAAAATAGAGTTTATTGGATTTTTTTTTTTAGAACAAAGTAGAAAATATTTTTTCAAAATTTTCGGTCTTTTTCCGTGTATAGCGCAAAAAATATAAACGGCAGAGGTGATCAAATACCATCAAAAGAAAGCTCTATTTGTGGGAAGAAAAGGACGCAAATTTAGTTTGGGTACAGCATTGCATGACTGCGCAATTAACAGTTAAAGCGATGGAGTGCCAAATTGTAAAAAGTGCTCTGGTCAGGAAGGGGGTAAATCCTTCGGGGGCCGAAGTGGTTAAAGAAACTGACTGCAGTGTTTCCTGGGAAAGTGGGTGGAGCTGCGCTCTCTCCAGGTGCTGTCCTGAAAGACGAAGGGAGAAAAGTGTTTTTTGTTTTTTTAATAGGCATTCCAAATTTTCATCTGTTGGATCCCTAAGCATTTGAGCATTGTCTGCCGTACAAGTCAAACTCTTATTCCCAGAGGATATAGCAGCATTAATTGCTGGTATACCCCACTTTGTGAATTTTCTCCACCGTAGGATAAAGTGTGAAAAAACTTTTTAGGAGGGGAAAAAAAAAAATGCTTATCTGGGTCATCCACTAAGATACAAAAAAGCTTTTCCAGCAATGGATAGACAGGAAAGGTATGCACAGCTGAAGAGGCTTTAGCGAACCCCAACACTCAGTTAAGGGTACATAAATGTGGAGCAGACCATTCAGCAAGAAATTGCACCAATCTTACATGAAAGCTGATCCACCCGCATTTGACACCTCAGAAGGGGAGTCATCAGCCTCACCATGGTCCCCTGAGGGAATTAATCTTCTCCTGCCCCTAGTTCCTCCGTTTGGGGGTCCTGGGTAATGGAAGAGAACCTGCTGCATTTTGTCCCACACTGGGATGCGATTAAAGCTGCTAACTTTTTTTTTTATTTATATTTTTTTCTCAATGCTATCATGGCTGAGGAAAAAAAGAGCTTTTTAGTAACAAACAGGGGCTGCAGTGTTGAAAACAGTTGCAAACATTTCATGGCCCCGATGCTCATTTTGACCAGCTATTCCCTCTCAGGGGAGGATGCGATTGTAGAGATGAGTAGGCTTTCCAGAACTTGAGGGAGACCCTTTTAGCCCTTTTTTGGGTGTGTTTCAACCCCCCTTCTGACATTAGTCCGATGCACAAAAGCAGAGGTACTATCAGAAGAAATTGCATCCACTGCTTGAGCAATAGTTCAGCCACTGCTGTTGCTATTAATGCTCAGCCTGATGCAAATAGTAAATGTGTCAAATAGGAAATGCCTGTGTCACCAAACCTTTTTCATGCCCCTCTTATCTAGTGTCCCTCCGCCAACTTGCAGCCAGCACAAATGGTGTTTTTACAACACTCCCGCGTCGGCGCTGGAGGAAGTCAACGCCGCACTAAGCCCCGCCCTGTCGTTACATCACGCCCCCTCCTTTCTCTTATCAATAAAATGTTTTCCCGCGCAAGCGCAGGCCTCCGATCCGTCGGGATCAGCTAGTGTGGGAGGGATGGCAGGGAGGAGACCTGAAAGCCGCCGCCATGCTAGGGCCGGTGAAAGAAAGAAAAAAAAAAAAAAAGGCACCGCCAATCGTTCTTTAGCTCTCTCCTAATGTCCGGCCTCGTGAAGAGGCTTCAGCCCAGGTGGGGGGTGTCTGGTGAAGCAAAATCCCCCCCCCCGAACTTACCGGAGGTCTGCCTGCTACCCAGAGGAAAAAAGCCTGCTGCTTCTGTGACACAGCGTGATCTCTGGAGGAAAGCATGAGAAGGTACGTGCTCCATACAGCCCCTGACACTTAGGCATGACAACAGTTTACTTTTTAAAGGAGACATTTCATAAGAAAATTTAAAAAATTTGTTAGAAAAACTCCACTTACCTTTCCCACCGCAGGGTTTTCTGTGGTAAAAACCAACAGACCCAATCTTCACCCTTCACGGTGGGTTCTGTTAAACCTTCAGGAACCAGGGACCCTCGAGGAACCCACACTCCTGGCCCTGTAATAGCACCCCGCCAGTAAAACTTTATGGCTCTAAAATACCAAAGTACTGGGCTCCCAGGGTCCAGCTCTCTAAAAAGAGAAGCATTACAGGTAAAACCTTGTTTCTTCGGACACAAGGCCCGGGTACCATTCAATTCGGCCTAAAAGACACTTTGAATAGTTCCGGCTGCATAGCTAGCCCCAGTGCAGCTCAGCACAGCACATCTTTACTCATGACCAATACCTTAGACACTGGAGAAAAACCTGAGGTACTTCCAGTAGTGGGAGGGGTTATATAGGGAGTGGACTTCCTGTCTTAGGGTGTGCCAGTGTCCATCACCTGAAGGTGGCCTATAACCCACATAGTAACTACTTTGGCTCTGTGTCCCGTGATGTACAATAAGAAAGTTTGTGTTATTCCTATTCTCTGAAAAAATGGGCAAGAAGTCAAATTCTATGTAAACTTATGAGCACAAATGTTTTTGCAAATAGAAACAAAAAAAATAAATAAAAGTTTTTCCACAAAGTGCTCGCCCTTTTTTTCACTTCTATCGCAAAAACTAAAAAACCCAGTGGTTATTAAATACCACCAAAGGAAAGCTCTATTTTATGTGAAAAAATGCATGACTGGAGTAATTGGTATTCAAAGTGCTAGAGCACTGAAAGCTGAAAATTTGTCTAGGCAGGAAGGGGGTATAAGTGCCCTGTATTGAAGTGGTTAAAGTGAATGTCCCTTTTTCCCCCCTCTTAGCGGAGTTCCTAGTTTTGACAGGTACTTCATGTCCCACTTTTGTCACCTTGCCACCTAGGCAACTCCTCCTCTCCCCCTTGTGTCACAGGTCCCAGAAGATTGCCAGAACACTTAGAGCGCAGTGCAACTCGCGCATGCGCACCCAGCTGTGAAGCTGCAAGCTATCACAGCTGGGTGCCTACACAATGACGGCGCCGCGGAGAGGAGGGGGAGAGGAGCGAGGCTTCGAGCTGCCGTGCCCCGCAGGAAAGTCCCTGCACTATTTTAGAAAATCGCAGCCTGCACAGAAACCGAGGTTCCCAGTATGGGTGCAATTTCCAGTGTGGGCAGCAAACAATTAGGATTAAATGGCACCCGCCCATGGGTCCTGCAATTCGCTGTGCAGGTGATTGCGGCTGTTGGTATCTGTGTGGGTCCTGCAGCGGCACCACTGGAGCAGATTAGTCTAAAAGCTATGTGTGCACTGCATGAATACACAATTTCACACATTTCTGTAGATCACAGATGTGAACAGAAACCTACAGATAAAATTTTGAAAGTGTTCACCGCACATGGAAGTTTACGACTTAAGCTGTGAAGCGGTATCAAACCTTGCAATTCAGGCTTTACGCAACTTTTATTTTCAACTTCTTTATGAAAACTGGAAGAAGAATTCCAACCATTAGCACAAAACATACACATATAAGAAACATAGCACACCAGATATTGCTATAACATTTTTAATTCCAACTCCTTTGTGTAATATGAAGGGCTAACAGGGTTGAATCACCTAGAGTAGCGACATCACCCGCCAACATCCACTGATCTAGAAACTTTCCCACCAGCCACACATGAAACACAAAAGACCCTGGAGCTTTAAAGTCATGTGACTGCATAGAACAAAACAGTATTAACATAATTTATGCTAAAATTGAAAGAGTTATTAAATTCGGGCACATTTTTACTTCTTAGGGGCCCCCTGCAGGTATATGTCATAATGTGCTAGTATGCACAGGATATTTAGCACAATATGGCAAATAAGCCCTCCAGTGCGGTCAATCCTGTGGGGCCCGGGCGCTTCCATCTTCACCCGGTCCTCCTTCTGGGTCACCTGCCTTCAGCCAATTGAATGGCTAAACCGCAAGGACATCACTCCTGCACATGTGCACAGCAGTTGCATTGCCGCGGCACAGATCAGGGGCCATAAACGCACACGAAGCTGCGCACGCACAGCTCATTGCAAATTAAGGCCGACAGGCAGGTGGAAGCTTTTAGACAGGGTAATAAATATAATGTCTGTCAGAAAGTTTTCAAAATGTGGCTTTACTACCAATTTAAGCATGGCAATGAGGAGTCAACATCTTATAGTAGGGTTATTCTTAGCCTTTCCTTCTACTTTAAGCTATGAAATGAAAGCAAACCTTGAAAATAAGGTTTTATCCAAACTTATGATCTTCAACCTATTTACGAAAAAACTGGAAAGAAACTTGTTAGTAACAGAGTGCACCAGATAGCAATAAAAATGTATTAAACAAAGTGAAACCATTGCACTTACTGGTGATGAGCACTTCCCACTTTACATAAAGCAAGTGTAAAGCCCCTTTTCACACGGGCTTTCCGAACAGATGCACCTGCCAGTTTTACAGGGGGACCTGATCAGACGCTCCATTCAGCACTATGGAGCGGCAGATGTCAGGAGGTGGCATTTCCCCTGCTACCTGATCCATGAAAACTAGACAGATGGTGACCCTATTTTCCATCCGTCTTGTGGATCGGATGGGATCAGATGAAAAACAGACAGGCGGTCAGTTTTCATTCGATATCCCCATAGAGGAGAGCGGGGCTCTGACAGGTCCGTCTCTGCACAGTGAGGTGAGACAGGCTTGCCATGCGCCTGCTCAGCGGATCGATCCCCCGCTGATCAAAGTGGAGTCCGCCGGGTGGACCGCCCGTGTGAAAGAGTCCTAAGCCCCATCTGGATCCATCAGCCCAGCTAGCATTGGCCACTAAGAGCAGAGTGCATGAGATGCCAAGCACCAATGCAACCCTCACAGAATATGTTGAGTGTGCCAATCACCTGAATCATGTAGCAATCCTATTCACAAAGCAAGTGCTACTACTGATTTTATAGCAGGGGCAGACTCCCAATCACATCAGTAGCACTACCCAACGAGCAGGCCTATTCTATGATGCAGGTAATCAGCACCCTCATATACCCAATTCGGGACTGAGTTTGGTGTCTCCTGGAGTTAGGTCTCAGTGCTTTAGTAGGCACTGCTGGATGGAATGGTTATTGCAAGTTGTGGATACAGAAGGAAAATAAAGCTGGCCATACCTTATGCAATGTTCTGTTTCAATTCCCTTTAGATTTACCTTCAGCTATGTAGTGCAAGGGCCTGCCTGATTGCATACAAATTGAAAGTGTTTAGATTTATTAAAACTATAGGAAAATTGTACAATGTATGACCAGTCAGCCTGTGAGTGTTCCCAGTTTCAATGGTTTTAACTGGTTTCTTAATACTATGGCAAGATTTGGTGCACTCAGTTACTCTGTTACCTAGTTTCCATAGCTTTTCTAGATATTGATACAAGCCATGTTTTTGCCACAGCACCTAGGTCTCTGGATTTGCAAGAATAGTTTTAGCCTAATTTTGGTCAATTATAGAGCATTTTTTTTTTTTTGGAAGGGGGGGGGGGGTAGTTTGTTTGGTTTTATTTTTTTTTAAATAGCAAGAGCTGGTGCACTCAGTTACCATTAGCAAATATTTGGATACTGATACAAGCTGCAAAGATCTAAGCGACTGTATTTTCCATTGCACTTGGCCTCTGGGATTGTAGAATAGTTTTTAGCCCAAATTTGGGTCAGGCAGTTTTTAGGATTAGCACATTTTGTCCATTTAGAGAACATCTTCTGGCTGTCTCCCATTGTTAAATAGTTAAGTTATCTGCCTGTACAGATTCAAAGTAAGCATCATAACTTCAGGGTCACCTGATTTAATGTCAAGTGCTTTCAAAAAACAGTCTAGAGCTTCCTTCACATTGCCACCATCTTTAAGTACTTTGCCACGTTGTACCAGGGTGTCAAAATTATCTTTAATGCATGGGCGCTTTGCTTGAATCACTTCAGTATCTTGAGCCAGACAGTCGATTTGTTCATTAGTAAGGAGTTCCACTTCACCAGTAGATTCCTCTATGGATTCTTCTTCATTCACAGAGGTTCCAATAAAGCTATCGGATCCATGCTCTTCATCCGATGTCCATGCGCTTTCCCCTTCAGGTAATGTCTCTCCTGCAGGTTCTGCTTCTGTAGATACATGCTCTTCTTTGGCTTCTTCAGCTTCATCTTCAACAAGTTCATCCTCCTCACTGCTTTCCTTGCTGGCATCAACAATGCTTTCTTCTAAGTCTGTTGCTTCCTCTACAGCGATGTCAATAAGAGATCTCCTGGAAGCAATAGATCTGCGCCTCATAGGGGTTCTGGTGGGGGAGGTCAGTTTGCCAGAAATAGATCTGTCTAACTTAGGTGTTGAAGCACTTAGCCCTTTGGCTGAAGGGCTATTAAAAGGAGAATATACCCTCTCATTTTCATCAGCAAGGAACACGGAAGTTTCCTCCTCACTTTCAGAGGAGATTCTTCTTAAAACTTTTCGTCGACCAGTATGACATATCTCCTCCTCCTCCTCCGTATCTATGCCATTTAGCTGAACATCCTTTTGATGCGAGTTTGCATAATTTGTGTTATGTTTAAACTTCTGACCTATTTCAGGACTGTCCCCAAGGTTGGGCATTGAATTTACTATTTCTTCACTTACAGCTTTAACTTCACTTTCAGCATCTGAAGAATGACCCAAGTTGTTGTCTTCCTGACTCATATTCTCAAGGGAATCATCTAATACAAGCATAGGGATGTTCTCTTGAGCCACTGAGGTCTCCATAACACTTTCCAGTTCACCCATGCTATCACCATATCCACCTTGATCCATTGAATCTTCAAGTACAAGATTGAAATCGCATTTTGATAGCTGCAAACTGAGTTTTTCTTTCACGCTTAGGTTTCCATGTTCAATATCGGACTGTTCCAATTTCACAGTATTGGTAAAGCGGTTTAAAGGGTTAGCCACTGGAGACCCCAACAAAGACAATTTTTTCTCCACAGAAACTTTTGAAGCTGGATCCTCCGTAACATTATGTCCATCTGACGTAGCACTATAGGCATCCTATGAGAAATAAAATAGAGCGATATGAAAGCAATGTCAGCTGTTACATTCTGTGCAATTCACATGACAAAACAGCATGCAGTATAAAACTATCTGCAAAGAAGCAATAAGGAGTTCTCACCGACTTATGCAATAGCTTTTTGCAGGTGTAGTATCAAATCAATGCTGTATGCATGGTTTTAAATTAAAGCTGATCTCTAGGTTTTTTGTGACTTTAAACGTTTTGTCTGGACCAAACTGGTCCAAAAACTATTTCCTTCACTAAGTGCTGCACTGGCTCTAAGCACCGTATGTAATGCAAGTAGCTTTAGCTACATACAGTACACAGTGCTCGATTCCGACTGTGACACACACTTCCCATCTCAGGAAGAGCTCAGAGTGCCAGCAGGTGACCTGAGAAGAGGATCGGGACTGCTCGGTGCAAAATCACTGCACAGAGCAGGCAGGTAGGACATGTTTAGTTTTACATTACAAAACACTAACATTTCTCTGCTATTTTCCCTATTCAGGAGTAAAGCTGCAGAGACACTTAGAACAACCCCCACACAAGTATACTCTTGACTTCACTTGTCCCAACATTCTGCCACAGAACATACCCAGTGCTTCCACGTATAGGAGAGCATGTATTCTCCTACGTTAACACCCAGCAGCATTAACAGACTGCTCACATCTAAACATTTTAGGAAGGAGAGAAGGCAAAAAGGAACTTGGTAGCTTGTTCAGGAAGTTTCATGCAAAAGACCGAGCCTCATTGAAAACATTTTTAGAGAACATCTAGCAGCCCCGATCCTCTTTGGGGGTACCCCGCTGGTGATCCTGGGCCCCCCTCTTCATGGGGTGCCCCAACAGAAAGCCTCATTCCCTGGGGGCATCTGTGCGGCCTCGCTCCCGAGTCCTGAAGATGCGCCCATTGACAGAGCAGGACTCAGCCCCACCCCCCTAATGATACTGGATTTGATTGACAGCAAGAGCCAATGGCTCCCGCTGCTATCAATCTGTCCAATGAGGAGAGACAGCAGCTGGAGCCGCTGCACTCATCGCTGGTTTGGATCGGGCTCAGGAAAAAAAAAAAAAAAAAAAAAAAAAAGGACGTGCATCTGCAGCACAGGTGGTTTTTCACCTGCATGCATAGAATGCATTGCCACTTTAAGCATTACATGCTGAATTAAAAAGGGAGAATCTGAATTTAAAACTTTCTTCCATTTCGAATATAGTTCTCTAGCATCCTTAACCACTTAAAGCGGTAGTAAACCCTCCGATACTATCATAACAATTTACATATTCTTAAAGACTATAGTTCTACATCGATTGATCGCTATATATTTATTCACATTATTTGTCTTACTGTATAAACTTGAGATCTTGTAAAGAGTAATTCCTGTAGTAATCCCGTGCCATCTCGGTTGTGGTCTTCTGCGTCTTATTCAATTTGAATTTCCGCCCACAGTTCCTCCTAGTCTCTGTAATCCCGCACGTGCGCACTATGGTCACAATATTCAAGCCATCATGCTCTTTGTGAGTAATGTGCACGAAGCATCGCGGGATGTCGGGGCTGACGTCTACATGAGGAATTGACGCAGCCCCGACATAAGCTAGGAATTTTTCTGGCCGAGTCTCTGCTTGCCGGAATGAACAGGGGATCCGGCGCATGCGCGGTACACGTCCCCACTCGTGAATACAGCTGTAACTTCCCACGTAAACAGGTAAGAAAAAAAAGGCTAATAGCAATCTATTTAAAATAATGACATGCACAATTAAATTGAAAGTGAAAATTTTGACTATACAACCGCTTTAAGGACCACCTCACGCCGATATACGTCGGCAAGGCAGCACGGGCAGGCAAAATCACGTAAATATACGTGATCTGCCTCCTGCGGGTGGGGGGGTCCGATCGGACCCCCCCGGTGCCCGAGGCGGTCCTCTTTTGTCCCCCGGCAATCGGAGGTGAGGGGGAGGCCATCCGTTTGTGGACCCCCCCCCCCCCCCTCGCGATCGCCGCCGGCCAATCAGAACATTCCTTTGCTGCTGTATGTTAAACAGCAGCAAAGGAAATTATGTCATCTCTCCTCGGCTCGGTATTTTCCGTTCCGGCGCCAGGGAGAGAAGACTAATGTGAGTGCACAACACAAACACACTCAGTAGAACATGCCAGGCACACAATACACCTCCGATGACCCCCGATCACCCCTCCCCCTGCCCTGTCACACTGACACCAAGCAGTTTTTTTTTTTTGGATTACTGCATGTGTCACAGTTTGTGACAGTTACTGTGTTAGGGCAGTTAGGGTTAGCCCCCTTTAGGTCTAGGGTACCCCCCTAACAAAGTTTTAACCCCTTGATCACCCCGTCGCCAAGCGATCATTTTTCTGATCGCTGTATTAGTGTCGCTGGTGACGCTAGTTAGGGACGTAAATATTTAGGTTCGCCGTCACCGTTTTATAGCGACAGGGACCCCCATATACTATCTTATAAATGTTTTAACCCCTTGATTGCCCCTAGTTAACCCTTTCACCACTGATCACCGTATAAGTGTTACGGGTGACGCTGGCTAGTTCGTTTATTTTTTATAGTGTCAGGGCACCCGCCGTTTATTACCGAATAAAGGTTTAGCCCCCTGATCGCCCGGCGGTGATATGCGTCGCCCCAGGCAGCGTCAGATTAGCGCCAGTACCACTAACACCCACGCACGCAGCATACGCCTCCCTTAGTGGTATAGTATCTGAACGCATCAATATCTGATCCGATCAGATCTATATTAGCGTCCCCAGCAGTTTAGGGTTCCCAAAAACGCAGTGTTAGTGGGATCAGCCCAGATACCTGCTAGCACCTGCGTTTTGCCCCTCCGCCCGGCCCAGCCCACCCAAGTGCAGTATCGATCGATCATTGTCACTAACAAAACACTAAACGCATAACTGCAGCGATCGCAGAGTCAGGCCTGATCCCTGCGATCGCTAACAGTTTTTTGGTAGCGTTTTGGTGAACTGGCAAGCGCCAGCGGCCTAGTACACCCCGGTCGTAGTCAAACCAGCACTGCAGTAACACTTGGTGACGTAGCGAGTCCCATAAAGGCAGTTCAAGCTGGTGAGGTGGCAAGCACAAGTAGTGTCCCGCTGCCACCAAGAAGACAAACACAGGCCCGTCGTGCCCATAATGCCCTTCCTGCTGCATTCGCCAATCCTAATTGGGAACCCTCCTCTTCTGCAGCGCCCGTACTTCCCCCATTCACATCCCCAACCAAATGCAGTCGGCTGCATGAGAGGCATTTTCTTTATGTCCTCCCGAGTACCCCTACCCAACGAACCCCCCCAAAAAAGATGTGTCTGCAGCAAGCGCGGATATAGGCGCGACACCCACTATTATTGTCCCTCCTGTCCTGACAATCCTGGTCTTTGCATTGGTGAATGTTTTGAACGCTACCATACACTAGTTGCGTATTAGCGTAGGGTACAGCATTGCACAGACTAGGCGCACTTTCACAGGGTCTCCCAAGATGCCATCGCATTTTGAGAGACTCGAACCTGGAACCGGTTACAGTTATAAAAGTTAGTTACAAAAAAGAGTGTAAAAAAAAATAAATATATATATATATATATATATATATATATATATATATATATATATATATATATATATATATATATATATATATATATATATATATATATATATATATATATATATATATATATATATATATATATATATATATATATAAATAAAATAGTTGTCGTTTTATTGTTCTCTCTCTCTTCTTCTCTTTTTTACTGTATTCTATTCTGCAATGTTTTATTGTTATGATGATTTTATACTTTATATATTATACTTTTTTATTGTTAACCTTTTTTTGTCTTCAGGTAAGCCATTCACGACTTTGAGTGGTTATACCAGAATGATGCCTGCAGGTTTAGGTATCATTCTTTTCAGCCAGCGGTCGGCTTTCATGTAAAAGCAATCCTAGTGGCTAATTAGCCTCTAGACTGCTTTTACAAGCCGTGGGAGGGAATGCCCCCCTCCACAGTCTTCCGTGTTTTTCTCTGGCTCTCCTGTCTCAACAGGGAACCTGAGAATGCAGCCGGTGATTCAGCCAGCTGACCATAGAGCTGATCAGAGACCAGAGTGGCTCCAAACATCTCTATGGCCTAAGAAACCGGAAGCTACGAGCATTTCATGACTTAGATTTCACCGGATGTAAATAGCGCCATTGGGAAATTGAGAAAGCATTTTATCACACCGATCTTGGTGTGGTCAGATGCTTTGAGGGCAGAGGAGAGATCTAGGGTCTAATAGACCCCAATTTAAAAAAAAAAAAAAAGTACCTGTCACTACCTATTGCTATCATAGGGGATATTTACATTCCCTGAGATAATAAAAATGATAAAAAAAAAAAAAAAAAAGCGCCCCTGTCGCCCCCTGCTCTCGCGCTAAGGCGAACGCAAGCGGCGGTCTGTCGTCAAACGTAAACAGCAATTGCACCATGCATGTGAGGTATCACCACGAAGGTCAGATCGAGGGCAGTAATTTTAGCAGTAGACCTCCTCTGTAAATCTAAAGTGGTAACCTGTAAAGGCTTTTAAAAATGCATTTTGTTGCCACTGCACGTTTGTGCGCAATTTTAAAGCATGTCATGTTTGGTATCCATGTACTCGGCCTAAGATCATTTTTTTATTTCATCAAACATTTGGGCAATATTGTGTGTTTTAGTGCATTAAAATTTAAAAGTGTGTTTTTTCCCTAAAAAATATGTGTTTGAAAAATCGCTGCGCAAATACTGTGTGAAAAAAAAAAAAATGAAACACCCACCATTTTAATCTGTAGGGCATTTGCTTTAAAAAAAATATATAATGTTTGGGGGTTCAAAGTAATTTTCTTGCAAAAAAAAAAAAATTTCTCATGTAAACAAAGTGTCAGAAAGGGCTTTGTCTTCAAGTGGTTAGAAGAGTGGGTGATGTGTGACATAAGCTTCTAAATGTTGTGCATAAAATGCCAGGACAGTTCAAACCCCCCCCCAAATGACCCCATTTTGGAAAGTAGACACCCCAAGCTATTTGCTGAGAGTCATGTCGAGTCCATGGAATATTTTATATTGTGACACAAGTTGCGGGAAAGAGACACTTTTTTTTTTTTGCACAAAGTTGTCACTAAATGATATATTGCTCAAACAGGCCATGGGAATATGTGAAATTACACCCCAAAATACATCCTGCTGCTTCTCCTGAGTACGGGGATACCACATGTGAGACTTTTTGGGAGCCTAGCCGCGTACGGGACCCTGAAAACCAAGCACCGCCTTCAGGATTTCTAAGGGCATACATTTTTGATTTCACTCTTCACTGCCTATCAGTTTCGGAGGCCATGGAATGCCCAGGTGGCACAAAACCCCCCCAAATGACCCCATTTTGGAAAGTAGACACCCCAAGCTATTTGCTGAGCGGTATAGTGAGTATTTTGCAGACCTCACTTTTTGTCACAAAGTTTTGAAAAAAAAAAAAAAGTTTTATTGTCTTTCTTCATTTTCAAAAACAAATGAGAGCTGCAAAATACTCACCATGCCTCTCAGCAAATAGCTTGGGGTGTCTACTTTCCAAAATGGGGTCATTTGGGGGGGTTTTGTGCCACCTGGGCATTCCATGGTCTCCGAAACTGTGATAGGCAGTGAAGAGTGAAATCAAAAATTTACACCCTTAGAAATCCTGAAGGCGGTGATTGGTTTTCGGGGTCCCGTACGCGGGTAGGCTCCCAAAACGTCCCACACATGTGGTATCCCCATACTCAGGAGAAGCAGCAAAAAGTATTTTGGGGTGCAATTCCACATATGCCCATGGCCTGTGAGCAATATATCATTTAGTGACAACTTTTTGTAAATATTTTTTTTTTTTTTTTGTCATTATTCAATCACTTGGGACAAAAAAAAAAAAAAAGAATATTCAATGGGTTCAACATGCCTCTCAGCAATTTCCTTGGGGTGTCTACTTTCCAAAATGGGGTCATTTGGGGGGGTTTTGTACTGCCCTGCCATTTTAGCACCTCAAGAAATGACATAGGCAGTCATAAACTAACAGCTGTGTAAATTCCAGAAAATGTACCCTAGTTTGTAGACGCTATAACTTTTGCGCAAACCAATAAATATACGCTTATTGACATTTTTTTTTTACCAAAGACACGTGGCCAAATACATTTTGGCCTAAATGTATGACTAAAATTGTTTATTGGATTTTTTTTAATAACAAAAAGTAGAAAATATTTTTTCAAAATTTTCGGTATTTTTCCGTTTATAGCGCAAAAAATAGAAACCGCAGAGGTGATCAAATACCATGAAAAGAAAGCTCTATTTGTGGGAAGAAAAGGACGCAAATTTCGTTTGGGTACAGCATTGCATGACCGCGCAATTAGCAGTTAAAGCGACGCAGTGCCAAATTGGAAAAAGACCTCTGGTCCTTAGGCAGCATAATGGTCCGGGGCTAAAGTGGTTAAAGCAGAGTTCTAGGTGAAATTGAAACTAGGTCTTAATCAGTTGAGCACCCCACTCCCCCTTGTTTGGTTTTTTTTTTGCCATTTTGTTGGTTTCCTGCAGAACTTCCCTCCTACCCCACTGCGGGGAGGTACATAATTTCCCCATCTGCGCCCCCCCCCCCCCCCCCCGGTACGTGTGCATGTCCCAGAAAACAGGGCCATTCAGAAAGCGCAGTAGGAAACTGGCTGTGAAGCCTGAAGACTTCACTGCCAGTTTCCCTCAGTTGCGATGCTGCTGCCTGCACCTGAGCCGGTGAACGAATCAGCTTCGGGAGCCCAACATCGCGGAATCCCTGGAAAGGCAAGTGAAAAGTCAGCAGCTACAGTATTTGTAGCTGCTAACTTTTTTTTTTTTTAGAAGCTGGAACTCTGCTTTAAAACCACTCTTAAGAGGAGATTAAAGTAATCCATTATTGTATTTAGTGGACCCTATCCGGCACAAACCTGCTCCCAAATTCTGCAATAAAGCTTGTGTCACAAAAGTTAAAGTGGAACTTTAGTCAGAAAATGAAGTCCTACTGGATCACTTCAGGCTGGCCCCTTTTGCTGGTATAGCTATGTAAAAGGCAGTGGGAAAAGCGACTAGAATTCTAGGATGCATCACCAGCAGGAGCTTATTTAAAATACAAAATCCAGTACTAAGTCCGGTTCCCTTACACACAAAGATATTGCTAAGATAGAACAAGTCCAGAGACGGGTAAACAAGAATGATGAAAGGTTTGGGGGATAACACATCAGGAGAGCCTTCAACTTACAATATGTACAGTCTGGAGAAAAGAAGAGAAAGGGGAGACATGACTTTAAATACTTCGAGGTGAATATGGTTGAGGGCAGTATTTTTAAAGCCAATATCAAGAACACAGGGACACGACCTCAAACTAGCAGGTGGAAAGTTCAAAACTAATCTTAGAAGGTATTCTTTTACTGAAAGGAGTAGTTGATGCTTGGAGTAGACTTCCAGTAGAGGTAGTGAGTCAGTCAACAGTAATTGACTTCAGACACGCTTGGGACAAACATAGATCTATACTCAAGACAAAAAAAAAAAAAAAAAAAAAAACACACCACACCCCTTATTGTGCAGCTCCTCCCTAATACTGGACCCAGATAGTGATCCAACGATGTGCACAGGAGCAGTGCTTTCTCCTCATTGGCCGAGACACAGCAGCAGGAGCCAGTGGCGGGACGAAGCCAATGCTGTGTCCCATGGACACACAGAGGCGGCTCAGGAGCGAGCATGCACGAGTGCCCCTAGAGCAAGCAGCTTGCTCTGGGGTCACTCCACGGGGTGGGAGGGGGGTGATGAGCCAGAAGTGCCAGTGTGGGACCCAAGAAGAGGATCGGGGCTGTTCTGTGCAAGGGCTTTGTGCAGAGCAAATAAAAGTATGACATGTTTGTCATTTGTTTTTTAAAAAAAGCTGAACCTTTAGTATCATTTTATATAGCATGTGGTATACAGTCAGAGCCATATAGGAACCCGTTAACACTTATAGTAAACTTTTTATGTTTCAACACTTAAAAAAAGCTTAAGTATTTTTTTTTTTTAATTAATTTAATATGTACGTACTATCTTCCTTTTAAATTTGGCAAAGACTGTCTACATGCAGTGTGTTCCTGTTGCTCCCCTTTATGAACATACATACTGGCCACCTCCTTTAAAAAGCAGAGTGCATGGTATTTTTCTTATAAGAATTATATTACTTACCCACAAAGGCAGATCATGTTGACGTAAAACTGAGGGAGTTTTGTCCTTTTCTTCATCAGTTATTACATTTGTTTGAATGCTTATGTTACTTGGGGGTTCACAGTTGAATGGAGCTGGAGGCAGATCTTCTTCATCTGAATCTAAAACGATAAAGCTGGTCATCGGACAGTCTACACCCTTTGTCCCTTTGATCCCTATGGAAAGAGCTGGCGAGTTTTCCTCATAGTCATCACTTACTAGATTAGTGACTTCATTTACTTGATCTGGTAATGCCCTTGCAAATGGACGATTTTCTTCATCTTCACTACAATTTTCAATTAACAAACTGTCCATATGACAGCTGATATTAGCAATTTCTTGTTCTTCTAGATCTACAATGACAGGAGGAGAAGTTACTGGTTTCAGACTGGGCAGACTTCTTGGTTTGGGTTTTTCTGGGGGAGGTATCTGCCGCAGCCAAGCTCCTTCAGTTCCCTTTCTTAATTGTTCCATTAGTTGCTCATTCATCTGAGATTCCATTTGTACAAGTTCATGAGCTTTCTGCACCCGCTCTTTAATGTAATGTGCTTCTTGCACATTCTCACATTCATCGTCCTCTTGGCTGGACGTCTCTTGTGCATAGATGAGGTCATGGTCAGAAATGCCAAAGATGGGCAACGTATGCAAGTAAGCTATGTGCTCATCCAGATTGGTGTCAGTTTTCCTTTGAGACGAGTGCATATTTTGCAGCTGGATCTGGGTTGTAGACGTACGTGTATCCTCTAAGGTAAACAGCTCCTTTAACTCTTGCTTTGAAAAATAGCGGTGAGGATTCTTTTTGTCACCAGTCGTTTGCCTGATTAAAGAATCTTTAAAGATTTGCCTTCTGTAAATTTTTTCTTCCACCGTCCCACATGTTATGAGCCTGTAAATGACCACATTGGCTTGCTGTCCTATTCGATAAGCTCGATCAACAGCTTGAGCATCAGTCGCTGGATTCCAGCTTGGGTCAAAAATCACAACACGGTCTGCTGCGGTTAAAGTTAATCCAACGCCGCCGACTTGGGTGGTTAACAATAGTACAGAGTAATTTCTATTGCTTTGAAACAAACTTATTCTTTTCTCCCGGTCTAAAAGGGAAACAGTACCATCGATGCGCATAATCTTAAATCCTGCGTTTGTCAAAATACGATCAACCATGTCAAGCATTTTTCTTGACTGGGAAAAAACAAGAGTTCTGTGGTCTTCTTCTCTGAGTTTATGAAGAAGCTCAATAAGCAGAAGAAGTTTTCCAGACTCTTCAATCAGAGCCTCATCAGAAAGATGATCAAATTTAGTAACTGGCTCAGGCTCATCTTCTGACATATCGCCCTCCAGTCCAAGCTGACTACATGCCCTTGCCGACAAAAGTCTGGGGTGGTCACACAATTTTTTTAGAATAGTCAGCTCTGCCAGAGGTGACCTTGTAGTCATCAATAATTCTTTAATTTGGTCCAGAGATAAAAACTTTCTATAGACATCTTCCTGAATGGCTGATAGATAAACCCAGATTATAAAGTCATTCTTTCGGGTGAGAGAAGGCATCTCAGGTGCTTTAATATCGGACTGAGAGACTGAAAGCTGTTTTGAAGCCTTTTTGTTCTGCACATCACTTTTTGTTCTTCTCAGAAAGTAAGGCTTGATAATGTTCATGAGGTTTTCAGAAATTTTTAGTCCAAGAGCTTTTTCACCTGCAGTAGCATCTCTCTCTCTAGCCCTAGTTATTGGATTTTCATACTCCATTTTGAAAGTCTTTGCAGTCCCAAGCAATGTACCTTGACAAGCAAAGTCATACAAAGCCCACATTTCTCTTAAATTGTTTTGGATTGGTGTGCCGGTGAGGAGAATGCGATTTTTAGCAGGCAAAGCAGCGCAAGACTTTGCAGTCTTTGTTGACGAGGTCTTAATTTTGTGAGCCTCATCTAAAATAATGTAATCCCAGACAAACTCTCTTCCATTGTAGGTAGACAGTTGTTGCCAGTTGTTTATTAGCATCTGGTATGTAGTTATTAGAATACCACCCTTCCTCTGAATCTTTTCAAGGTTTCTGGCCCGTTCTTTTTTACTGACACCGTGAAATTCATTTACCCTCATGCCTGGGGTCCATTTTTCAAACTCTTTTATCCAGTTGCTGATTAAGGTTGTTGGCATTATCAAAAGTACGGAACTAGCCAATTCTGCATCAAACATCCCAGACAGGAAAGCAATAACTTGTATAGTTTTTCCGAGGCCCATATCATCTGCCAATATACCGCCTTTTTTTCCATCTCTATACAGACTGTACAAAAAGGCTACACCTTCTTTCTGATGTTCGAAGAGTTTCTTGTACAGTTCCTTGTATAGCATCAAACCACTGCTGAGCACATCCACAAACTCATCATCTTGCTCATTTTGTAGTTTGAGCTGTTGAGCCTCTTCAAGCTTTGCGATCCTACTCTTCAACTTTGCACTGGGATGTAGGTTTTCCGCTTTTCGGAAGTATTCAATTGATTTCAGGAAGTTGCCATTCTTTGCTTCTTCTTTGGCCTTTCTTACATATCTGGAGACAGGAGGAGATAAAAACCACAAGGATAAGAGTTGTGCAGAAGACATCCGTCACAAAAACACAAACTTAATCAGTGAATGATGTAAACGCTAAACAAACCAGAGTAGTTACATATCCAGCTACAGCCCTAACATAAAAACGTATAAAAAAAACTCAGTGCACCGACTGGAAAGTTTGGTTCAGAAACAGAAAATGCAGGATGCACTTGACCGAAAAAGATTTTTTAATTCTATACCTGTATATTTTCTTTATAGAATTGTATTATATTCAACTTTTTAATCAATATCATGATTTTAAATGAATATGAACGTGTAGTCCATTATTACTTCCTTTAGGGCCAGTGCGTTTTTTTTCTGCATCAAAAAACGCACAAAGTGCAGGTTGTATGGTTTCCAATTGCATAATTCACACTAGTGCAGTCAGTTCCAGGGGAAAAAAAAAAAAAAAAAAAAAAAAAAAAGCAATAGAATGCACTGGAACACATCAAAAACACACCGGACCCCAGTACAGTAAGAAAAAAAAAAACACAATAAAAAAAAAAAAACCCACACACACACACACCACGCATCTGGAATACATCCCTGGAATTCAGAAACACATCCGGAATGGTTCTGAAGTGCGTTTGTGGTGTGAACAAGCCTGTAGCACAAGAAAAATGTTTCCCTTTAAATTCTATGTTTTCACACTGATCCATTGTGCTTTTTGTTGTAGTGTTAAAAATCTTGCTTGCTGCATTTTTGGTCAGAGGAAAGAAGAAAAAAAAAAAAAAAAAAAAAAAAAAAAAAAAAAAAAATCAAACTCACACACCACACACCCTTCCTGTTACAATGCATTGAAAACGCAGCAAGAAAGCATCAATAACACACCAGTGTTACTTTGAGTCACATGTCCTATGAAAACTAACCATAAAAGCATAGTAAAATCGCAGCAAAGTCGCATGCGTTTTCTGCACCATGCCAATAACACCTTTTCCATTACATTTCGGCCACTGAAATTTCAGTGCACCTTTAATGAAAAAATTTATAAAAGGTGATCCAGATTACCCAAGAGTTAGTTTTGTTTAAGCGGGAAAAAAAAAAAATAAATTTATACACACACACACACACATATATATATATACACATACACACACTCCGCAAACCCCCCCCCCCCACTGTCATTGGCTAAAATGGCATGTCCTTGGTACTGCAGTCTCATGGGATATTTACATCTCCCAAGAGGATGCAGGACCGGGCACACAGAGCAGCCAGGCAAAGCATGCCACCAATAGCTGGCAGCACAAGATTCTAGATAGGTCACCTGAACAGTGAAAAGCAGCAGTACAACGCTGGATTATCTGTGCAAAGGAGTATATAGATTTTGAATAGAATGCAGTAAAAACCACACGCACACATGGAGGGGGGGTTCATTAGTGTCATTAAACCCAAACTATGAAAAACTCATTACATGCAATACAACAGTGTTCATACTCACAAAGCCAATAAAGCATTAATTTAGTGTAGAACGAAATGTACCTGGTTAATCCTGCCTTCAGCTGTCTCTCCCATTTTCTCTGTTACCCCTGTAGCCCGAGATTGTATAGACCAGCTGGTGTCCTCTACGGTTCATGCCGTTTCAGTTCCCTTCCAAGCTCTTCATTTCCTCCTTATCTGTGCAGCCCACATGAGTAGAGAGAGTCACACATGTGGGTGTATTCACAGTGGTAAATGACACTCCCCTCCCTCCTCCTATTGCTAAACACTATGGGGGTAGGATATAGTATGGCGAGTGACTACATTCACTAAAACTCAAAAAAAAAAGTTTTAAAGGGGTTGTAAAGTCTCCAGGTTTTTCACGTTAATGCATGCTATGCATTAACCACTTGCCGACCGCCTCCTGTAGATATACGTCGGCAGAATGGCACGGCTGCGCAAAGTAACGTACCCGTACGTTACCTTGAGTTTGCCGCCGTGCGGGCCTGCTGTGAATTGCGTCGCGGGTCCCGCAGACTCGATCGCCACGGGGATACCCGCGATTGCCTCACGGAGAGGACAAACGGGGAGATGCTGATCTAAACAGCATCTCCCCGTTCTGCCTAGTGACAGTGTCACTGATATCAGTGACTTGTCACACACAGCCCATCTCCCCAAGTACTGACTTAACCCCTCCCCGTCCCCTAGTGGTTAACCCCTTTACTGTCAGTATCATTTACACAGGAATCAGTGCATTGTCAAAAATGTCCGATGTGTCGCCATAATGTCGCAGTCACAATAAAAATCGCTGATCGCCACCATTACTAGCAAGAAAAAAAAAATTATTAATAAAAATATCCCCTATTTTGTAAACGCTATAACTTTTGCGCAAACCAATCAATAAACGCTTATTGCGATTTTTCTTTACCAAAAATATGTAGAAGAATACATATCGGCCTAAACTGAGGAAAAAAAGTTTTTTATATATATTTTTGGGGGATATAGCAAAATGTATAAAAACGAAAAAAATTTTTCTAAATTGTCGCTCTTATTTTGTTCATAGCGCAAAAAATGAAAAAAAAAAAAAAAGAAAACCACAGGTGATCAAATATCACCAAAAGAAAGCACTATTTGTGGGGGGAAAAAAAAAGGACGTCAATTTTGTTTGGGAGCCACGTTGCACAATTGTCAGTTAAAGCGACGCAGTGCCGAATCGCAAAAAAAACGCACTGGTCAGGAAGGGGGTAAATCCTTCTGGGGCTGAAGTGGTTAAGGTGAAAAACCTGTGCTGCAGCTCCCACAGAGCCCCCCCACACACTTTCTTACCTCAGCCCGTCCATTCCAGCGATGTGCACAAGCCCAGCGACTCTAGTTTATGTCTCGTCGTCATTGGATAGATGGATAATCAATTATGTCAATCAAATCCAGTGGCGCAGGAGCAGCAGCAGCCCGCACGGGTGCCCCCCCTGGAAACCGGCTCTCCGTGGGAGCACCCGATAAAGAGAAGGAGCCAGGAGCACCACCGGGGCACCCCAGAAAAAGGAAGATCGGACTGCTCTGTGCAAAACCCTTTCATACCCCAGCAGAAGCCTATGGAGGCGAAACGCGTCGGGTTCCTATGATTACACCCCCCCACTATCCACTGCGCTATTTTATACCATTTTTATGCTGTTTGATGCAAATTTTACTCTGAGCCGAGTTTTTACCGCCCTCATTTGTAAATTTTTGGAAGTATACTCCCTAATAAAGTGCTGCAACGCTTTTTACCATTAAGGATTCACACTATGTGGAAGCTTTTTTCTTCTTCCTTTCTTTGCCTATTGGCTCACGTGGCTGGCTTTTGAGGAAACGGTCATTCGGCGACTGCAACCAAATCCTGGGGGCCCTGGATCCCATCCTGGCACACCATCCGAGAACGTCTGACGAGATTCCGCACCAGTCTTCGCACAGATCTCCACTCCATACCGCTTGACGGTACAAGCCCGATTGACTCACCGCCAACGGCCTGTGAGTCCACCAGATCCGGTAAGGGCATTCTTTTGTCTTTTCTTTCTCGATGTTGGGACCATCCACATGAGCCAAGAACCTTCCCGCACTTAAGGATCTGTAATCAGACTTGCGTCGCTCCGATTAGAAGGGTTCCATTGTACAGAACGGGACGCTACTTGTAAGGGCGGCTAGGTCGCCTGACAAGTCGTCCTAGTGTGAACCGACCCTTAGCGTTTAGGTGGTTAAACTTTCAATTACACACGAAGTCTATTCCATTGACAAATTGTTACAATGTTTATACTTAAAGTTCAAATGATAAAGAATGTTTTGATTCTTGGCAGACTGCCCATTTTTTCCCTTCCTTTCTTTTGATGGCTGTGGCTTCAGAAGAGCAGAGAGAATTCTTTGCATATAAAGAATCGGGAAACGCTTTAGTCAAGATCACTATAAGGAGTCTTGGGGGGGGGGGGCGTGGCTTTGGCATGCACGAGTGAGGACGTGCTTTCCCAGAGCTCTGCGAGACCCGCGCCTACACCAGCCTGAACGGCAGCGGGGGGGGATACAAACCCCAAAAGATGCCACGAAGCGCAGGACATCCCCACAGCCTCAGCGGACACCACGGAACCGGTCCGAATCGCTGGACAACTTTTTTGGGGCCCACAGAGAACCAGCAAGTACAGCCAAGATGGCGCCTGGCTCCCATGCGGCCAGGGCTGCCTCCCCCATCAGCTCCCCTCACATGCCTGTGCTGACCCTGCCTCCCCCCTCCTCTCCCTCCAGCTCAGACAGCGCTGAAAGACCCACAAGTGGAGGTGATCCCTGGGAGGACAGGGACATTAGATCCCACATTCTGTCTCTCCCCACCAAGGCTGATTTGGAGCAGTTCGCTCAGAGTAGAGAAGGACCTGAGAGAGAGGACATTGAGGATCTACAGGTAGACACAGCACATTTGGGGGGGTAGAGTGGAGGCTTTAGAGACACAATGGGAAGAGACTACCCCCACTTTGCAGGCCCTTACTGACCATTGTAAAATGCAGGATCGCAGGCTTGAGGCTCTGCTGGATCAAATGGAGGATTTTGAAAACAGGATCCGCAGGATTAATATCCGCATTAGAGTCCTCCCTGAAGTAACAGGCCCGAGGGATATTATACCCACCCTGCAAGGGATCCTTAAGCAAATACTAGGCCGCCAGGCACCCGAGCACACTGTTGACCCAGAGACATTATTTGCAAGTTACATAAATACTCGCAAAGAACGCATTATGAGTCAAATCAGAGGAGTCATACATGTGGACTTTGATGGCGCCCAATTATCCTTCTTCCCGGATCTCTCCAGACGCACATTGATGCAGCGCCGCGCTCTTAAGCCATTGTTGGCGGCCTTACTAGATGCTCAACTACCCTATAGGTGGGGTTTCCCGTTCAGTCTTTCTGCAACTAAAGATGGGAAACAATCTATCCTGCGAAATAAAGCCGACTTTCCCCGCTTCTTGGAGTCGCTTGGACTGCCTCAGGTGGATATCCCGGACTGGAGGACATCACCAGACATACCTCTCCCCACTGGCCCCGAACCGTGGCAACCAGGCTGCCGCCACGGATCTAGGAGAGGTCCCTCTGGACATACGCCGTCAATCCCATCCTCCACAGGAAGAGGCCTGAGCAGATGTTTTCTCTACCGATGGCTTCCGAAATGCCTACAGTCGTTACCTGACCACCCTTAGCTGCCGTATCATTATCACCATGTTTAGGGATAGATTAAGCATCTCATACTGGCCACGGGTCTCCCAGCAGACTCGCTCCTAGTGCCTTACCACTTTCCCCCAATAGGACAACTCCCTGGAGTTATGCTCCCTTTTTGGGGACTGCCTCTGCTCGCTGGCCTTCACCATCTCACTATGGGGGGGGGGGGGGGGGGGGGGTGGAGGCTCCCGACCAGTAGCAAAGTTGCACTATGTTATGCCCTTTGGGCCTTTTGTTTTTTTCTATGTTTTTGTTCTCAGTGTTCTTTATGTGCTATGTTTTTTTACACCTGCTTATGCTCTATGTGTTCACTGTGCTCCTTGCTGTGGGCCTGGATGTGCTGTTGGTCTCATCTCCCTCCTGCCACTGGTCTAGTGATTCCGCTGTGCGACCTCATACCATGGCTGCCCTGAAAGTCGTATCCTACAACGTACGCGGCCTACGATCCCCGTCAAAGCGCAGTAAGTTGTGGCTTGAGATGAAACGCATTGGGGCACATGTCAATTTTTTGCAGGAAACACACTTTTGCACTGACTCGGTCCCCCGCCTCCCTACCCATTTGTATACAGCGTCGTACCTCAGCAACTCCTCCCGTCCTAAATCCAGGGGGGGGGGGGTTCGCTATAGCGGTCCACAAACATTGTCCATTTGTCATGACGGATCAAATGCTTGATCCAGAGGGCTGATTTTTGTTCGTTAAAGGCACCATTTAAAACCATAAGTTCACTTTTGTAGCTGTGTACGCCCCAAATAGCAAACAGCTTACCTTCCTAGACTCTACTTTAGAATCCCTGACTGCCTTCCGGGAGGGTCAGCTCATCCTGGGGGGAGACTTTAACATTAGCCCTGAACCACGTCCTCAGGCTGCTCCACGCACTCATTTGCCTTTCTGAAGCATTTTAGGAAGTCCCTGCAGACTATTCCACCCAGCAGACAGGGACTATAGCTATTTTTCAGCCACTCACAATATTTATACGCGTATAGATCTTTTGATGATGGACCAGTACTCCCTCGATTCCCTAGCTGGAGCTTCCATAGGCTCCATTACCATTTCTGATCATGCGCCGGTTTCTATCTCCCTGCATCCCCTGTCTATGGAGGCACGGACATGGAGCTGGCGTTTAAAAGACAACATATTGGATGATGCGGTCGCTTTAAAACAAGTATCGGACACAATTTCTCTGTATTTTGCAGAGAATAAACCAGGCGAGGTAGGCATGGGATCTGTTTGGGAGGGCCACAAAGCAGTGGTTCGGGGGGAGCCGATTTCCCAGGGGGCAAGACTGAAGAAAGCCAGGGAGGGGGAACTACAGACCCTCTTAGCCAAAACAAACTCTGCGGAACTCATACACAAGAAAAATGTTACCCCTATCATGGCGTCGGAGCTACATGCCCTTCAACAAGTATTAGCTACTCTACTAGACACTAAAATTAAGGCACGTATACCCCATTTGGCGCACAAATTCTATGAATTTGGTAATAAAATGTGAGAGGTTGCTGGCAAGAGCCCTCGAACGCCAACGGGCCACTGGTCACGTCCATAAACTCACCTCCACGACGGGTGCATCAGTTATCCACTCCTCAAAAATAGCAAATAGGTTTAGGGAATATTATGCACAGTGGTACCACCTCCCAGATGCCTTGCCCGGCTCTTCGGAACCCCAACGGGTCGAACGCATTCTCTAGTATCTCACAGAGGCCCATTCCCCACAGCTAGAGGCCTCCATTGGCAAACAACTGGATACCCCCATTTTCGTATCGGCGGTGGTGAAAGACCTCCCTAATGGAAAAAGCCCAGGCCCAGACGGCTATACTAATACCCACTACAAGAAATACTCTGAGGTGCTTTCTAATCCCATGTGTGCCTACTTCACGGCCTTGGCCTCCGGTACGGTAATGCCCTCTGGAGCACTAATGGCGCACATCACAGTACTCCCAAAAGAGGGGAAAGGCCACAACCTGCCAGGAAACTATAAGCCTAGATCACCTTTGAACACAGATATTAAGATCTTAGCCAAAATATTGGCCAACAGACTCAAACCGATCCTCCCGACGGTGATTCACCCCGACCAGACGGGATTTATTATAGGCAGAGAGGCTAGGGATAACTCAAATAGGGCACTCAAACTGATACACTGGGTTGAATCCCAGGGGACGACCCTCCCGTCTCTTGCTTTCCACTGATGCCGAGAAGGCATTTGACAGGGTGGACTGGAACTACATGAAAACGGTACTGACCAGACTCGGATTGGACCCCAATATGCTGGCTTGGATATCCTCCCTGTATAGCTCCCCGACGGTCAGAGTGAAGGTGAATGGGCTACTGTCCGATGCCTTCCCGATTAGCAATGGGACACGCCAGGGATGCCATTATCCCCTCTTATTTTTGCTCTAACCTTCGAACCGCTGCTTAATAAGATCCGCCTCAATAACGATAACAAGGGCTTTAAGATGGGTCCGACAGAATATAAGATATCCGCATACGCAGATGACGTCTTGTTTTAGGTCTCTGACCCCTCCCGAGATCGTTGCCTAACATTATGGCAGAGTTGAAAGAATTTAACTTACTATCTAATTTCAAGATAAATTAAAACAAGTCCGGAATCCTGTCACTAAATGTCCCCTCGGGTTTGCGTACACAGCTGCAATCTGCTTTCTCATTTACATGGTGCCCAACCGCCCTGAAGTACTTAGGGGTCCATTTGCCCACGAGATGTTCCCTGCTTTATGAATGCAACTATACACCACTACTTTCCACTATTAAAGTGGACCTGAAAAGATGGGACAGGGTTGCATTTTCATGGATGGGTCGAGTCAGTGTTCTTAAAATGAATGTGCTACCTCGTGTATTGTTTTTCCTGCAGATGGTGCCGATTGCCCTTCCTAGGGCTTTCTTCTCAACCCTCAATAGTCTTTATTACGTATATATGGGGTGGGAAATGCCCTCGGCTGGCTCTCCGTACGTTACAGCGCCCTAAGACGAAGGGAGGTTTGGGGGTGCCCATGGTCCACAGGTACTATGAGGCTGTAGCTTTACAACGCATTTTAGACTGGTATCATAATACCCCTTACAAACTATGGGTACCCCTGGACAAGTTTCTAGCAGGTCGTAACTTATCACATGCCCCCTGGGTCCCCCGGGAACATAGGGGCCTCTCCATGCTGGTCTCTCCTCTGGCCGCCCACGCCTTGGGACGCCCTGAACAAGGGAGGGAAGCTCGCACTACCGACTTGCCCCTTGGCACCCCTAAGCGGCTTCCCCTGGTTCGCCCCTGGGGAACATCCATCCTTTCGGTCCTGGGCGGCTGATGGGGAGTTCAGATGTGGCAGATTTGTTCAGGATCATGGCCTGTTAACGCTGGCCATGTAGAGGGAGCAGTTCGGTCCTTTCCCTATGGATGAATGGCGCTACAGACAGCTTAGGCACTTTATCACTAGCCTTCCCCAAGGAGTCCGGTCACCTACTCTAGCCTCGCCATTCGAACATTTATGTATGGCGACCACGGCTATTCCCCATGCCATCTCAGTGCTGTATGACCTATTGCTGAACATGCACACTGGGGAGAAGCCAGGGTTCATTAGAGATTGGGAGAGAGACCTTCAGCATGTCTTCACCGAGCCTCAGCTGGACCATCTATATAGGACTGACACATTCGAGCACAGTGGATACGAAAATGCAGGAGAATAGTTATAAAATTTTGACGAGGTGGTATAGGATGCCCTCCAAGCTCACCAAGATATACCCTTCCCTTTCAGATGCATGCTGGAGAGAATGTGGCCTCAGAGGTTCATTCCTTTACATCTGGTGGGAATGCCCCAAATTACGGCCCTCTTGGTTAGATATCCATGCTCAGATCAAGATTATTCTGGACTTGGAGCTCCCAAATTCCCTGTTGGAATCCTTGCTGCACTTCCACCACTCCTCTTAACCAATACCGCAAATCCGCACTACCCCATCTGCTTAATGCAGCACGGCGGCTAATCCCAATCCACTGGAAAACACCCCGTATACCTACCTGCACTGAATGGGTGACTTTAGTTAATCATATTATGGCTGCGGAGGAGTGGATGGCATGTGGGCTACCTGGATAAATTACGCAAACCCAACTGGGTTATCTGCCCAGGGGCCCTCGACAGCTGTGACCAACTCTGTTTCATGGGGTCGGGTGCTGGGGAGAGCGTTGGGCACCAAAGATTTAAATTTGCTCAGGGGCAGCCGAACCTTGGCAGGTTTGCCACAGATTTCAGCCTAACATGCTAGCAGATGTTTTTGGTCCTTATCAGATTAATGACACTGTACTACCTTACTTTTATTTTAGTTTTTTTCCTCCTTACTTTAATTTGTTTCCCTTACCCCATTTTGTTTATTATGTTGATGGGCCCATGGTCTAAATGTGCGGTCTAAGTTTTACCTTTGATTAGAGACCTACATCCTCTGCAGAGATGTACCAGATAGGGACGATAGGGGTGATCCATTGCTGTTCGAATTCATAACATGGTTGTAAGATGTTGATAACCAATCCCCCGGGGAGATTCCCCAAAAGATGTGCATATCCCTGAGTAATTTTCCTGTAGACCGCATGCACCCGATAAGGGACCCTTCATTTCATAACCTGTCATGTCCTTTTCTAGTTACATGTCTTGTTAAATGTCTACTTGTTTGTTATCTAAAAATTTTCTCAAATAAAGATTACATAAAAAAAATAACGATTCTTGGCGATTAATCGTGCAGCTCTAAGCTGTACCCCTGATTTCGTTCCCCCAGGGGGGGAAAAGGAACATGCCTTTATTAAATTAAGAATCCTCTCTGGCTGCTGACCACACACATGCTGTACTAGCTGACAATGAGATGGCTGAGAGCAACGTAGCAAGGAAGTCTAGTGCAGACTTTCAGGCATACACATTATACTCCTAGAAGAAAAAAAACCATAGGTGGACTTTTTACAGTTCCTAGCTTTTTCCCTTAACTTATCCTCGCTGCAGGATGCTGCTGTAACAGACAGATCTAAACTTCACCCATCACGGCGGGATACGTCAGCAAACCTCCAAGGACCGGGTCCTTGGGGGTCCACTGCCTTGGACCTGTATAGCACCCCTCAGGAAAACTTTAGGTATTGTAGCACGACCAAAAAAGTCCTGGGTCCTGCCCTGCAAAGAGAGGCATTACAGGTAAAACCTCGTGCTTCGTATATGAGGCCCTGGTACCATCCACCTTGGCCGCAGTGGCACTTTTGATGGATCCGGTCTATGGAGGCTGCTTAAATCCAGCAAGGGATCCCTCCAGCTTGGAGCTCTTCAGAGCACATCTTCACTCATGACCAACACCTTAGACACTGGCGAAAAAACTGAGGTACTCCTGGAAGGAGGAGGGGTTATATAGGGGAGTAAACTTCCTGCATTGGGTATACCAGTGTCCATCACCTGAAGGTGCCTATATACCCATTAAGTTATTACTTAGGCTCTGTGTCCCATGATGTACGATAAAGAAAATACACTTTAATGAATTAAACTAAATAAAAAGTTAGCCCATTTTTTTGCGTAATATGTGGTGTGGTGTTGTATACCAAGGGTTGGGCTTGCTCCCCTAGTTCCAGTGAAGGGGATTTTTAAAGGAGTTCCAACCAAAAGTGGAGGTTCTGCTTTAAGCACTCGTTACATGCTACATTTGGCATGCCTTTTTTTGGGAGGCATGCCTAGGCGGCTTGAGCGAAAGTTCTCCTCTCCCCCTCCCTGCAATCTTCTGGGACACATCACAGGTCCCAGAAGATTGCCCGGCCATTGAGGAGGCGCAAGCTGTCATAGCCGAGTGTCCACACTTGCAATGCGGCACGAGACGAGGGAGCCGAGGGTTCAGGGGTCCACATCACTGGACTGTGGGACAGGCAAGTGTGTGTTTATTAAAAGTCAGCAGCTACACTTTTGTAGCTGCTAACTTAACAAAAAACGGCCTGAACTCCACTTTAAAGTTATTGTAAAAAGGTTCATTTCTCCCCCCCCCCTATAAAAACATGTTATACTTACCTGCTGTTGCAGAGGATTTTCACAGAGCAGCACTGATCCTCCTTCTCAGGTCCCTCTTCTGAGCTCCTGGCCCTTCCCTCCTGTTCAGTGCCCCCACAGCAAGCAGCTTGCCATGGGGGCACCTGAGATAAGTCACAGCTCGGCCCCGCCCTCTCTTCCCCAACTGGCTGACTGATTGACAGCAGCGGGAGCCAATGGTGCCACTGCTGTGTCTCAACCACTCAGGAAGGAGAATCTGGACGGCTGAGACGGACCTCAGGTGTTGGGGGGGGCTGCTGCACACAGAATACAAGCCAATACTTTGTAGAACCACCTTTCGCTGCAATTACAGCTGCAAGTCTTTTTGGAGACGTCTACCAGCTTTGCACATCTAGTGACATTTTTGCCCATTCTTTGCAAAATAGCTCAAGTTCTGTCAAATTGGATGGAGAGCGTCTGAGGGATCCACAGCGCAAATTTATAATAGCATAGCCAGCCAGGTGCAAGACAAAAATGATGTACTGACTAGATCCTATTTGATGTTTCGCTACCCTTGTCTGCCACCACCATTCAGTTCTACTGGGTCTCATTTTTCAACTGTTGCCAAAATGAACATTTTCTATAAAAACCTGCCACTGCAAACGACGGAATACTCACCTCTCCTGCATTGGATAAAGATTCTGCAGCACTGGACATTTTCAGGTCCCACATTATGCTTAGCAGTTCAGCCAGCCAACTTTTGTGTCACCACATCCTGTAGTGACAAAGACTGGTGGAGGAACCAGAGCTTGCAGCAGGGGACCATGAAATTGACAGACCAGTCTTGGATTATGTAGGACCTTCAGCCAACACTTTGTCTTCATTACAGCAGTGATTAAAGAGGTTGTAAAAGTTTGTGTTTTTTCACCATAAAGCACCCCATGCATTAAGGTGAAAAAACACCTTGCAGTGTCTGGCACCCCAGCCCCCCCGTTTTACTTACCTGAGCCCCGAATTTCCTTGGGCACGATCCCGCATCGCTCTCTCCACGTCTCTTCATTGGATAGATTGATAGCAGCGCAGCCATTGGCTTCCGCTGCTGTCAATCAAATCCAATAATGCAAGGGGTGGGGCCAAGTCACACACTCGGCAGCTATGTACGCTGAGTGTAGGACACGGGAGCGCCCCCGAAAGGTAACCCCCTTGGGAGAGAGCTTCCCAGAGAGGGTTATCTATTGCGGGGAGGAGCCGCCGAGGGACCCCAGAACATGTGGATTGGGGCCAACCTGTAAAATTAACTGCACAGTGGAGGCAAGTATGACATGTTTGTTAAAAAAATAAATAAAAGAGAGAGAGAGATTTAATATATCTTAAGCATCTCTGGCATAAGACTAAGACTGGGTTCACACGGGCAACTTGGCAGGCGACTAGGGAACCGTTCTAATAGGAGCGACGCAAGTCGCACCGACTTAGAAAAAGGTTCCTGTACTACTTTGGGGGCGACTGGCATAGACTTCTATACAGAAGTCGTTTTGCAAGTCGCCGTTGCAGTCGTGTGCAGGTCGCCTCGGTGAGGCGACCTGCAAGTCGTGCCGCCCCTGTGTGAACCGGGTCTTAGTCTCTCAAAGACTTCAACCAATACAAATCTGCTCTCCACAAATCCAGTTCCCATCAACTCTTCTTTTTTTTTTAAAAAAATTCTTTTTATTAGTTTTATAAACAAACATACATTCACAAACAATCTTCGATTGGCAACATACCAATCAAGCCGACCACACAGGGCCGATATAAAACCTCTAACCCGCCTTACATCCCTCCCCTCCCCTTACCCCTCCCCCCTCCCACTACCACCCATACAGCAGTCATATAGCAGCACATAGCAGAATGAAACTATGCATCATACGTTTACGTTTAAACAACCCAACCTCTCTCAGCTCCCCATGTATATGATTACAGTGCATTGTAGAACAAAGAATCTTAGATGGAATTTACATATAATAGCGACCAACAACCAGCATGGAACGTTATTCCATATCACTCCCTACCTCCTACCCTTGCGAATTTTTCTAACTCACTGTAGCTGTAGAGTCCAACCACGCCTGCCAAACCTTCAAGAATTTCTTAGGACAACCTCTGGCGTGATAAGCTGCTCTGTATAAAGGGATAACTGAATTCATCAGCTTTTTCCAAAATAATACAGTAGGGGCATTAGTTTTTTTCCAGTTCAGTAATATAGCTTTTCTACCATAAAATAATCCTATATTCAGTAGGGTGCGATGCGCCCGAGTCGGGACCACCTCCTCTACCAGTCCTATCAGACATACTCTAGGTGTTAATGGAATTGGTATACACAACACCTCTGCTAGACACTCTGTTACTTCTGACCAGAATCTTTGAATGTGTGTACAGCTCCAGAAGACGTGTTCTGCGCCCGCTGGGGCATGTGAGCATCGCCAGCATTGACTACTCACTGATGGGTAAATACGGGACAACCTATCCGGAGTGAGATATATCCTATGTAGGAATTTGAAGTGAATTAGGCGATCCCTGGCTGAAACTAGGTGTTTGAATGGATGGTCCCACGTCATCCCAGTCTTCCCCCTGGATATCCGCAATCTCTCCTTCCCATCTCTCCCTACACCTAGTAATTCCTGGGGGAGTTTTATTAAATAGGGATTTGTACACCGTGGACAACGGTTTAGCCAGATCCTCTTCAGTTAACATGGACTCCAATGATGAAGGTAGATATTCGACCTTTTGCTCTCTGGTTTGTTCCTTAAAAGCATGTCTCAGTTGTAAGTAACGAAAAAAGGAATTCGGAAGGTCATGCCTAGCCTTTAGCTGATCAAATGTGCATAATTCCCCCTCACATGTAATGTCCTGCACAGTCTTAATGCCTTTACACGCCCAAATCATAGGGTCAGGGAGTGAGAGAAAGTGCGGAAGCCTCGGGTTCATCCATATGGGAGCTGAGGGTGTAATTCCTATGTAACTAGAAGACATTAATGTAGTGGCTATTTCCCAGGCCTTAATTGTTGTTTTCATAGACTCTGTCAGAGGAAGACATGATCTCGAGCCTCTATACAAAGCCAACTTTAAACTTTCGTATGAACCTAGATGTGCAGCCTCCACTACTGTGGCAGAATCACCAGAGTCCGCCGTCAACCATCTCCTAGCAACTACCATCTGTCCGGCAAGAAAATATTTCTGCCAGTCCGGCAGTGCCAACCCCCCCTGTCCCCATGGTTCCTGCAATACTTTGATACTTATACGTGGGGAGTTTGGGGACCATATAAATGTTCCAATGATACCATTTAGTGTTTTAAAATAACCCTTGGGAATCCATATCGGGGAGTGTCGTAGAAAATATAAGATCACTGACAGATATTTCATTTTTATTAGGTTGATCCGCCCAATCAAGGAAAGAGGGAGGGTCTTCCATACCGCTGTTTTTTGTTTAAGCCTATTAATTAAAGGTAGGAGATTCAGGGACAGATAATCGTGGACATTAGCTGTGACCCTAACCCCCAAGTATGTGATTGAGGATACCCATTGCAATGGTAGGGAATCAGCCAGTTTTTTTGCCTCTTTTCCTAATGGTAATATGGATGACTTGCTCCAATTAACACGTAACCCCGAAAAAGTCGCGAACCTGTCCAAAATCTCCAACGCCGCCCTAAGAGACGGACCTGGGTCTCTAACAGAAGCAGATCATCGGCATATAATGCAATACATTCGTTGATTGATCCCACCCGAATTGCCTGCACCCCCTCTGAACACCGGAGGGCCCTAGCCAATGGCTCCATTATCAGGGCGAAAAGGAATGGTGAAAGCGGGCACCCCTGCCTAGTGCCCCTACCTATACAGAAAAAATCCGAGACCATGGAACCCAGCCTCACCGCCGTCCTCGGCGCACTATAAAGTAGGCCGACCCAGCGACGAAAACCAGGACCGAATCCCATGCCCTCCAAAACCTTGAGCATATATTGCCAATCCACTGTATCGAAAGCTTTTTCGATATCTATGGAGACAACCACTTTTGCCGGGTACTCAGCATTTTCTATTTGAATATGTGTAAATAGCCTTCTCAAGTTTGTATCCGTGGACATACCAGGTATAAAACCTGTTTGATCAATGTCCACCAGAGTCGAGATGACCGTGGCCAGCCTTGTGGCTAAAATTTTTGCAAGGATTTTAAGATCCGAGTTAAGTAAAGCTATTGGGCGATAAGACGAGCACAACTGCGGGTCCTTACCCGGCTTCAGAAGAATCATATAGGCCTCCATCATTGAAGCCGGTAAGGAACCATTATCCCAGCAGTACTTGAACATTAAAGTTAATCTAGCAGCTAGTTGTGACATGTGTGCTTTATAAAAGTCAGCGGGAAAGCCGTCTGGGCCAGGGGCTTTACCTGGGGGGAATGAAAGTATAGCTGCCTCAACCTCCAGTACAGAGATATCTGCCTCCAACCAGGTGGCATCAGTATCAGTTAATTTAGGCATAGAAAGGCTCCGGATAAGGTCCTCCAGTGCAGCCACATCATATGACTGTACTGGAGAGTATAGGGCCTTGTAAAATCTCACAAATTCTTCCAATATTTCCCCCGGATCCGATAACAAAGTCCCTGCCTCATTCCTTATTACCGGTATACTGACAGGGATCTTTTGGTCTGCCACTAGATTTGCCAGCAACTTGCCATTTTTGTCCCCCTCAGTGAAAAGGTTTCCTGCCCTTCTTCTTGCCTCGGTATGAGCTAATTCTGTGAAATGGACTGCTATTGCTCTTCTACTATGTAGCATGGAGGCATAGTTAGTCTCCGAAGGGGAGTTCGCCTGGAGCTGTGCACATTCCCTTTCCCTAGCTATAAGAGTTTCCTTTTCATGATTATGTTCCATCCTTGCTGCTTTAATTGCTGATATAAATACACCCCTTGTGACCGCTTTCAAAGCATCCCAAACAATGGTCGGATCAGCCGTATCCACATTTGTCACCCAGAAGGTTTCAATGGCAACCTGAACAGGCGTGGCTACTCGCTCCTCCTGCAACCATCCGGGTGCTAATCTCCAACCCCCTTTGTGACCTCTGGTGGGATATGTCATTGTGACCAACAGAGGATTATGATCTGAGGTCCCTCCAGCTAAGTAATCAGATGCACATATACTATGCAGGAGTTGGGCATTCCCAAATGCTAAATCTATTCTAGCTGATGATTTGTGGGTGGTAGACAAATGTGAATACGACACGACCCCCGGGTTTTTCCATCTCCACACCTCTGTCAAGCTCGCCATCGAAGCCCACGTGCAGAGATCTGTTGAGGCTGTTCTAACAGCATTAGAGGTATCTAATGTAGAATCCATTATGCTATTAAAATCGCCCATAAATAACGTAGGTAAATGTAAATATGGAGCTAGTATGGTTAACAGATCATATAACAACTGTACTTTAAATGGCGGAGGAATGTAAACATTTACAAGCAGTGTTTTTTGATAAGCCAGATCTAACACCAGAGCCACATATCGCCCTCCCGGATCGGTGAACACCTGATGGATATTACATGCAACCGCTTTACTGATCAGAATGGTTGTGCCTCTAGCATACGTTGAGTATGAGGAGTGAAAGGACCTCTGTATCCAGGGCCTGCGCAGTGCAAGTGTTTTGTTTCCATCCAAATGTGTCTCCTGGAGGAGAACGACATGCGGCTTCACTTGTTTAAGATATTGAAACACAGCCGCTCTTTTAAATTTGTTGTTTAGACCCCTAACGTTCCATGAGATGATTTTTATCTTATTTTCCATCTATATTAAAAGATATATCTAAAGCACCACATTTCCCCCACATTAGCACAGTGATAGTCAAGCTATATACGTCTGAGAGTGTACTTAAGTAATGAACCATTGCTGCAATCGGTGTGCAACATATATGACTGCTGTTTAACCTTCCCCCCTGCTGTTATACCAGAAACTAGTAACTTTAGAGCAAAACAAAAACCAAAAAAAACCAAAAAAGTCCGGTATGCAGCTTTCACCCTGTAACAAAAAGCTCCAAAAAGAGCTCAACCAAAAGTGTCGATAGTTCGGCATGAGAAGAAAAAAAAAAAAAAAAAAGATGAAAAACTCTTTTTCTTTCTTGTGTTTCTGAAGACTCCTTATAAGTTCCATGGAGATATACAGCCGATTATATCCGACTTTGCCGAATATGGTGCACCAATGATGATAAGCACTCTGTTGTTACACAACCAAGTATGACTCTCAGCTCCAACTAATGATTACCGTATGTCGGATGAGTCCTCGCAGACTAAGAGTGATACAACCTGTGGATGACTCCCATAAGTATTAGCAGGCCTGTGTTATCGATCTCCCCTCTCCACCTTCCAGGGGAACTCCTTCCCCAAGTGATCAGGGCAGTCAGATAATGATTTTTGCCGTATAACACACGGCGACAACAGAAAAAAAAGAAAAATGAAGCAGGCCTGATCGTAAAACCAGGAATTATAAGCTGAGGGAAAACAAAATGAACAAAAAGAAAAACTTCACTGTAAAACGTTCCTGCAAATGATGATGGTGTCACAGATTGTGATCTAGCCAATCACTAGCATCCTGCGGGGTTTCAAAAAATTTTACAGTACCTTTATGTTGTACCCGGAGACGACTGGGATAGAGCATACTGTATTTTAATTCTTTCTCCCTGAGCCGCCTCTTGACATCCATAAATGAGCGGCGTCTTTTCTGGGTTTCTGCCGAGAAGTCGGGGAATAACATAATACGGGCATTCTCAAACTTTAGCTCTTTGTGCTTCCTGGCCTCCGCCAGCAGCATGTCGCGGTCCCTATAATTGAGGAACCGTACCAGAAATGGCCTTGGTGGGGCACCTGATGGTCTGGCTCCCGTGGGGACTCTGTGAGCCCTTTCAGCCACATAGGTAGGGGGGAGATCGCCCAGAGACAGCAACATTTTGAAGAATCGCTCTGCAAACGCAGTCGTGTCTGTGCCCTCAGCTCCTTCCGGTAAGCCGACCACTCGTACATTGTTTCGTCTCTGGCGGTCTTCAGCGTCGTCTGCACGGCGTTGTAAGGCCCCCACCATCTCTTTCAGCTCCCGTAGTTGCGATCCCTGGTTGTGTGAGACATCCTCCACTTCCGAAATACGATCCTCCGCGGTGGTTAGTCTACCCCTAATCTTGTCCAAATCATGGCGGATAAGGTTGCATTCCGAGGCCAATAAGTCAATGCGCCCCATTAACTCAGATTTAGAGGCCGCTATAGCCTCTATGATTGGACCAGTTATGGCTGCCGTGTCCAGCTCTACTTCTGCCAAGGAAGGAGGATTATCCTCGGATTGCGTTGCAGAGGAGATATCCTGCTGCGCCATCTTTACCTTGCTTGTCTTGGCGCGCTGAGATGTGTTCACAGGAGCTGCTTCGGAAGAGGGGTGGGCGGGGCTAGACGCCATGCTGCTCCTTGAACGGAGATTTTGCTGTGCTTTCGGTGGCTGAGAACGGGACGCTCTTTGTTGTTTGGATGCCGAGGATGGCATAGTAAGCCACCCAGACTGTTCCGCTCATCCTGGTACACCTTCAGTAGGATTTTAGTCCCCAAAATCGGCCGTAGACAGGATAAAATACCGGAGGTATGCAGGAGCTCAGAGCACACACGTCCTGCCTCGATCACATCCCAGCCACGCCCCCCATCAACTCTTCTTTACCTCATCTTCCACTGCCTCCCCCCACCAACTCACCTCACTCACTTCAAAAATAAGATTGACAAAATTCGTGATGAAATCTCGACCCTACAAGCATCTCCCCCAGTTCAATAGATACAATTGACACTCCCCTTATTCAAACCTGCTGCTATAGACAAAGTTGCCAAACTCCTTTCTAACACCCACCTAACCACCTGCCCCCTGGATCCTATCCCCTCTCAAAAATACTACGGTCGTCTCGACAAACGATTGAATTCATCCAAAGAGATATAAATAAATTTGTTTGGCACAATAAAAAACCCAGATTAGGCAAGTAGAAGATTTACAGACCCCGGGCCCGAGGAGGATTGGGCCTTCCCAATCTCTGGCATTATTACCTCTCAGCTAGACTTACTCAGTTGGCTCAGTGGCATGTCCCCCCTCTCGGGATCCCTTGGCTCAGTTTTGAATGCTCCTCCATTGCCCCTTACTCTTTACCGGGATTACTATGGGCTCCTACAATCCATCCAAGGGACATTTCCCCCTTAACTTAGTAGTGGGTCAATCCTTACACCCGTGGTCCCTTTACAAAAAGAAATTCTCCCTACTGCCGGGCGGCTTACCCCAAATGGGCCTCGTTTGTTGTCAACCCATCATTTATTGGTGCTTTTTCTAATCCTAACTCCTTTGCCCTATGGATGTCTAGAGATCGTTACGCTTGGATCCCTCCAGAAGGATGGAGTGCTCCACTCCTTTTTATCACTACAATCCTCTCACTCCTTGCACCGGTCAGAGTTTTACAGATATCTGCAGATCAGACAATTTTATAATACATACTTCCCTAGGACGGATTTCTCACCTGTTTTCACATTTGAGGGTCTCTGTGGCACTACATCCAGAGACAAAGGGACAATCTCGCTGCTATACAATTATCTGGGTGGCTTAGGCCTCTCAGACAAATCCTCTGCCATGATTCAATGGGAAGTAGAGACAGGACAGGTGGCATCCCCTGAGTAGTGGACAGACAGGATAACAAACCTACATAAATGTACAAGATCCGTAGCGGTCAAAGAAACAGTGGTTAAGTTACACACAAGGTAGTATTACACCCCTGCTAAATTACATAAATTCTTCCCCACTGTTTCGGAGAACTGCTTTAGGGGATGCCTCGAGCAAGGAACCTATCTACATATTTTTTGGAGTTGTGTTGTTTTGAGAGGCCTTTGGCAGAAGGTTTCAGACAAGGTGGCAGAGCTCACAGGGGTACAGATCACCATTACCCACCAGATGGGATTACTTTTTGCAGATATCCCTGGGGTCTCTCCCAATGACCAAAAACTTTCCCATACATTATTTAGCACGATCCACTGGTGTATTGCCCTGTTTTGGCACACCCCAGGGGTCCTATGGGACCAGGCTCTTAGATGTATGTCGGCCATCCAACTTATGGAAAAAATTTCCCATACAATTACGGACACTATGCATATTTATGATAGAAAATGGAAATCCTGTGTGCCCTAATCACTCCGAGTCCTCTTATACATTCTAATACAGTCTCCTTAATATAATGGCACGTATTTCCGCTGGCCCAAGATGATCTCCCGTAACCCGCTCTGTTCCTCTAGTTAGTGGTTATTATCACAGGTGCGTCAAAATATTCAGAGACTCTCAGGTACTTTAAGCCTCAGGACCTCCCCTTCCTAGAGTCCTCCTCAGTTCAAGATGGCTCTTTTAGTAACTTCTAGGTATATGACTACTGTATGTATATTAGATATTCTAGTCTCTAGCACGGTCATACATCTATAGCATTTGCATGGTTTTTGGATAATGGTTGAGTCTTCAGTTTCCGCAATTGATGACACTGACACGCTATGTATTCTTAACTGATTTTCAATAAAAACGTGTATTAAAAAAATATATATATATATATATAAAAAAATACTACGGTCACACTCTCACTCTATCCTACACTCTCTAACCCACATCTTCAATCCCTCCCTCTCTTCCGGCATCTTCCCCAATGCTCTAAAACATGCACATATTTCCTCCCCCACATGCCTCTTCCGCCCGACTTCTCTGTCAAGAGCAATGGCACAACCATCCACCCATCCCCACATGCCAGGATGCTAGGTGTTATCCTGGACTCCCAACTCTCCTTTTGGCCCCACATCCAATCCCTTTACAAAGCTTGCCGTCTCAACATCTCCAAACTACATCCCTTCCTAACCAATGAAACCACAAAGCTCCCGATTCACTCCCTGGTTATCTTTTGCCTTGACTACTGCAACTCCCTTCTCATTGGCTTACCTTTAAATAGACTATGCCCCCTTCAGTCCATCATGAATGCTGCTGCCAGATTCATCCACCTTACAAACCGCTCAGCGTCCGCTACCCCTCTCTGCCAATCCCTCCATTGGCTGCCATTTGCCTATTTAATTAAATTCAAAATACTAACAATAAGTTACAAAGCCATCCACAACTCTGCCCCCAGCTACATCACTAACCTAGTCTCAAAATACCAACCTAATCGTCCTCTTCGTTCCTCCCAAGACTTCCAGCTCTCTAATCGCTTCCTCCCATATTCACCTCCACGACTTCTCCCGATCCTCTCCCAACCCAAATCTGTCAGACTATCTTCAAATCTATCTAGTAAGCTGAATGGGTAGAGATCAGTGTTTACAAACATGTTTTGTGTTTACAAACATGTTTTATGTATGTACCATCATCCCTAGAGTAGTAAACCAAAAAATATATAGGAAATGTGATTTTAAAAAGGTACCCCTGATATAGGAAAGAGCACTATCTACTAAAAATATATCAAATATTTATTAAAGCAGTTTTACAAAGAAATGCGATAAAATGTGAGAACAGTTTTACATTCAGTCAAAGGTATACATCCTCAACCTAATATTGACAATGAAAAAACTGTGGTCACAAAGAGTTCAGAGCATAACCACGTCCACAAAGTTTCGAAATGTTTCGCCCGGAAGGCTTCGTGTGCATCCTATATTTGGAGGGAAAATAAAAAAAAAAAGTTTGAAAGAAAATAGAGCACCAAAAGTGGCGCTAGGATTTGCAATTAGGTATATCACAGAGTGCTGGTCCGACTAACGGTCAATGTTTAGTTTTACCTGGTGCCGGCGTCCATGTTCAGCATGTGCTCCCAGACTGCTAGCAAGCATCTGAATGTGTGGCACCAGGTAAAACTAAACATTGACCGTTAGTCGGTCCAGCACTCTGATATACCTAATTGCAAATCTAGCACCACTTTTGGTGCTCTTTTTTCTTTTAAACAAACTTTTTTTTTTTTTCCTCCAAATATAGGAAGTGATTACCTTTTGTGGCCCATTACCTTAGGGTGCCCCTTCAGCAGCGCCAATAGAAATGTGACGTAGCTTTTTACATAACGATGTGATACTTCTTCAAGGTGAGCAGGTGCTCTTGAAGATTTAAAATCAGTGTACATACGTTTTTGTTGCATTTAAGTTTAATATAGCTATATGCATTTTTATATACTTTTTCAGAAATTGTGGAGCAGCTCTGTCTTCTCCTGCACAGGTGCTCTTCTACAATTGATATTGTGCCATTCAGTCCTCATGAGCTCCCAATACAAATATTCTTCTACCCTTTGGGGGGTTGATGAGTAGTGTCCACTATTTAGTTTTTCTTGTGGACTACCTCTCTCCTCACGCACATTATGTGTGAAATTTTACGATCTACGATATATGTTACAGATACTGTAATCATTTCTTTCTGTGATGGTCTACATCCATAACAATATACATCCCTCCCTACGGGTGATCAGGCATCCATCTGAACTACAGGGGGGAGTCGATTCTGGGGGCACCCCTCCTCCCCTTTTCTCTCAGTTGACGCCTCGTATCCTGCGACTTCCCCAGAACTCTATTCAGAGGTATGGTGTTGACGCAGGGGTTGTGTTGGGTGGGAGCACTAGGAGAGGGGTGGGTGTGAGCCTGTGTGATGGGGGTAGGTGGTTTTTTTTTGGGGGGGGGGGGGGGGTTGTTTTGTTTCTGTTTTTGGAGGGTGGTTTTGGTGGAGTTATGGTTGCACAAGCTAAAGAGCTTTCAAGTTGGATAAATGTGAATGTTTCATGTATATTCTCTGTGTATTTACTTTCTTCTTTTTTGAACATCCAAGGTTGTTTTTATTGTGAATATTGTTGTTGAATAATTGAAAAGCCTCGTCCATTTTCCTGATGAAGCCTTCCGGGCGAAACATGTGGAAACTTTATGGACGTGGTTATGCTCTGAACTCTTTGTGACCACAGTTTTTTCATTGTCAATATTAGGTTGAGGATGTATACCTTTGACTGTGAATGTAAAACTGTTCTCACATTTTATCGCATTTCTTTGTAAAACTGCTTTAATAAATATTTGATATATTTTTAGTAGATAGTGCTCTTTCCTATATCAGGGGTAACTTTAAAATCACATTTCCTATATATTTTTTGGTTTGCAAACCTATCTACTTTCAGGTGATCCCTGAAAATTTCTCTTCGGAGAAGCCTACCCTGCTTCCACCTAGCAACTGCACTTTTATTTTCTTCATCAGCTCATCCCCCACAGCTTTTATCCTTCGTATCACTTGACCTTCCCTCCTAGACTGTAAGCTGTAATGTTGTAAAGCGCTGCGCAAACTGTCAGCGATATGTGCCAGTATGCACCGCATTATGCAAGACTTGCCTTAGAACAAGGCCCTCCAGCAGCACACTGTCACTGCTGAGAGGGCTGACATCTTTCTCTGGTCTTCCTTCGGGGTTTACATAATCCAAAATACATGTGGCCAGGGGCGCGATGACGTCACTCCCGGGCATGCGCGTGGAGCTGCCATGTATAGCACAGGCTCTTAAAGTCCGGCACTGTATGCTGGACCATCAGAGTGCATGCGTCGGTAACGTCACCCGCTGCATGCACTCTGAATATCTCCTAAACTGTGCAAGTTAAGGAGGTATTCACAGTATCTACAGGTAAGCCTTACTATAGGCTCGTCTGTAGGTACAAGTGGTAGAATAGAGTTTATTACCACTTTAAAGGACCTTCATGCATTGCTCGCAGTTACCTTTCGTATTTATCAGCAATCTCCGGGTCCACGTTCTTTGCTCCCTCCATGGCTTTGATTACAGATCTGAAAAAAAATAAAAAATAAAAAAAGTATAAAAGCTAAGCCAAAAAAAAAAAAAAAACTCATTAACAAAACAAAAAAAAATTATAGCCCTAATAAACACATTCTAAACAATTGTTTATAAATGTGATCTGGATTACTAGGGCTTTAGGGATAACCTCTGAAGCCCTGTACCCCACTGATGACTTGTCCATGGAGCAATGACTACATAGTACAGACCTAGCTGGCCGCATTTCTAGGGAAAAGAACTACAGTAGTAGCTGTTGGCTTGTGTAGTGAATGACAGTGTTCTGGATACAAAAAAAATACACAAGCTGGCAGATAATACTCTTTCAAACTACCAAATTCAGACCCACCTGCCTATTTGGGGGAAAGGAAAGCAGTAGCTGCCTGCTTGTATTTTGGGCTTGTTTTTTTATGAATGACGACAATAGTCTCCAAAGCGCCATTATTCGAAACACAAGCCAGCAGCTACTACAGTACTCCCTCTCCCTGGAATAATGGGCTAGGGGGATTTGGGCTTCAGTAGCGTTTCCTCAGTGTACAAGACAGAGGGGTACCACATAGGAGGCACGGGGCTGCAAATGTTTTCTCCTTGGTGTACATTGTCACCGTCAATTCTCTTCTGTGTACTTTGTGATGATGGGGAGACCCATGCGCCACTATGAAGTCCCAGCAAATATTCCTAAAAAGACAAAAAGGTGACCATTAACATCAGCCAGGAAACAGACATGTTGTGACTATTGGGGAGGTGGCTACATTGCTGTGTTGAACTCCAACACAGGAATGCCCATACACTGGGCTTTAGCCTGTGGTGGAGCACACAACCAGATTTATTCATATTGCAAAATCTTTACGTCACAGATCAGAATGGGACCAAGTGCTACATGCATGGGGGACCCCATTTGAATGGGCATGCACCATTTTTGCAATGCACTGTAATGCTTTACCATGTGTTGCAATGAATATCTGTTAGCAAGCTGCATTAGGGTACCATAAAGAATGAATTGCACCGCAGTGCAAAATGTGTGTTGCAGTAATGCATAGACTAACGTGCGCAATACCACACCCAAAAATGTGAACTGACCTAAATGGCTGACAAGAACAGGGCAATCCTGTTTTCTATAAACAACTAGAAAATCGTATTCCACAACTGAAAAAGTGAAAGTAAAATCAACCATTATAGCTGAAATTCTTAACATTCCTCATTAGTTCTGTCCTAAAGCTTGTAAGATCAAAGTTATTTTTATTCTGAGGTGAGGATTTCTTGTCTTTACAGTGGTAGCTTTATTTGAAATTCATTTTAGCATCAGTCACTCTAAAGAGAAACACCAACTCTCAGGTTAATTTTTGTTAACCACTTCAGCCCCAGAAGGTTTTACCCTCTTCATTACCAGGCCAGTTTTTGCGATACGGCACTGCGTGGCTTTAACTGACAGTTGCGCGTGTGGCGCTGTACCCAAACAAAATTTATGTCTGTCTTTTTTCCCCCACAAACAGATTTCTGTTGGTGGTATTTGATCACCTCCGCGGTTTTCGTTTTTTGCACTATAAAACAAAAAATTTTGAAAAAAGAAAATATATTTTTTAGCTTTGCTATAATACCTATCCAATAAAAAAAAAAAAATTTCTTCATCAATTTTCTGCTAATATGTATGCTTCTATTTATTTTTGGAAAGAAAAACTCCCAATATGTGTATATTGATTGATTTGTGCAAAAGTTAGAGCATCCACAAAATGTGTTATTTTTGTTTGTTTTTTACCAGTAATGGCGGCGATCAGTAGGACTGTGACATTTCGGAGGACAAATCTCATCCCTAAAACGTGGGGATATAAAAAAAAAAAAAAAAAGGCAATCAGCACACATTTGATCCCTTGACCATCTTAAATCAGGGATGGCGAACCTTGGCACCACATTTCGCATGCTGCTCATGCACTCTGTAGTGGAGCACCATGGGAAATGTAGTTCCAAAACATCTGGGGTGCCAAGGTTCGCCATCACTGTCCTAGATGTTAACCCCTTCCCAGACAGTGTCATTAGTACAGTGAATAGTATTATAATATTAGCACTGATCACTATTTGTATCACTTGTGATCAGTAGCAGTTAGTCAGCACCCCCCGCCCAGATCGCAGTTCCATTATAAAAAAGTCACTGATCGCCGCCATTAATAATATATCTATATCTCTCTAAATATCGGTTTGTGGACGCAAAAGCAAATAATATTAAATAACACTTAAAGTATAACTAAAGTCAACTTTAAGAGAGAGGAGAGCTGCAGATGACAGAGGCATGTAAACTGACCACAGTGTCAGCGCTCAGCATCCATGATAAACCGTGGTCAGTTTAGGGGGGGTTCAGCCAGTTTTTTTTGGTGATAGAAGGTGTCAAATGACAACGTACAAGCACTGTGCTGTTTTGTATAACATGCTTTAGCCTAAGTGCTCATTGCCAAATCGGCGGCAATTACCAGTAATGGCACCGTCCGAATCGGTGTGATGCCAAGTTTGCGGCGCCGCACCGATTCCCAAAAGTAGTTGTCGTACTACTTTTGGCGACTTCGGGGTGTGATTTGTATAGACATCTGTGCAGGAACCCACACAGATGTCTCTGAAATCGCCCCCAAAGTCGGACTGACATGCGGGTATAAAATGAGCTCGCACAATTTCAATCCCGCTGTCAGTGTGAACCTGGGCTTAAGGGAACAGGATCTGGGTGTGTTTTTTTTTAAGGCAACAAATGCTTTAATGCCTTTCTACACACACACACACACGAGCGGTCTGGTGGGGGGGGGGGGGGGGGGGGGGAATCGCATGGAGTTGGACGGGTGATTTGAGGTGATCAAATTCTTCCAAAAGAAAGCTCTATTTGTGTGAAAAAAATGTATATAAATTTAATTTAAGTAAAAACGAATGTTGAGGGACTATGCAATTACCAGTTTAAAAAAAAAAAAAACAGTGCTGAAGAGCAAAATATGGCCTGGTCATGAAAGGCAAAAGCTGAAGTGGTTAGTGCTCTTTTTGCCAAGAATCATACCACGAGTGACGGGAGAAGGTCAAACACACCCCCATGCCCAGGAGCAGCAGCCATTTCTAAGATTTGGGGGGGGGGGGGGGGGCACATCCACCTCCATACCCGGGGACTAGCAGCCATTTCTAGGATGGGGGGGGTCACATGCACCCCCATACCCGGGGACTAGCAGCCATTTCTAGGATGGGGGGGGTCACATGCACCCCCATACCCAGGGACTAGCAGCCATTTCTAGGATGGGGGGGGTCACATGCACCCCCATACCCAGGGACTAGCAGCCATTTCTAGGATGGGGGGTCACAGGCACCCCCATACCCAGGGACTAGCAGCCATTTCTAGGATGGGAGGGGGGGGTCACATGCACCCCCATACCCGGGGACTAGCAGCCATTTCTAGGATGGGGGGGTCACATGCACCCCCATACCCGGGGACTAGCAGCCATTTCTAGGATGGGGGGTCACATGCACCCCCATACCCGGGGACTAGCAGCCATTTCTAGGATGTGGGGGGGGGGTCACATGCACCCCCATACCCGGGGACTAGCAGCCATTTCTAGGATGTGGGGGGGGGGGTCACATGCACCCCCATACCCGGGGACTAGCAGCCATTTCTAGGATGGGGGGGGTCACATGCACCCCCATACCCGGGGACTAGCAGCCATTTCTAGGATGGGGGGGGTCACATGCACCCCCATACCCGGGGACTAGCAGCCATTTCTAGGATGTGGGGGGGTCACATGCACCCCCATACCCGGGGACTAGCAGCCATTTCTAGGATGGGGGGGTCACATGCACCCCCATACCCGGGGACTAGCAGCCATTTCTAGGATGGGGGGGTCACATGCACCCCCATACCCGGGGACTAGCAGCCATTTCTAGGATGGGGGGGGGTCACATGCACCCCCATACCCGGGGACTAGCAGCCATTTCTAGGATGGGGGGGGTCACATGCACCCCCATACCCGGGGACTAGCAGCCATTTCTAGGATGGGGGGGGTAACAAGGACCCCCATAACCCAGGACTAGCAGCCATTTCTAGGATGGGGGGGTAACAAGGACCCCCATAACCCAGGACTAGCAGCTATTTCTAGGATGGGGGGGTAACAAGCACCCCCATACCTGGGGACTAGCAGCTATTTCTAGGATGGGGGGTAACAAGCACCCCCATAACCGGTGACTAGCAGCTATTTCTAGGATGGGGGGGTAACAAGCACCCCCATAACCAGGGACTAGCAGCTATTTCTAGGATGGGGGGGGTCACATGCACCCCCATAACCAGGGACTAGCAGCTATTTCTAGGATGGGGGGGGGGTCACATGCACCCCCATAACCAGGGACTAGCAGCTATTTCTAGGATGGAGGGCGGGTCACATGCGCTCCCATACCCAGGGACAAGCAGCCATTCCTAGTATGGGGGGGGGGGGGGGGTCACATGCACCTCCAAACTCAGCAGTAACAGTTATTTCCAGGGTGAGGGGAGAAGGTGGAAACATGCACCCTCATACCAGGGAGTAGCAGCGATTTCCAGGGTAGGGGGGGTGTGGTGGGTTCACCACAGAAAGGAAATAACAAGAGAACCTGTCACATCCTCATGAATGGCCAGAGCTTTTTTTTCACGGTAAACCATAGCAACCAATCAGAATCCATTATATACCGGCCTGACTCCAGCACAGTGCACTCTGATTGGTTGCTGTGGCCCCGTGTACTTACCATGTAGCTGCACATATTCTGCCCCCCCTCTCTATAACAGAGTCCCCACAATATGTCACCTCTCCTGTTGCTCGGTATTCTCCAGGTCCGGCGAAGAAGCGGAAAAACTCCAACGTCCCGGGTCCACACACGCCATGATGAAAGGAGGAAGAGAACGAAAAACACCGCCTCACTCTACCCGCGAGTATTCAAACCCACTTCCCATAATACACCGCACGGGGGAGGGGACGGATGGCGTGCATGTGAACGGGGCGGGGCTTGTGTGCGTGTTTGCGTGAGGAGTCTGGCTGCGGAGTGGAGCTCCACGCTTGACAGGAAGCATTAGCGCTCCAGCTACAGCCATTCGTTGTTTGTTACAATAAAGTTTAATAAACAAACAAAAAAAAGTGGTGGAGTGGAGGACACATGCTTCCTGTCAAACATGGAACTCCACTCCGCAGCCTTGTGTCGGCTGCTCTTGATTCACAGTGCGCATGTGCGGTCCTGTCAGAAGAGAGTCTGCATCCCAGAGAGCTGATTTCTAATAGAGTGAACACACGTCATGATCTGCCAAGCTTGTGTACAATATAATAAAGACAATGTGTACGTTTCTATCGTTTCTCTTATGGGTTGGTGTGCCTTCACCATTAAAAACACTGAGATCCCTGACATAAGGGGCCCATTTACACTTGCAATGGTTTTCACCACCCTCTGAGAAGCAATCTAAAGTGGATCTCTTTTTAGAGGGCAGTAGACCTACACCTGGGAGGTGATATGTGGCCTTCTTTCTGCCTGTCTTAACCACCTCAACACCGGAGATCACCGATCTCCTTTGTATCGATTTATAGCTGACAGCCGCTTCTCCTTCTCTCCCTCCCGCGGCTGTCAGCTAAAAAGCTGTACAGGGAGATCGGTGATCACAGCTGTCCCTCCTGCCACGCACCGATCATTCCCAGCTGCTCTGTGTGCTTTTCCCCCGGCCCCCTCCGTGTCCTTGTCCACCCTCCGTTCTCCTCCAGCCCCCTCCGTGTCCTTCTTCACCCCCGTTCTCCCCCAGCCCCCTCTGTGTCCTTCTCCACCCCCCATTCTCCTCCGGCCCCCTCCATGTCCTTCTTCACCCCTGTTCTCCTCCGGCCCCCTCCGTGTCCTTCTCCACCCCCCGTTCTCCTCCGGCCCCCTCTGTGTCCTTCTCCACCCCCCGTTCTCCTCCGGCCCCCTCCGTGTCCTTCTTCACCCCCGTTCTCCTCCGGCCCCCTCCTTGTCCTTCTTCACCCCCGTTCTCCTCCGACCCCCTCCGTGTGCTTCTTCACCCCTGTTCTCCTCCGGCCCCCTCCATGTCCTTCTCCACCCCCTGTTCTCATCCGGCCCCCTCCGTGTCCTTCTTCACCCCCGTTCTCCTCCAGCCCCCTCCGTGTCCTTCTTCACCCCCGTTCTCCTCCGGCCCCCTCCGTGTCCTTCTCCGCCCCCGTTCTCCCTTGGCCCCCTCCGTGTCCTTCTCCACCCCCCGTTCTCCTCCGGCCCCCTCCGTGTCCTTCTTCACCCCCGTTCTCCTCCGGCCCCCTCCGTGTCCTTCTTCACCCCCGTTCTCCTCCGGCCCCCTCCGTGTCCTTCTTCACCCCCAGTCTCCTCCGGCCCCCTCCATGTCCTTCTTCACCCCCAGTCTCCTCCGGCCCCCTCCGTGTCCTTCTCCGCCCCCCGTTCTCCTCCGGCCCCCTCCATGTCCTTCCTCCGCCCCCGCTCCCCCTCTTCCCCCGTAGCCGAATCCCCTCCTCTCCTCTCCCGCCGGCTGCGGGGGGAACTGGGATTGCTGAGCAGAGTAAACTGTGTTTACTCTGCTCAGTTTATGAATGGACAAGAGCCGCTGTCTCCTGTTCATTCATGTTTAGTGCTGAGAAAGGGATTGGGGAATGTGTCCTCAGTCCCTTTGTCTGTCTCAAAGGGGAGATGTCAGGGGCCTGTTTAGACCCCTGACATCTCACCAAAGCCCCCCCAAAAATATATAAAAAAATATTGCAAAAAAATTCTAAAAAAATGAAAAAGTGTGAAAAAAATAAATAAAAAAACTACTGACACCACTCTCCCCTGCCCTACCAACACTGTCCACTGCCCCAACCCCGTCCCCCCAAAAAGCATTGTGAAAAAATTCACAAAATTACAAATTAAATTGTAACAAAAATCAATTATTAAAAATAAAAAAATAAAAATAACTGACACCGTTTACATACCACCCACCCCCACCCCCTTCCCCAGAAGCACTGTGGAAAAAAAATATTGAAAAAGTGATTTAAATAATATTTTGCCGCGGGGGGTGGGGGCGTTTGCGGGCGTGAAGTGACACCTCCCTGAAATGAGTTTGCCACTTCCCTGAAATGAGTTTCTGCAGGTTGGGATGTCTGCGAGTGAGGTGTCTCAGCCAATGGGCTGGGATTTTCTTGGGTCCCTTGGCCCGCTGAAAGAGCGAAAAATGGGCGTGGTTTATGGGAAATAGTGGGCGTGGCTTAAATGGGCGTGGCTCAAAGAAGGTGTGGTTAGAGTCTGAGATGAATGAGGGATGGAGAGGGAAAGGGGGAGAGGGAAAGGGAAAGAGGGAAAGGGGGAGAGAGGAATGACGGGACAGCAGCCCCAGATCCTACACAACAATAGAAATATGTGTATTCTAGAAAGTTTAACAATCAGCAGATAAAGATACTCCAAACACCTGGTATTAACACTTCAATCATCCCGTCACCATGATTGTTATGATGTCAGGATGATTGAAGCGCATTATTTCTATTATTACATTGTAATATAAAATTAAATCATTCAACACACCATAATGCCGAATCAGTGGGGTCCCTGAACGTGTCACCTGCCACATCGCCTGCCACCAGCAGAGTCCATCCTTGCATCAGGTGCCACCAAAAGAGTCTGTCCTTTCATCAGGTGCCCCTAGCAGAGTCCGTCCTTGCATCAGGGGTCCCCAGCAGAGTCTGTCCTCGTATCAGGTTCCCCCGGCAGAGTTTCTCCTTGCATCAGGTGCCCCCAGCAGAGTCTGTCCTCGCATCAGGTGCCCCCAGCAGTCAGTATAGACCCCCTCAGTGCAGACCCCCCTCCATCAGTGCAGACCCCCTCAGTGCAGACCCCTCCATCAGTGCAGACCCCCTCAGTGCGGACCCCCCTCCGTCAGTGCAGACCCCCTCAGTGCAGAACCCCCTCCATCAGTGCAGACCCCCTCAGTGCAGACCCCCCTCCATCAATGCAGACCCCCTCAGTGCAGACCCCCCTCCATCAGTGCAGACCCCCTCAGTGCAGACCCCCTCCATCAGTGCAGACCCCCTCAGTGCAGACCCCCCTCCATCAGTGCAGACCCCCCTCCATCAGTGCAGACCCCCCTCCATCAGTGCAGACCCCCTCATTGCAGACCCCCTCAGTGCAGACCCCCCTCCATCAGTGCAGATCCCCCTCCATCAGTGCAGACCCCCTCATTGCAGACCCCCCCTCTATTAGTGCAGCCCCCCCTCTATTAGTGCAGACCCCCCTCAGTGCAGCCCCCCTCTTAGTGCAGACCCCCCTCAGTGTAGACCCCCCTCTATTAGTGCAGACCCCCCCTCTATCAGTACAGACCCCTCTCTATTAGTGCAGGCCCCCCTCAGTGCAGACCACCCCCTCCATCAGTGCCAGTGCATAACCTCCCCTCCCATAACGCCCCCCACCACACGTCCAGGAGCGGCCGGTGTTCTGCCGAGAAAGTTCCCCTCAGCAAGTAAGGACCCCCCTGTACTGCGCAGCGCAGTAAATAGCCAAGCTGAATAGCTGGGGGACTTTCTCGGCAAGACACCGGCGCCGTGTGTTCAGTGGAGAGGGGAGGGGCCGATCCGTGCAGCTAAAGAAGCCGATTCATTGGCTGCATGGATTGAGCCCCCTTCCTCTCTCCACTGAACACTAGGGGGAAGATCTAGTGGCAGCGCCGGTGGCCATTTTGCTGGAGCCAGCTGCTCCAAAAATTAAAAAAAACAACATTCCTGATTTTCCTGATGGAAATGCCCATTCGGGACAGCCTCCAATCGGGACGAGGGTCCCAAAATCGGGATTGTCCCGGGAAAATCGGGACTGTTGGCAACTATGGAACCTGTCATGGTCGGAGGTTGAGGGGAAGCTGTCACCACTAAGGGACCAGCCACTTTATTACCAGGGACCAGAGTGAGTAGCTGAAGCAAGTACCTGAGCTGCATTCTCACCAACCCGGCATGGTGAAGAATTGGGAAACTTCAGCAGGTGTCAAGCCAGGGATCCAGCCAGTGGAGGTGACGCTTGCAGAGCATTATTGTGTGTCAAGCCAGGGACCAAGCAGGCCAGTGGGGTGAAGCTTGAAGAGTGTCTGTGACTGCCAAGCTAGGGACCCAGCAGGGACGCGGGGGTGGCGCTTGAGGAAGATACTGAGTGAGAAGATTGGAAGAGCTCAGGAGATCCAGTGGCAGTGGATCAGCGGGTCTAAGTGATAGACTGAGAGCTCAGTTGAGTGAAGATCTAAAAAGGAGTTTGTGGAGGAAGTGAAAGAGTTCATTGCAACCTTTGTTAGAAACTGTTCAAGATTGTTGCCATCGGAGACAGCGTGTCTACACATGCAGATGAAATGTCCGGCTGGGTGCCTTTCCCTGCATGGCTGTTTACCTATAGAAGTTTCGGAGTCTGTTAATTAACATTGCAACTACTAAAGGTCATCCTGGCCCCAACCCTCTCTCTCACACTTCTGTTTAAGAGAAAATTAAAATCTCTTTGCATTCAAGAAGTGTCTGGCGCCCATTAATCTACCTTGCATTACACCCACCATGCCTCGTAACCCACTCTACACAGAAGGATGTCAGCTGTTCCTAACTCTGGAGGTCACGATTAGGCCTGGAGAGGCTCGGGACTTGGCTACAACTGTAAAGTGAAAAAAAATCCCAGATTTTGGGTAATCAAAACAGTAAAAGAGGGGAAATCTTCCATTGGGGACTGGTGACGTCCTAAGATTCCCTCACTTTGGAGGGATTTCTTCACACTTCCTGTATTGGTTATGGGACAGGAAGTGAAGGGAAATCATTCTGAGGTTGGTGACAGTAAATCCATGCGGTTGAACTGCCTTTTTACTACCTTAATCTGCTCCCCCTTTAGCTGCAGCCCGCGTTGTATAAATGCTATGGTTGCGGCAGGAAGTATACCCCCAGGTGAATGGGGTTGTACTGCACCTGCTCTGCAACCGTGTGCATTGCACTTAGTGGCGGCACAGTGATGCTGCATTTAAGGGGTTAAAACAGATGCTGCTGAAGATGCATGTCTTCTCTTCACCAACTGTGAAATTTATTTGAAAAACAATCCAAGCATGGGTCACTTTTCAGAATAGTGGCAGTCCTTCCCACCATTATGATGAGTTCTAAAAAAGTAGTTCTGGTCTTATAGGATTAGGGGTCAACATTAAAAGTATATACATCCATACACACGTGCATATAAACATAAAACACTCACATACATACATACAAACACATACAGTGCCTTGAAAAAATATTCTTACCCCTTGAAATTTTCCACATTTTGTCATGTAACAACCAAAAACGTAAATTTATTTTATTGGGAATTTATGTGATAGACCAACACAAAGTGGAACATAATTGTGAAGTGGAACGAAAATGATAAATGATGAGTAGAATTATAGGGGTCTGATAATGTTGAGTTATATATACAGTATCTCACAAAAGTGAGTACACCCCTCACTTTTTTGTAAATATTTTATTATACCTTTTTATGTGACAACACTGAAGAAATTACACTTTGCTGCAATGTAAAGTAGTGAGTGTACAGCTTGTATAGCAGTGTAAATTTGCTGTTCCCTCAAAATAACTCAACACAGCCATTAATGTCTAAACCGCTGGCAACAAAAGTGAGTACACCCCTAAATGAAAATATCCAAATTGGGCCCAAAGTGTCAATATTTTGTGTGACCGCCATTATTTTCCAGCACTACATTAACCCTCTTGGGCATGGAGTTCACCAGAGCTTTACAGGTTGCCACTGGAGTCCTCTTCCACTCCTCCATGACGACATCACGGAGCTGGTGGATGTTGGCGATATTGCGCTCCTCCACCTTCCGTTTTTAGGATGCCCCACAGATACTCAATAGGGTTTATGTCTGGAGACATGCTTGGCCAGTCCATCACCTTTACCCTCAGCTTCTTTAGCAAGGCAGTGGTCGTCTTGGAGTTGTGTTTGGGGTCGTTATCATGATTGGAATATTGCCCTGTGGCCCAGTCTCCGAGGGGATCGAGCTCTGCTCCAGTATGTCACAGTACATGTTGGCATTCATGGTTCCCTCAATTAACTGTAGCTCGCCAGTACCGGCAGCACTAATGCAGCCCCAGACCATGACACTCCCACCCAGATCTCCTGTACGGAATATGTGCGTTCCATCTCCCTGGGGGGTCTTTCTTGTGGCCCCCCTCTGTGAAAATCCCTCTCTTCCCTAAAACCTCTCCCATTCTGGAAATTCCGGTGAGGGGTATGTTGCCATCTCCCCCTAATGGAAAAAAAGAAGTGAAAAAGAAGCAAAATATTTAATTTCAGAGTCTACGAAGACACCTGTGATGTATTACTTACCAAAAATACATAAGAGAATCGAGAAATCCCCGGGGAGGCCCATCATAAGTGGAATAAACTCACTTTTTTCAAGATTGGGAGAATACATCGACCAATTTCTAAAACCCCTGGTGCTTAAAGGGAAGTCATACCTAAGGGACAGTATACAATTAATAAATGAATTTCAACATGTTACAGGGGCCAATGAATGTCTCCTCGCCACCATAGATGTGAACTCACTGTACCCCAGTATTGTCCAGAAGGATGGGCTGAATGGAGTTGAAAAAGCCTTACATGAGGACACCAACCTCAGAAAAGAACAAATAGGTTTTATTCTTGAAGGTCTTAAATTGGCAATGGAGAGCAACTATTTTTAGTATAAAAATAACTATTACGTCAAGACAAAGGGTGTGGCCATGGGGGCTAGATACGCCCCTAGTGTGGCCAATTTATTTATGAACATGTGAGAGAAAAAATATATATAGGAGCAGACATCCAGAAATAAGATTCTATCGAAGATACATCGATGGTGTGATTATCTTGTGGGAAGGAGCAACTGAATCTTTTCAGAATTTCTTAGAAGAAATGAATCAGAACAAATACGGAATCTCCTTTACTGGTAAATGTGACCGACAACAAATAGACTTTTTTAAAGAAAATGATAAATTACATACCAAAACTTTTTTTAAACCCACAGACCATAATGGGTATATACCGATCTCTAGCTGCCACCACCCAAAGTTGAAGGAAAACATACCTAAAGGTCAACTAATGAGACTACAGAGAAATTGTTACAATCTGGAAGATTATAGTGCACAAGCAGAGATTCTAATCAAGAAATTCTCAGATAAGGGTTATCACAAAGAATCTATGATGAAACTAAAGGCGGAGATAATGAATATGGATCAAAATTCCTTACTGGTTAAGAGGAACAAGAATACAGGTCCCCACATGGATGTGGCATTCATTACTGGTTTTAATAACCAAGATCCGTCTATTGAACACACCATCAGGAAATATTGGCCTATTCTGAAATCTGATAGGACTCTAGCAAAGATACTTATAAAAAAAACAAGATTCATCTATAAAAAAAAGCCCCCATTCTTAGAAAACAGTTGGTTTATAATGTCATTGACCCACCCAGAACTATTAAATTGTTCGCAGGGATGAAGGATTTCTATAGGTGCCAGAGGTGTTCGCCCTGTCGAGTTAGTAAGAAGCAACCAAAGAAAAAAGAAGTCTTCAAATCCACAACTGGCAAAGAATATCAAATCGGGGAACTTATCACCTGCAATAGTACCCACGTAACATACGTAATTGAATGTCCCTGCCGCTTACAATATGTGGGCAGAACCACTAGGCCTCTCTGTGTAAGGATTAGAGAGCACATAAATAATATAAGGAAAGGCTTTCCCAAGCATAATCTCTCTAGGTACTTTGATGAATTTCATCAAAGAGACCCTCAGGATTAATCTTTTATTAATCTTTTAAAGGACTTGTGTCTTGTGGTTTTTTAACATTTTTACACTTTTTTTGTGAAATGGTACGGGTACAATGTACCCGTTATCATTTCAAACAGGGGGGGTGGGATCTGGGGGTCTCTTGTTAAAGGGGGCTTCCAGATTCCGATAAGCCCCCCCGCCCGCAGACCCCCTCAACCACCGGGCAAGGGTTGTGGGGATGGGACCCTTGTGCCCATCAACATGGGGACAAGGTGCTTTGGGGGGGCTACCCCAAAGCACCCTCCCCATGTTGAGGGCATGTGGCCTGGTACGGTTCAGGAGGGGGGGCTCTCTCTCGTCCCCCCTCTTTTCCTGTGACCTGCAAGGTTGAGTGCTCTGGTAAGGGTCTGGTACGGATTTTTGGGGGGACCCCCACGCCATTTTTTTTAAATTTTGGTGCGGGGTTCCCCCCTGAAGGGTCTGGTATGGATTTTGAGGGGGGCCCCTATGCCATTTTTTTTTTAAATTGGAGCAGGGTTCCCCTTAATATCCATACCAGACCTGAAGGGCCTGGTATGGAATTTTGGGGGGACCCCATGCCGTTTTTTTCAGTGTATTGCCGAAACCCGACAATTCATTATAGCCGCTAGTAGTTTTAGATTACTTTTTTTCCTTTAGAAATGTCATTTTGTGCAGGGACTGTTCTAAACATGGGAAAAATGCGCCACTTTACACGCATACTATAGACACCCCCAGGTACGAAATTTAAAGGAATGTTTTACTTTTATTGTTTCACTTTAAGCATTATTAAAATCACTGCTCCTGAAAAAACGGGCGTTTTTAAAACTTTTTTTTGCATTGATACATGTCCCCTGGGGCAGGACCCGGGTCCCCAAACATTTTTATTGACATACAATGCATATAAGCCTTTAAAATTAGCACTTTTGATTTCTCCCATAAAAAAAAAATTTAAAAAAAGGTCCTTAAGTGCACTGTGCAACGCCAGACACAGTGTACTTATGGGAAGCGCCAGGTCTATGCAGTCAGGAGACTGCAGACGCAGTGCTTCATTTGCAGGCGTTTATCCCGCCTTGCGGCGCTTTCCAAAGCGCTGAGTAGCTTCCGCCTGGCGCTCGTAGTATCTATTACTACGGCCGTTTGATTGACATCAGAGTTTGATGTCACTTCCTGTTTTCTCTGTCCCATTGCGCTCGGAAGAGAGAAAACTGGAAGTATGAGGAGCCCGAGCGGACTCCTCTATCGCCGCTGTGGAAGGAGCTCCCACGGAGAAGGGGGGGGTTTGATGGGACACAGGCAAGGCTGCATTTGGTGGGACACGGGCAAGGATACATTTGGTGGGACACAGGCAAGGCTGCATTTGGTGGGACACAGCTTGGCTGCATTTGATGTGACACAAGCAAGGCTGCATTTGATGTGACACAGGCAAGGCTACATTTGATGTGACACAGGCAGGCTGCATTTAATGTGACACAGGCAAGGCTGCATTTCATATGACATAGGCAGGCTGCAGTTGATGTGACACAGGCAGGCTGCATTTGATGTGACACGGGCAAGGCTGCATTTTGTGGGACACAGGCAAGGCTGCATTTGATGTGACACAGGCAAGGCTGCATTTGATGTGACACAGGCAAGGCTGCATTTGATGTGACACAGGCAAGGCTGCATTTGATGTGACACAGGCAAGGCTGCATTTGGTGGGACACAGACTGGCTGCATTTGGTGGGACACAGGCTGCATTTTATGTAACAAAGGCTGCATTTGGTGGGACACAGGCTGCATTTGATGTGACACAGGCTGCATGTAAGGACGGACTCCGCTGGGGGCACCTGATGGCATCTGGTGGCAGGCGACGTGGCTAGTGACACGCTCAGGGCTCCCACTGATTCTGCATTATGGTGATTTGAATGATTTTATTTTATATTACAATGTAATAATAGAAATAATGCGCTTCAATCATCCTGACACCATAACAACCATGGTGCCGGGATGATTAAAGTGCTAACACCAGGTGTTTGGAATATCTTTATCTGCTGATTGTTAAACTTTCTAGAATACACATTTCTATTGTTGTGTAGGATCTGGACCTGCTGTCCCTCCATCCCTCTCTCCCTCTCCCTCCATCCCTCATTCATCTCAGACGCCAACCACACCACCTTAGAGCCACGCCCACTATTTAGCTGAAACCATGCCCATTTTCACCAAGTGGGAGGGGTCAAAAAGGAAGGGCGGGGTCTGGCGCCCCCATCCTAAAACTTCACCAGCCGCCATTGACTACCTGGAATACTCCCACCACCCCCAATTTACACTTTATGATAGATTAGGGCATCGTAGAACAGCGCCACTTTCCCTTTCTTTGTTTTTATATATTTTTATTTTTTTATTTTTTAATAAAGGACTTGTCCCAATCTGTCTCTTGTCTTTTTTACCATGACTAGGGCAGTCAGATAACTTACTACCCCAAACAACACATGCACAATGCCTTACCATCAGGGGCGGACTGACCATTCGGTCACTCGGGCACTGACCGAGGGCCCCGAAGTGGGAGGGGGGGCCCAGCTCAGTCTGCCCCTGGAGGTGCCCGCATCTTACCATGCAGAATTGAGAAGAAGACTATACCCCTCCGAGGAAGCAGTGAACAAATCCTTGCCGGCGGTTGCTGCAGCTATATGAGAGAGAGGAGCGAGCTGGCCGGGATGGATCTGACTGAGAGCAATCATGAAGCCCCGTCAGCCGTGCGGAGATGATTGCAGAGACAGGCTCTCCGGCCACCTCTCCCCCTGAGGAATTCAGCTGAGGGGGCGGGCCAAATGTCACTGCCACGGGGGATAGTTGGTATGGAGCTGGAGGCTGCAGAGTGCACACAGAGCCGACAGAGTCATCTTGGAATTGGCCACACACACTGACTTGCCTTGTGTGCAGCACCAGGTCAGTGTGATAATGACAGCACAGCAGTTAGTGTATGAATGTGTGTTGTTATTTTTCCTTCCTTTTTGACCTGTGCCTATTTACCAGGTGCTATTCACTAGTGCACACTGATATCTGGTACACTGAATGCCACTCAGTGTATAGATATCAGTGTTATATATAGGGAATAGCACTTAGCCTTGGTTCACATTGGAGCAATTTGGCATGCGATTTGACATGTGAAATCGCATGCCAAATCGGCGGCAATTGCCGGCAATGGCACTACCCGAATCGGTGCAAGGCTGCATTTGCAGCGCCGCACTGATATCCAAAAGTAGTTTCTGTACTACTTTTGGCGACTTCTGGGTGCGATTTCCATAGACATCTGTGCAGCAACCCGCACAGATGTCTCTGAAGTCCCTGCAAAACTCGTACTGACATGTGGGTATGAAATTGCGCGAGTTCAGCTGAACTCGCACGCTTTCATTCTCGCTGTCAGTGTGAACCTGGGCTAAGTGAGTGTTATTATATATATATATATATATAAATATATATATATAATATATCTATCTCTATCAGTATAATGTATACACTGAGTGCTTTTCCCCAACACTGTCATCTGTACACTAAGAATGCTCCTTACATTGGTGGTCAGTGGGAAGAATGCTCCTCACATTGGTGGTCAGTGGAAAGAATGTTCCTTACATTGGTGATCAGTGGGAAGAATGTTCCTTACATTGGTGATCAGTGGGAAGAATGTCCCTTACATTGGTGGTCAGTGGGAAGAATGCTCCTTACATTGGTGGTCAGCAGAAAGAGTGTTCCATACATTGGAGGTCATTGGGAAGAATGCTCCTTACATTGGTGGTCAGTGAGAAAATGTCTCTTACATTGGTGGTCAGCAGAAAGAGTGTTCCTTACATTGATGGTCAGCGGGAAGAATGCTCCTTACATTGGTGATAAATGGGAAGAATGCTCCTTACATTGGTGGTCAGTGGGAAGATTGTTCCTTACATTGGTGGTCAGTGGGAAGAATGTTCCTTACATTTGTGATAAATGGGAAGAATGCTCCTTACATTGGTGGTCAGTGGGAAGAATGTTCCTTACATTGGTGGTCAGTGGGAAGAATGTTCTTTACATTGGTGGTCAGCGGGAAGAATGCTCCTTACATTGGTGGTCAATGGGAAGAATGCTCCTTACATTGGTGGTCAGTGGGAAGAATGCTCCTTACATTGGTGGTCAGTGGGAAGAATGCTCCTTACATTGGTGGTCAGTGGGAAGAATGCTCCTTACATTGGTGGTCAGTGGGAAGAATGCTCCTTACATTGGTAATCAGTGAAAATTATATAAAGTAAATAAAAACCATTAAAAAAAAATGTAAAGCACACCCATGACCCCCGCACACGCTCTATATGAAAAGCTTTATGTAGGACGAGCACATGTATGTAAACAATAATGGCGCCACGCATGCATGGTATCATCGGGAACGTTGGAGCTTTTTATTTTATATTATAAATATATACAGTGCCTTGCAAAAGTATTCGGCCCCCTTGAACTTTTCAACCTTTTGCCACATTTCAGGCTTCAAACATAAAGATATAAAATTTTAATTTTTTGTGAAGAATCACCAACAAGTGGGACACAATTGTGAAGTGGAACGAAATCTATTGGATATTTTAAACTTTTTTAGCAAATAAAAAACTGAAAAGTGGTGCGTGCAAAATTATTCGGCCCCTTTACTTTCAGCGCAGAAAACTCACTCCAGAAGTTCAGCGAGGATCTCTGAATGATCCAATGTTGTCCTAAATGACTGATGGTGATAAATAGAATCCACCTGTGTGTAATCAAGTCTCTGTATAAATGCACCTGCTCTGTGATAGTCTCAGGATTCTGTTGAAAGAGCAGAGAGCATCATGAAGACCAAGGAACACACCAGGCAGGTCCGTAATACTGTTGTGGAGAAGTTTAAAGCCGGATTTGGATACAAAAAGATTTCCCAAGCTTTAAACATCCCAAGGAGCACTGTGCAAGCGATCATTTTGAAATGGAAGGAGCATCAGACCACTGCAAATCTACCAAGACCTGGCTGTCCCTCTAAACTTTCAGCTCAGACAAGGAGAAGACTGATCAGAGATGCAGCCAAGAGGCCCATGATCACTCTGGATGAACTGCAGAGAACTACAGCTGAGGTGGGAGAGTTTGTCCATAGGACAACAATCAGTCGTACACTGCACAAATCTGGCCTTTATGGAAGAGTGGCAAGAAGAAAGCCATTTCTCAAAGATATCCATAAAAAGTCTCGTCTAAAGTTTGCCACAAGCCACCTGGGAGACACACCAAACATGTGAAAGAAGGTGCTCTGGTCCGATGAAACTAAAATCGAACTTTTTGGCCACAATGCAAAACGATATGTTTGGCGTAAAAGCAACACAGCTCATCACCCTCAACACACCATCCCCACTGTCAAACATGGTGGTGGCAGCATCATGGTTTGGGCCTGCTTTTCTTCAGCAGGGACAGGGAAGATGGTTAAAATTGAGGGGAAGATGGATGCAGCCAAATACAGGACCATTCTGGATGAAAACCTGTTGGAGTCTGCAAAAGACCTGAAACTGGGACGGAGATTTATCTTCCAACAAGACAATGATCCCAAACATACAGCAAAATCTACAAAGGAATGGTTCACAAATAAACGTATCCAGGTGTTAGAATGGCCAAGTCAAAGTCCAGACCTGAATCCAATCGAGAATCTGTGGAAAGAGCTGAAAACTGCTGTTCACAAACGCTCTCCATCCAACCTCACTGAGCTCGAACTGTTTTGCAAGGAAGAATGGGCAAGAATTTCAGTCTCTCGATGTGCAAAACTGATAGAGACATACCCCAAGCGACTTGCAGCTGTAATCGCAGCAAAAGGTGGCTCTACAAAGTATTAACGCAAGGGGGCCGAATAATTTTGCACGCCCCACTTTTCATTTTTTTATTAGTTAAAAAAGTTTCAACAATCCAATAGATTTCGTTCCACTTCACAATTGTGTCCCACTTGTTGGTGATTCTTCACAAAAAATTTTATATCTTTATGTTTGAAGCCTGAAATGTGGCAAAAGGTTGAAAAGTTCAAGGGGGCCGAATACTTTCGCAAGGCACTGTATATATATTTTATATATGATATATTTTTTATCAAAATGTTCAGCTAAGAAGACATTTGTTGCACCTGTTATATTGTGTTAATTTATGAAATCCTTAATTTTGGAAATTTACCGTTGTTGCGCTTTTAATGTAAGTTTATTTTTCTTCATATTTTATAATACACATTCATTTTGAACATAGTGCAGAGAATTTCTGTGATGAACGCATGTAGTGTGGGCGGTGCAATATGTTGTGTGGGTGTGGCTTGAGTGTGGGCGGGAACACATGGGCGGGGACAGGGGGCCCCAGGATCTCCTATTGCCCAGGGGCCCCATGAGTTGTCAGTCCGCCCCTGCTTACTATTACTATTGAATAATGACACTGACACCTTCTTGGATGTAAATGGCCTGTTCGGCCTTTATTAACAAAAAAAACAAATAAACTATAACCATTATTTAAAATATTCCAGCTCCAATCCAAATACTTGGTTGCCCGTCCCTGACGACCCCCCTTCAACTTTTTAGTCTGTAAGTTCTTTTAGTTAGCATCTGTCCCCAGCCGCCAAAATCGCCTCGAGGACTCACTAACTGACCACAGACCCCCACCAACTTATTACCTGTTAGTCTAGACTGAAACCAGACCAACCGGGAGGACTCCATACCTGAGATGGGTCCCACCGTTTTCACAATACCTCATGTTCTTCATACCTGTCGTCAAGGACCCAACCGCAACGACACTCTTTAGAAGTCCATCAAAACCCAGAAACACTTCCATTAGGGCAGGAGGGAGGGAACGTTCCACCACGCTTACTACCCCCAGACTGCTGTCTCTGCTCCACCCATCTCTTGAACTGTATATATCACTCATCCCCATCTCATCCTATCCTCCAATCCCATAAGTCAAGTTCTTTCTTAAACACCCTCCTATTCTTAACCTATTCCTCTCTGTAAGCTACTTACACCCTGTCATTTATGTCCTGTGCCTCCTTTTCAATTCAGCTGCATACATTTCTTTTTTGACACTTTTTTGTGTGAAATGGTAGGGGTACAATGTACCGCATTACCAATTTACATGGGGGGCCGGGATCTGGGGGTCCCCTTGTTAATGGGGGCTTCCAGGTTCCGACGAGGCCCCCGCCCGCAGACCCCCACAACCACCGGGCAAGGGTTGTGGGGATGAGGCCCTTGTCCCCATCAACATGGGGACAAGGTGCTTTGAGGTCAGAGCCCAAAGCACCCTCCCCATGTTGAGGAGATGTGGCCTGGTACGGTTCAGGAGGGGGGGCGCTCTCTCGTCCCCCCTCTTTTCCTGTGGTCTGCCAGGTTGCGTGCTCGGATAAGGGCCTGGTATGGATTTTGGGGGGGACCTGTACACTATTTGTTTTTTTATTTTGGCGCAGGGTTCCCCTTAATTTCCATACCAGACCTGAAGGGCCTGGTATGAATTTTGGGGGGACCCCCATGCAATTTTTAAAAAAAAATTTGGTTTGGGGTTCCCCTTAATATTCATACCAGATCCAAGGGGCCTTGTAATGGACTGGGGGGGGGGGGGGGGGACCCATGCCGTTTTTTCAATGAGTTTTATCTATATTGCAGAGACCCGAATATTCATTACAGCCACAATCAGTTTTAAATGACTTTTTTCCTTTAGAAATGTCATTTTGCTGCGGTTCTTTACAAGCATACTATAGTCACCCCCCAGGCACGATATTTAAAGGAATATTTCATTTTTATTGTTTCACTTTTAGGGCCCTTTCACACGTGCGGATCGTTCATTAGATCAGTTCAGTCACGTATTTTGTTGTCAGTGAACATCAGTTTTCATCCATTTTCATTTCCGTTTTACATCCGTTGTCATCCGTTTTTCATCCGTTTTCCATCCGTTATCATCCGTTTTGCGTCCGTTTTTCATCTGTTTATGTCCGTTTTTCACCTGTTTATGTCCGTTTTTTCTTCAGAACTGTATTTAATCATTTTTTCATGAATTATGGGAATTTTCCCATGATTCTTTGTATTCCCCAGCATGCATTGTGCTTCCCATGCTGCTTTGTGGTTTCAGCTTGCTTTGTGTTTCCTGATTCCTTGCTGTAGTGTACGTGCTTATTTAGAGCAATGGATTTGGTCAGATTTTTTGAGCATGTGACATTATTTGTCATGCTATCTTATTGGAGGAGACAGAAAAGCATGACCAGGAAGATTTCTGCAAGACGCAGGTACTAGACACATCCCATGCTGCTCAAGAGGCCCACTGAAGGGTTTTTTTCTCTGCAGTATGCAGATCTGCAAAGTTTCACACAACATTTTTTTAATTTTACGCGAATGTCTGTACCAACGTTTGATTTTTTATTAGAAAAGTTGCATCCCCGTTTGGAAAGGATGAACACGGATATGAGACGTTGTGTGCCACCAGGGGAGCGACTTTTACTTACCCTGAGGTAAGCCAGCCAGCCTTTCTGCTTGATTATGTCCAGCATAATGTAGGATTCCTTTCATCATTTGTTCTACTCTTCCTAGGTTTCTGGCATCTGGACTATCCTATACGTCCCTAAACCACTACTTTTTGGTGGGAACCTCTACAATTTCTGGAATTGTGCACAACACCTGTCAAGCAATATGGGAGGAGCTTCGGTGTACTGCAATGCCTGTTCCAGATACATCCATGTGGCAGGAAATTGCAAATGGGTTTTGGAAGAAGACCCAATTCCCAAATTGTGTTGGAGCCCTGGATGGGAAACACATCCGAATTCAGATGCCACCTGGATCTGGCTCACAATATTTTAACTATAAGAAATACTTCTCCCTTGTGCTTATGGCAATCTGTGACAGTAATTATAAGTTTGTAGATGTAGATATTGGGGCGTATGGACATACTGCAGACTCAAGAGTGTTTACAGCATCAGAAATGGGGAGAAGACTACTTGAGGGCCACTTTCATTTACCATCAGACAAACCTCTTCCAGGAACTGTAGGGCCAGATATGCTACATGTGCTTGTAGCTGATGAGGCATTTGCACTTTCTAGACATCTCCAAAGGCCTTATGCCAGGCACAATCTAACTCCCCCCCAAAAAAATTTTTAACGGTTGAGTCGTGCAAGGCGCCTTATTGAATGCACCTTTGGCATTTTGACAAGCAAGTGGCGCATATTCCATACAACAATTCAACTGAGCCTGGAGAATGCCGAATTAGCTATACAAGCATGTTGTGTCCTCCATAACATTATACGTGAGAAAGAAGGAATTACTGTTGAGGAAGAGGACGAGATCGATTTACCTTCTGTACGGTTTACCGGACTGCGACCCAACAATTCAGTCGTTACCATGCATGATATGTTTGCAAACTATTTCATGTCCCCAGAGGGAGAGGTTCCGTGGCAGTATCAACATGTGTAAAAACACTCACCAGGCACTTTATTAGGTACAATTTGCTAGTACCATGTTTGACCCCCTTTTTGGTACCCTGCATTGTATTTGTTTTCCCAAATTCAATAGTTTGGAATTTGAGAAATTCAATAGTTTGACAAAATAATACATTTTCACGTTAGCAGTATAGCAGTCTTGTGACCTCTATCAGTGTATGATTAAAGCTTGTTGTTTTCAGTCTCCTAGTGCCAACATCGATCATCACTCACACTAGGACCATCACATTCATTTATATCAGTTGTTTTTGGTTTATATAGAGTACAATAATAAAATTACATTTTCCATGCAGTCAATTATTTTTATTAATAATAGACAATGACCACAACAAATATCTAAAAAATTATTCAAACTGTACAAACATATTTTTGTACAAACATATACACATATATAACATGTAGTGTTTCAGTGCAAACTTGTTGGCCAACTACAATGGGGCAACTTAAAATGGGTATTCTTTAAAGGTCCTGATAATAAGGACTGTGGGAAGTGGAATAGGGAGTGGATGACTATGAGGAATGACTGTATGAAGTGGCCTGTGAACTTGAGGACTCATAGGTGGGTTCCACTTGCGGTGGGGGTACAACATTTTGGGCAGTGGGGGCTGGTGCACGTTGGTGATGGGGGTTAATGCCTGGATGATATGGATGGTGAAATTAATGTTGTGGAGCTTGCTCACCATGGTATGGACGTTGGTGATGGGTAATGACTGGTGGCATGGGTTCTCCGGACATTGCAGCCCTTATGCACACATCAGTAAAATTAAAGATCGACATTTGAACATCCATTTTACGCTCAGTTGGAACTTTAACTAGATGGTGGTACAGATTCCTAACAAAACTAGCATCCTCGTTATTGGGGTCTGAAAATGGGTCGGTGGTATCAGCCCTTCTTGTTGCTCTCATCTCCTCCATAAAACTTAACATGGCTGCATCCATGTCACGTTTGGGATGTCCGTGACGTTTCCTGGCTCTCGGTGCGGTAGCTCCAACAGAACGAATCTGAGGGATGGAACATTTATTAGCACATTTTATTTTGTCAACATTTCAAAATGGGGCATTTTATATAGGATACTTACAGGCACACGTTGTCTTTCAAGCGTGGCTGTTGCTGTCGATTGCGAGGACGGGTTTTCTTTGGGACCTTGCTCGTTAACTCCTATGTCTTCCTCTTGCGCAGGCTGGGTATCCACTGCATCCCCCTCCTCTTCTGTTTCAGAAATGTTGCTGGTGGTACTGTAAAATATTTGTACATAGATGGATTACAGCTCAGTACAGTATAGTTATTACAATACATAGATCCATGTGTGTCATTACTGTTAAATTGGTTGTAAACCTTACAGACCACTTTTACCTACAGGTAGGTGCAAGAAATATCTCCTAAACCTACACGGTTTAGGAGATATTTGCTGAAAACCCGTAGACAAGGGCCCCTGACTAGGCGTGCCGTTTCTGAAGGCGTTCGTGCCGTGACTGGTGGCTCCCGCACGCATGACGTAATTGCGGCTACGGCCAGTCACAGCCCCGGAGCTGCGATACCGGGAAGTCACTCCAGTAGTGATGGCGGCGACGGAGGAGGGGAATGAGGGCCGCTGCAGGGGCTTCGATCTCAGGTAAGTAATTCATAATGAGCTAGTATGCTATGCATACTAGCTCATTATGCCTGTAGGTTTTTTTTTGTTCATGGTTTTCTTCCTCTTTGGAGTATATGATTATTTCGACTAGGCCAAATAATTTAATATAGGGGAGAAATAATGTATTTACTTACCTTCTTAAGTCCATCACACATCTCAAGAAGTCCAGCATCTCAAAGAAGGGGCTTTTTTTTTTGCTGGACGATCCTGCTCCGCTCCGACTGTCTTTTGCTTCCTCTTTCAGCTCCCGCCTATAGCGGTCTCTTAGGGATCTCCACCTTGTCATTATTTTTTTGCCTGCATAGGAACAGTAGACACAATGAACTGATAGAACTCCAACATGACAATTTTGTATACTATTTAAAACCCATATGTGGAATACAGTGGTTTTTAACTATATTTGTCAGTTTTACATATAGGTAAGCCTATAAAATGGCTTCACTAGAAGTACTGTAATTATCTCTGCGCCGTTTAGGATATATTTGCTGTACACTGCGGGATGACAACGTGGCCAGGTAACGTGGCAGGTGACGTTTGCATGTGACGTGGCCAGGTGACGTTTGCATGTGACGTGGCCAGGTGATGTTGGCAGGTGACGTGGCAAGGTGACGTGGCAGGTGACGTTTGCAGGTGACATGGCCAGGTGACGTGGCCAGGTGACGTGGCCGGTGACATTTGCAGGTGACGTTTGCAGGTGACGTGGCATGTGACGTGGCCAGGTGATGTTTGCAGGTGACGTTTGCAGGTGACGTGGCACGGTGATGTGGCAGGTGACGTGGGCAGGTGATGTGGGCAGGTGATGTGGCAGGTGACATGGCAGGTGACGTTTGCATGTGACGTGGCCAGGTAACGTGGCCAGGTGACGTGGCAGGTGACCGGGGCCAGGTCACATGGCAGGTGACGGGGCCAGGTCACGTGACAAGGTGACGTGGCAGGTGGACAATCCACAACTTGTGGCAGGTGATGTGGCAAGTGACACACTAAATACAAATATACACGCTAAATGAGGCTCAACGTGGCATGCAAATGCGGCAAAATGGGCGTTTCTAAACGTCGGTTTCAAGCTTCGTTCAGAAGAGTTTGCACCAGCGAAACGTCTACATGGGCCTAATGTAGGAGAAGAGTGCTGGAATTTGCATGGTGAGTTGGACAACAATTATCAGGATGCTGACATATGGGTGTACTATAAGTTTAACCATGCCAACCCACCCCCATCCCACAAAATGCTTACCACGTATCCGACGGTGTCTATTACTGAGCAACAACCAGTTTGGAGTGACCTCCTCGAATATTTCTTCCCACTTCATACTTGTGCTGTTTCTGTCGCTGTATTCTGCACTTCTCTTGTCCCATAATGCTGGCCTGGCATGCACAAGTTTGATGAGCTGCTCATGGGATACATCTCTTGCCATTTTTTTCTCTTTCTCCTCTCTCCAGCATGTGCTTGTGCATGTGACTTTTACTAATGACCACTACCTGGGTCATAGGTTAATTGTAGTATGCATATTGAATCACATATTTTGATGAAAAACGGATGTCAGCGGATCGGATGTTAACGGATCGTCCGCAAACATCAGTTTTTCATCAGTTCCGTTTTTTTTACGGAATAAAAATAGGGTTTTCTTCCGTCCAAAAAAACGGAGCTGAATGGAGACGGATGTTAACGGACGTTAGCGGATGATTATCCGCTAACGTCCGCTATCCCATAGAGTTGCATTGAGGTCCGTTTTAATCCATAATCGGACGTATGAAAAAACAGACGAACGTGCGAAAGGGCCCTAAGTGTTATTAAAATCACTGCTCCCGAAAAAAACTGCTATTTTTAAAACTTTTTTTTTCATTGATCCATGTCCTCTGGGGCAGGACCCAGGTCCCCAAACACTTTTTATGACAATAACTTGCATATAAGCCTTTAAAATTAGCACTTTTGGTTTGGTTAGTGTCCCCTAGACTTTAACGATGTTCCGTGGCTTTCGAATTTGCCCCGAACACAGCATATTGTTCGGTGTTCGCTGAATGGCCGAACAACCAAAGTTCGGCCCGAACTTATGCTCGGGCCGAACCATTCGCCCATCCCTAACGGCCATGTCTTGGTAGGTTTGCAGTTGTGCCATACTCTTTCCATTTTTGGATGATGGATTGAACAGTGCTCCATGAGATGTTCAAAGCTTGGGATATTTTTGTATAACCTAACCCTGCTTTAAACTTCTCTAAACTTTATTCCTGACCTGTATGGTGTGTTCCTTGGCCTTCATTATGCTGTTTGTTCACTATGGTTCTCTAACAAACCTCTTAGGGCTTCACAGAACAGCTGTATTTCTACAGAGATTAAATTACACACAGGTGGACTCTATTTACTAATTAGGTGACTTCTGAAGGTTCCACTAGATTTTAGTTAGGGATATCAGAGTAAAGGGGACTGAATACAAATGCACACCACACTTTTCAGATATTTATTTGTAAAAAATTCGGAAAACCATTAATCATTTTCCTTTCACTTCACAATTATGTGCCACTTTGAGTTGGTCTATCACATAATGTCCCAATAAAATACAATTACGTTTTTGGTTGTAACGTGACAAAATGTGGAAAATTTCAAGGGGTATGAGTACTTTTTCAAGGCACTGTACACAGAGCCGGTGCTAGACTATTTTGCGCCCTAGGCAAGACCAGCTACTTGTGATATGTGTGCCACCGGTGCACTATTGTATGTGCTTTAATGTGAAATTCAATAATCAAAAAATTTAAATAAAATTGAAATTAAAAATTGAAAAAACCCTGGTTGCGGCAGTCAAAAAACGATTCCTCCAACTTGTGAAAAAATGTGTAAAATATGTGTATATCTGGTGTTGACTGCGCTACCATCTAAATCAATGATCTACGTATACATCAGTGATTTTCATTAACTCTTAATATCACCACTCAAATCTACCATTTTAAAAAACATATATGAATTGAAATGTATAGAGTCCAGTTTAAATCCACTTGCGCTGATAAAAACGTGGGTCCCTGAATGGGCTCTCCACTGCCGTTGTGCTGTTGTAGTGCTCTAGTTTCTCCTTAAAGTGACTTTCAGTGCCAACACCCCCACCGCATAAAAATTGGCCACTAACCAGATAAAAATACATACAAGCCCTCGGTTCAGTAAGGGATAACCAATCCACTTTAAGCTGTCCCCAATGCAGTTTAGCGCGTGAATCCGTCCTCATAGAAAACAAATAGAAATGACAGTTTGCTACAATGTAATGTAGTGAGTGTACAGCTTGTATAACAGTGTAAATTTGCTGTCCCTCAAAATAACTCAACACACAGCCATTGATGTCTAAACCTCTGGCAACAAAAGGGAGTTCACCCCTCAGTGAAAATGTCCAAATTGGGCCCAAAGTGTCAATATTTTGTGTGGCCACCATTATTTTCCAGCACTGCCTTAACCCTCTTGGGCATGGAGTTCACCAGAGCTTCACAGGTTGCCACTGGAGTCCTCTTCCACTCCTCCATGACGACATCACGGAGCTGGTGGATGTTAGAGACCTTGCGCTCCTCCACCCTCTGTTTGAGGATGCCCCACAGATGCTCAATAGGGTTTATATCTGGAGAACTGGAGACATGCTTGGCCAGTCCATCAACTTTACCCTCAGCTTCTTTAGCAAGGCAGTGGTAGTCTTAAAGGTGTGTTTGGGGTCGTTATCATGTTGGAATACTGCCCTGCAGCCCAGTCTTCGAAGGGAGGGGATCATGCTCTCCTTCAGTATGTCACAGTTCATATATAAAATCAAATGAGGGAATTGGCTGGGTCTTTATATGAAGCACGGCTAAGAAAGTAAAAAATATACAATCACATGCTAGTGGATTCCAAAGAGATATACATTGAATAAAGGAGATAACATGATAAAAATAAGTAGCACCGTAGCAATTTATTATACACAAGAACAACATAATTCACAAACGATCTATTGGTAATAGATACACTAGTATATAGTAGTAAAATTGTTCCAATTCCTGATAAGCATAATTATATTAATAATGGTAATAATTGATAATAAAATTCATATTATTCATATTATTGAATCTCAGAATCATATGATTGTGTTGATGTAGCATAAGGCTGGGGCTCTACGCGTTTCGTGGAGATGTCCACTTGTCAGGAGCAGTTACATAAGAATAAATCTATAATAGGAAAAAGAATTGCAAAATGAGCAGATGCTTGCCACAAAGAGAAAGCAGGGCAGAGGAGGAATAAAGTATTCCCAATCGCTCTTACCTACAGATGAATTAGATATATAATTTAATAATGTTGTTCACAACTGAAGGCGCCATGGAAAAACAGATATCCCACGGGAGCGGAGGCCGCAGTTCCGCGGCCGCACTGAGGCCCAAGGACTTGATATGAGAAACATCAGTGATGGTGTGGTCCCCTGTTGATGATTAAAGTGGTGTTCCGGCCGAAATTATACTTTTTAAATAAAAATACCCCTATAATACACAAGCTTAATGTATTTTTGTAAAATTAGTCTGTAAACTAAGGTCTGTTTTGTTAGTTTATAGCAGCAGTTTGTTATTTTATAAACTTACAGCAGGCCGTGGCCATCTTAAGTGTGGGCATCTGAAGCCAGACTGTATTTCTTCCTGGATCTCATCCTTGCAGATCTTGCACATGCTCAGTGCAGCACAAGCAGTGTAATAGGTTTCAGGTCAGGTTTCCATAGCAACGGCAGTGTCAGAGGAAGTTGCCGCCCCCCCTTCCCAGAAGGCATTGCAAACAGGAAATGATGCAATGGGCCACGGCCAGAGAGGAGGAAGTGAAAAATGAATACAGCAGATATACAGTAGGTGCTGAGAAAAAAAAAAATATATATATATCCAATTCATTTACAGTGCACAGTTTAGTGAGGGATGCTGAGGAGTTGTAAAAGTGGGTGGAACTCCACTTTAAGTATTGATCACAGTACATGTTGGCATTCATGGTTCCCTCAATGAATTATAGCTCCCCAGTGCCGACAGCACTCATGCAGCCCTAGACCATGACACTCTCACCACCATGCTTGACTGTAGGTAAGACACACTTGTCTTTGCACTCTTCACCTGGTTGCCACCACACAAGCTTGACACCATCTGAACCAGATAAGTTTATCTTGGTCTCATCAGACCACAGGACATGGTTCCAGTAATCCATGTCGTCAGTCTGCTTGTCTTCAGAAAACTGTTTGCGGGCCTACTTGTGCATCATCTTTAGAAGAGGCTTCCTTCTGGGATGACAGCCACGTAGACCAATTTGATGCAGTGTGCGGCGTATGATCTGAGCACTGACAGGCTGACACCCCACCCCTTCAACCTCTGCAGCAATGCTGGCAGCACTCATACATCTACTTCCCAAAGACAACCTCTAGATATGACACTGAGCATGTGCACTCAACTTCTTTGGTCGACAATGGCAAGGCCTGTTCTGAGTGGAATCTGTCCTGTTAAACCGCTGTATGGTCTTGGCCACCGTGCTGCAGCTCAGTTTCAGGGTCTTGGCAGTCTTCTTATAGCCTAGGCCAAGGGTCTGCAAACGTTTTACTATGAGGGCCACACTGTATATTTTACAGATATTCAAGGGTCGAAAAAAAAAAGTTATTTATAAATGAATCCTCAGCCATGGAATTGAGTAGAAATTCAAAAAAGGCTGCTATCAGCGGGGCTGGATGGTGCACCTGTATCCTCCGCCCGCACCTAAATGGCAGAGCCTCATGCACCAGGGCTAAACGCTAAGTGTGCATGAGGCCTTACATCTGTGTTCCTGTCAGAACCTCCCTGCCCATTTGTGTCCCCAGCAGTATCTACCCACACAATTGTATCGTAATAAGACTCTCCGTACACGCTTGTGTCCCCATTAGCACCCACCTTGCACAATTCTGTTCCCATCACAGCCACCCCCCACACATTTATGTTCCCATCAGAACTCCTGTCACACGCTTGTGTCCCCTCAGAGCCACCTCTCCACACCCATTAAAACCCTTCTTGCCCATGTCCCAATCAGCGCCCCCACATGTGTGTCCCCATCAGAGTCCCCCCCCCACACTTGTGTCCCCATCAGAGCCCCCTTGACACTTGTGTCCCCCATCAGAGCCCCCCACACTTGTGTCCCCATCAGAGCCCCCTCCACACTTGTGTCCCCATCAGAGCCCCCCTCCACACTTGTGTTCCCATCATTGTCCCCTCCACACTTGTGTCCCCCATCAGAACCCCCCAACTTTTGTGTCCCCATCAGAGCCCCCTTCACACTTGTGTCCCCATCAGAGTCCCCTCCACACTTGTGTCCCCATCAGAGCCTCCTCCACATTCATGTCCCCATCAGAGCCCGCCTTTACACTCGAGTCCCCATCAGAGCCCCCCTTCACACTTGTGTCCCCATCAGAGCCCCCCTCCACACTTGTGTTGCCCCCATCAGAGCCCCCTCCACACTTGTGTCCCCCATCAGAGCCCCCTCCACACTTGCGTCTCCATCAGAGCCCCCTCCACACTTGCGTCCCCATCAGAGCCCCCCACATTTGTGTCCCCCATCAGAGCCCCCCACACTTGTGTCACCCATCAGAGCCCCCCCCCACACACACACTTGTGTCCCCCATCAGAGCCCCCTACACTTCTGTCCCCCATTTGAGCCCCCCCACACACACACACTTGTGTCCCCAATCAGAGCCCCCCCCCACACTTGCGTCCCCATCAGAGCCCCCCACATTTGTGTCCCCCATCAGAGCCCCCCACACTTGTGTCACCCATCAGAGCCCCCCCCCACACACACACTTGTGTCCCCCATCAGAGCCCCCTACACTTCTGTCCCCCATTTGAGCCCCCCCACACACACACACTTGTGTCCCCAATCAGAGCCCCCCCCCACACTTGCGTCCTCATCAGAGCCCCCCACATTTGTGTCCCCCATCAGAGCCCCCCACACTTGTGTCACCCATCAGAGCCCCCCCCCACACACACACTTGTGTCCCCCATCAGAGCCCCCTACACTTCTGTCCCCCATTTGAGCCCCCCCACACACACACACTTGTGTCCCCAATCAGAGCCCCCCCCACACTTGTGTCCCCATCAGAGCCCCCCTACATTTGAGTCCTCCTTCACAGCCCCACACAAACAGTTTTGTCCCCCCCATAATTGTTTCCCCGGCACATTCCTTTCCTCATCACTGCTATTTCCTCCATAGATCAGCGTGTTCATTACCTCCTTGCTGCTTCTCTGAAGGGCTGGCATTAGAGCAGATCTTCTGCACTTCCTGGGTCCCGTCCCATTTTTACACAGACATGTTGTTACAGCAAAATATTACCCTAAATCTAACTGCGGGGGGAGGAGCTCGGAGGTGCAGCGGGTCTGCACTGAAATAAGATAGGCTTTGTTGGCTTTCTCGAGTCGCGGGACTTGCGCTGCACACCCCTTCAATGCCTGTCAGAAGGCAGAGCAAGCCCCGCAACTCGAGCAGAGTCCGTCCCCGCAGTGAGTCTGCTGAGACAAAATGTCCTAGCGGGCCGGATGTGGCCCGCGGGCCATACTTTGGAGACCCCTGGCCTAGGCCATCTTTATGTAGAGCAACAATTTGTTTTTTCAGATCCTCGGAGAGTTCTTTGCCATGAGGTGCCATGTTGAACTTCCAGTGACCAGTATGAGAGAGTGAGAGCGATAACACCAAATTTAACACACCTGCTCCCTATTCACACTGAGACCTTGTAAGACTAACGAGTCACATGACACCTAGGAGGGAAAATGACTAATTGGGCCAAATTTGGACATTTTCACTTAGGGGTGTACTCAGTTTTGTTGCCAGTGGTTTAGACATTAATGGCTGTGTATTCAGTTATTTTGAGGGGAGAGCAAATTGACACTGTTATACAAGCTGTACACTCACCACTTTACAGCAAAGTGTAATTTCTTCAGTGTTGTCACATGAAAAGATATGATAAAATATTTACATGGGGTGTACTTACTTTTGTGAGAATCTCTCTCTCTCTCTCTCTCTCTCTCTCTCTCTCTCTCTCTCTCTCTCTCTCTCTCTCTCTCTCTCTCTATATATATATATATATATATATATATATATATATAGATATCTATATATATTTATATATATCTCTATATCGATATATCGATATATAGATATCTATATATATATATCTATATATATATATATATATATATATATATATATATATATATATATATATATATATATATATATATCTATATATCTATATACACTGCCATCTAGTGGAGAGAGTGCTAATCTCTCCACTTAGATGCTTTAGTGCTATTGTGATTGTAACAATACAAAAATATATATCTAATATATTATACAATATGCTCTACAATATAATTTAAAACATATAAAATATATATGATCAAATGCATGTATATATATGAATAACTGGGATGAAGATGATTGTTACAGACACTATATTAACCAACTTTTATATTAAATTAATAGATGAAAAACATTGCATAAATTGTAATAAAAAATACTCAAAATCATATTACTAAATAGATGGTGTATAAATGTATATTTTCATAACTGTATGAATTATCTAATTGTATCATAGTCATGATTGTGGATAAATACATTTTATAAAGAAAGATGAGTAATCAATATGTACAATTAATTATATTTGTAAATGTAAATGAATAGTGTAAATGTATAAATGTATAAATGGGAATAAAATGGATATAAAATTAGAAAAAAGATGCGAATATGTATATGCATATAACTACATATAACCACATATGAATACACATGTACATACATATATACATACATACAAAATACAGTAAACTCAGCTTCTATAGTGAAATATAAGTTAAGTTTACTGTCAAAAATAACTCTCAAAACCAAGACTCTGGTGGGTGTATAAAGATATCCGCTTGCCGACTTATAACTCTAGGCTTCTTGCAGACGAGTGCAGGTGTACCAAGATGGCCGCAACACAACGCCACTTCAGTTGCATAGTCAAATGGGTAGCGGCTTCCTGAAAAAACACCTGCCTGCTCGCTCAGTCACACGCCAGACCGCTCACCAGCCTGACTGCCCGCTGGCATGCTCACTTACTGGCCTGCTCACCCGCCAGCCTGCTCAGTCACCCGCCGGCTCACCCGCTCACTATTTTCTCAGGGGGAACAATTGCCCTGTTGCCCCCCCCCCCCCCCCGGATCCACCCCTGGTCAGATGATTCCTAGAGTATAGTTTTAGGTTTAGGTTTAAATCCTGTGCTATACGAGTCTCCTGTAAAGAAAAAAACTATACTTGCAGAGTATCTTTCAATTTCTTTAAAACTTTATGTCTTTTTGATGGAGTATTTAGGCCTCTTACATTGTATGTTAGGAAGCTCAAAGTCTTCATTTTATTTTTATTTCTCCCTTTCCACTTCCTAATATATTCCTTGTTCCCTCATCGCCCCATCCCTTCTGTTTACAAAAGTTTATTTGGAAGACATATAATAAAACAGTTGCAGAGTATAGCAATATGGTTATACAGGTGCAGTAAATATTTGTAGAATATACAAAGTTGGGTAATTAATAGACAGGGTACAATGAAGATGTTGTATAAAGGTATGAGAGATATATAACACAAAGCTGATATAGTAGGATGGGTTACATTAGTTAATTGTTAGGGTATAGAGGATATGATCACATAAAATTCAACAATATAGGAGATTAAATTTTTAGTAGGGTGTGAAAAATTATGAGCAATGAAGGTCCTATAAGGACCAAAATTTCCACTTCTCATTATAAATGTGCATAGTATCAGATAGGGTATGATGAATTCTTTCGGAGAGTCTGAGTGATTCCATTCTAGATTCAACCTGGGGCCATGGTAGGTTCTGTGTTTTCCAGTTAAAGGCTATCATCCAATGTATTGAACTGATTAGAGAGTGGATTAATCTGTTGCAAGGAGAGGGGACATCTGGAACTGTAGCGTATAAGAGGCATATTTGGGGGGATAGGGAGATTTTTTTCTTAAGGGGGTTTTCTAGTTTGTTGATTAACTTATCCCATATTGGTTCCAGAAATTTACATTCCCAAAAGATGTGGATATAACTGCCTTCCAGGAGACAACCTCTGAAACAGTTCGGGGAGGTTGAGGGGTAGAAGGAATGTATCCTAGATGGAGTCATGTACCATCTGATGTGTAGTTTTATTGGGGATTCTCTAAATGCAGCAGCGCAATTACTTTTGCGGAGGTTTTTAATCATCTTGGTCCACGAGTCCATTGGGAATGAGCTACCAATCTCTGCTTCCCATCTAATCATGGGGCCAGATTTTTCCGGTTGGAGAAAGTTATTGAGATTGTTATAGAGGAAGGATATCAATCCTTTGTCTCTCGGTGAAGAGATACAGATGTGTTCAAATAAAGTACTAGGGGGATTAACAGATAATGAATAGTATGTAGAATAGAACTCGCGGATCAAGGTGTACTGGTGATATTCCGAGGGGGGGAAATTAAATCTGGATTGTAGTGAGGCAAAAGATGGAAATTTAGAGTTGAGTGTGATTGACTTTAAAGTGGTAAGATTGTTTTTGGTCCAGTTGTGAAAGGGTGTGTGGTCAGGGAAAGCAGGAGGGAATCTGGGGTCCCCCAAGAATGAGGCTAAAGGAGGGGTTGCAGAATGGAGTTTGAAGTTATCTTTGATTCTATTCCAAAGGAGTATAAGTTGGGCAATTAAAGTGTTTTTCTTGTTAAGAATATGATGTAGTTTTGTGTTGGACCACAGAATTCCTCTGATATTCAAAGGATGAATAGAGGTGGACTCGAAGGTCAACCAGGAGACATTTGTATCAGGGGAAGACCATTGAGCCATTTGTACTAATTTGGTTGCTAGGAAATAAAGCCAAAGGTTGGGAAGTCCCAGCCCACCCCTATCTTGTGGTCTATGCATAAGATTGTAACTACATCTAGGTTTTTTGTTGTTCCAAATAAATCTATTGATTTCACGTTGTAGGGATTCCAGTCTTGTTTTGGGTACATTAATGGGAAGAGCTCTGAAATAGTATAGTAGTTTTGGAAGGATTGTCATCTTAAAGGCACATATCCTTCCGAGGAAGGAAATATTGTAAGAGGACCAGATTTTTAACAGTGAATTGATTCGTGAAAAAAGGGGAAGGTAGTTGCTTTTATATAAGAGGTTGTGGGATATTGTGATATTAACTCCTAAGTATTTAAAGGAGTGTGAGGACCATAGAAAGTTGAAGTTTTTCTTCAGAAGTGAGGTTAAGTTTGGAGGGCTGTTGATAGGTAGAATGGAGCATTTGTTAGTGTTAATAAAAAGACCAGAAAGTTTATGGAATGAGTGGAGATCTGAGAGGAGGTTGGGGATTGAGATTAGTGGGTCTGTTAAAAATAGAAGTGCATCATCGGCATAAAGACTGAGTTTAAAGTGATATGGAACTTTTTGATAGCCTTTGATATTAGGGTTATTTCTGATGGCAATTGCAAGGGGCTCGATGGCTAAGGCAAAAAGAAGGGGGGAGAGAGGGCAGCCCTGTCTGGTTCCTCTGCTTAGGGGGAAGAAATCTGAGTTATTCCCTGGAATTCTAATTCTGGTTTGGGGAAAGTGGTATAGAGCATTAAATCCATGTATAAATTTTTCGGATAAGCCGTATTTAGGTAAAAGGTGATTTAAGTAGGACCAATTAACACTATCAAAAGCCTTGTGGATGTCAAGGCTGAGCAGATAGAGGGGGCGAGAGTGGAGGTTGGCATCTTGAACAATGTTTGTGACTAGTCTAATGTTATCGACTATTTGTCTGCCTGGGATAAAACCCGTTTGATCCGTATGGATCAGGGAGGTGATGACTGTAGCAAGCCTATTTGCCAGCAGTCTGCCAAATAATTTGAGGTCGTTGTTAAGGACTGAAATAGGACGAAAATTTTGGGGATGGGAATGGTCCTTTTCAGGTTTAGGGATTAATGATAGGTTAGCCAGAAGCATATCTTCTGGGAAGTGACCACCTGATAAGATATAATTGAACATTTTGGTGAGACTGGGAGTCAGTAATGGAGCAAATTTTTTATAGTATGATGTGGTAAAGCCATCTGGGCCTGGTGCTGTCGATGTTTTGAGGGATTTTATTATGTTGAGGATTTCACTGTCCGTGCATGGGTCACTTAACGAAGAAGTTTGGAGTTGGCTAAGCTTAGGGAGTTGAAGGGAGTTTAACCAGTCTAACGTGGTGGGAGGTGGGTGTGTTTGGGGGCCAGATAGGAGGTTTTTATAGAACGAGGTGAAAATTTGTAGGACATCTTTGGGGTGTGTTACGATATTGCCTTTTTGGTTTCGAAGTTTATAAACATGTGGGGGTTTAGTGTCTTGATTTAGTTTTCTGGCAAACATTGTTGAGGATGAGTTACCATGTTGTAGGAATTTGGCTTTGGAAAATCTAAGGGATTTCTCTGTGTCTTCAGAAAGTAATGTGTTTAGGGCTTTACGTTTTATTTGAATGAGATTTAATAAATCTGGGGAGATGTTGTCATTTAATTTATTATATAGATCATGGAGTTCTTTGGTAAGGAATTTAATTTCAGTCAGTTTAGATTTATTTCTGGCTGCGGCAATGTTAATCAGATGACCTCTTAAAACAGCTTTGTGGGCTGCCCAGACCGAGGTTGGGAGGACCTCCTCCGAGGTGTTTGTGTGGAAGTATTCTTCAATATGGGTATATATTTGTTGGACAGTGGAAGGGTTTGATAGGAGTGAATCATTGAGGCGCCAATTAAAGGGAGTGGGAGTCATGCCAATATGGGAGGTTTCAAACTCAACTATGTTATGATCTGACCATGGGCATGGGTGTATGTCTGTATTGGAAGAGTTTGCTAAAAGGATTGGTGTGCAAAAAATGTAATCTAACCTGGCAAAACAACTGTGAGGGTGGGAATAGTGGGTATATGCTCTGATACCTATATTATGAGCCCTCCAAGAATCAATTAGCTGCAGTTTGCTAAGAGAGCGGTTTATAGATTTACTAAAGGCTTTGGAAGAGGGGGCCACTTTGCTTCTATCAAGAGCAGGGTGTGCAGATAGATTGAAGTCGCCTCCAATTATCAAATGAGATGAAATATATTGTTCTAGGATGTTGAAGAATTTAGTGAAGAATGTTGTCTGGGCCTCGTTTGGGGCATAGATGGAAGCTATAGTGATATTTCTTCTATTTATACTGCCCTTTAAGATGATGAATCTACTGTCTTCATCTTTGTAAATAGATTGGGGTTCGAAAATTATGGAATTTTTAATAAAAATAGCGACACCACGAGATTTGTTGGAGAATGTAGTATAGTGAAATTGGTTGAATGATTTGTCAAAGTATTGTGGGTGATTGGAGGTAGAGAAGTGGGTCTCTTGCATTAGTATTATGTCTGCACCCAATCTCTTGTACTGTTTGAATGCCTTTTTACGTTTATTGGGAGAGTTGAGGCCTTGGACATTATGGGAGAATACTTTAAGACCCATATTTATTGAGGATGTTAGTTCTAATTATATAGATGAGGATCGATATATACCAAAATAGGGGAGACAGTACCAGTGGGATGATATTGAAGTGATAGGTTATATGTGATTTCATCAATTGAAAAGAGATCAATAGCTTTGTATTAGTGTTTAAATTCAGTATATTATTACTATGAAGAATGGTTGTTAAACATTTGGAATTACCCAAAATTGAATGACCTGAAGTAAGAAGTCTTCCAAAAAGTATATTATTTGCATAAATTGCCATAAGGGCTAAAATAACAACAACTAAAATAACAAAAAAAAGGGGACTGAAGGACTTAAAGTCGTTCAGCCTCATAAATTTTACCAAAGGACTAGATCGTCCAATTTCCGCCAGCGGGGAGTGCAGCCCCCCTCCAGGAGAAGGCAGGGCCGCAGGCCCCTCAGGCAGAATGGGGGTCAAACTAGCGACGGCGGATGGGCCAGGCAATTTGTAGAGTAATAACTAGGTATGAAACCAAAAAAAAGGAGATTTGTGCATGGTAAGAATACTATAGAGTTAACATTAGCATATTACTAAATGGTAGAAATCATCTAGAAGTGAACGAGAAGAACATTTTTATAATAGATTTTTTCTCTCCACTACTTCCCTCCTCCATCTGAGATAGAGAATAACATCTATGATGTCTGATCATAAGTAAGGAGGGTGAATATAAGAACCGGAAACCTGAATAGGAGAAGAAAAACAAAGGAAAGAACCAACACAATATACAAAAAATAATGAGAACATGGGAACATGGGAACTTCCCTTCTCAGCCCCGCCACCCCCTACTGTATCCCCTTACAATCTTGTTCCTACCAGAGGGAGAGTCCATGAAAAATAGGGAAAAAATAAAAATAAAAAAAAATAAAAATAGTAATATTCGTATGGGAAGGGAATTGAGTAAATGTTCTGCTCCAAGGTTCTGAGCCAGGGTTGATTGTAGCATCAGGAGGGTTTACATTAAGCTTGAGGGTTACCACATCGCTGGGGAGTCAGGCAGGGGAGAAGAGTAGAAACTGAGGTTAGAAAACCATCCAAAGAAAGTGACCGCTAAGTCGCATGCTTAATTGCTGTATAAACAGATCAGGCGACATGATCTTGGGGGGAGTGTTGCTGCCATCTTCTTTGATCTCTTGGAATGAGTCTGGTGGAAGGTGTGGACCATATAGGTGAAGATCTAGGAGTAGCAGGTAAACGCTGTGATGGTTGTGGGTCTAGCAGTCCCAGTTTGATGAGTAAATCTTTTCCTTCAATGACATTATAGACCGTGTAGGTATTGCCATTATGGGTTAATGACAATTTGAACGGGAATCCCCATCTGTATTTGATTCTGGCTGTTTGAAGGACATTTGTAACTTCTTTCATCCTGCGTCTTCGGTCCAAAGTCGCAGGGGAGATGTCAGGGAAAATCTGCAGCCTTGTCCCATCTAACTCTATGGATGGGGAATTCCTGGCAGCACGCATTATATCTTCTTTGGTGAGAAAGTCCTTCATACACAATATTATATCTCTGGGGGGTTTATCTGCTGTAGGTTTTGGGCGCAGAGCCCTGTGCATTCTATCACATGCAAAAGCAGAGAGAGGTTTGTCTGGTACGAGATTATGGAAAAGCTTTGTAATGACATGATTTATGTCTGTGACAGACTCTGGGACTCCACGCACTCTTATATTGTTTCGTCTGTTCCTATTATCGAGATCTTCGATGTGAGCCTGCATGAAGGAAAAACTGTCTGCCAATGTTTCATAGTCCTTTCTGAGGTCATTATGTGCAATGGCTAGTTCATCATGTTTGGCTTCTAATAGATCTGTGCGGCCTCCTATACTGGCAATCTCTTGTGAGAGAGCGGTGGTAGACTTGTGAATCTCTTTTTCCAATTTGTCCACAAATCTATCATAGATTGCAGACAGGCTTGCATCTAGGTCAGCTTTGGAAAGGGGCTGAGAGTACTCACTGTCTTTAGATGTATGCTCCGGACCGCTGGAGGCCGCATGGTGGCCGGCGCCATTTTGGGTCATCCTCCTCTCCATACTCATAAGGTAGTTTGTGAGGGTATGTTGGGAGCGGTTCTGTCGCTCCTTTTTGCCGGATGGCATGCACAGATTGATCCCGCGGGGGTGATCAGGCAGATGGTGGTGTTTTTAGCTAGGAATAGCCCCGGGTATCGTGCCTGGCCTGCCTCGTCAGACGGAGCTCAGCTCAGCAGCGTCCGTTCCGCATCGCGCCGCGCATGCGCCCCCGCCCCATCCCTTCTAAATTGGGCGCGGGTGCTGACAGAACAAATTGAGACCCTGCAAGACACACAGGACTGTAGACCTTTAAACAGAACTTCTTCATAATCTTTAAAACTTTTTCCCTGTTTACCCTTCTTTATTCTAACCCAATACCCTCCCCCCATATCCCCACTCCCCTGCTAAACCCCCCAAACCCCCCATAACACACAAATAGACATCTAATTTCCTAGTAGACAGATATTTTAGCTTCGGGTCTCTAGTACCCGTCTACTCTCTTTAGAATGGTGGAACTCTGTCTGGGCTGTTGGAAAGGGCCCCCTCACCCCTCCCTCCTGGGTAGGGACCCTAAGGTCCCCAGGTATCCAAGGTCACCCGTCATCTCTTAATTTTAAAAAAGCAAAAAGAAAAATATACTTTTCCCCATCCCCCCCCCCAACCAAGTTCACACCCCTACATTGTTCTTCTGAATTTCTTCCTAACCCTGCCTCTTCTCATCTTTTCTTTGAAAACCCTCCTATTTTTGGGACCAATCGCCAATGATCTTCTGGGAATTCTGTTCTCTATTTTTTTCTGTCCAATTGGGAATCTCTGGCACAATCAAGTCTAATTTTGCACAAAAGTCTTGCCACTCCTCTGGGAACCTCAATTTTACTGATTTTCCATTTTTTCGCCCAATCAGACATGCCGGGAATCCCCAATTATATTGAATAGATATCTTGCTTTCGCATTAATTCCAATATGGGTATTAACTCCTTCTAATTAAAGTTTATTGAGAGAGAGAGATCAGCGAATATCTGCATAGTTATATTATCATATTTCATGGGCTGTCCTCCTCTTATACTTTCCCATATTTTTGCCTTATCTTCGTATTCATGGAACCTAATTATGACATCCCTTGGAACTTCAGCTGATAATCCTTGTGATTTCCTGATCCTGTGCACTCTTTTTATTCTATTATAGATTCACTCTCTGCTCTTCCTAACACAGGATTAAAAATCTTTTTCATTATTCCTATTAGATCATCTTTCTGTTTGACCTCCGGTATGCCACGTAACCTCAAATTCTGTTTCGATTCTCTTGATCCTCAAGTTTAGATGCCATGTTCCTTTGTGCTTTTTGTAGGTTTTCAATGTCCTCTTTCAGTT